>CM076570.1:1591669426-1592232724 GCA_034641835.2 Pinus albicaulis
TTCCTTTCCTTTTGCAGACACTTTAAAAGCAGCTTCTCTGATTTGAGAAGGACCTCCTTGTCTCATTTCAAAAGCAGTCAAAATACCATGTAATTGAACAATAGTAAGAGTTTGCAGATCTTGCCTTTCCTCAATAGCTGAAACTTTAGAGTCAAATCTTGAAGTCAAGGATCTTAAGACTTTTTCTACCAGAGTAGTATCAGTTATGGTTTCACCCAAATTTCTCATCTGATTTACAATATCATCTAGACGAAGAAAGAAACTGGAAACACTTTCATCACTATGCATCTTCAAATTTTCATATTCAATTCTAAGAGTTTGGAGTTTTGCACTTTTTACCTTTGTGTCTTCTTCATAGCTTAGAATGATTTTGTCCCATATTTATTTTGCTAAATGTAGCTGCATCACTTTAGCAAATTCTGATTCAGACATGCTTCCTAACAATACATTCACTGCTTTGGCATTGATTTCATACTTCTTCCTTTCTGCTGCATCAGTAGGAATACTTGCTGGGTATTGATAACCTTCTTCCACGATTGCCCATACATCTACACCAAGACTTTGCAGATATGATTTTGTTCGTACCTTCCAGAATATCAGATTGCTTCCATTGAATAGAGGTGGCTTTATAGACATCACTCCTTCTTGACTTCCCATTGCGACGGATCTCCTTCAAGAGATCAAGCTTCTGCAGAAGAACCTTGCTCTGATACCAATTGTTGGGAAAAATACTGAGAGGGGGGGGGGGGGTGAATCAGTATTTATTGCATATTCAAAACTTTTACTTTTTCATGCTCCAAAACCCATACGCTACTTTGCTGAAGCCAACTAGCGTATACACGCGGATATCCTTCATAAAACTCACGTATACACAGAGATCTAATTATGCCATTAATTCTTCACTTATATCATTCCATCATTCATTCATTAGATGTTCTATAAACAATAAACATGTGCAGTAAGAACAGAATAAACCATCACACATAAGCATCACACATGAACACCAGGATTTTTAGGTGGAAACCCAAGACGGGAGAAAACCACCGCTGCAGTTGCTCAGCCTTCAATATTTTATTATAGAGAAAACATCTTACAACATATGCTGGTGCAGTATTTCACTTGGAAGACGCAGCACCTAATTGCGCTCGTTTACCGCTCCTTCTCCGGAAGGGAGCTCTAAATTTCTCACTGCTTATCACCTCTCCCCGAAGGAGCTACGACCCCCGATCTCACACAAATTTCACTGAAGGAGCTTCACCCCCGATCAAGGCTACAACCTCAAAGACTCTATGGACCATGTTTCATCAATTTTCACATCGGATCCAAAGCATCTTTAGGATACCACTGGCAGTTAATGTTTCATCATATATTTTCAGATCGGACCTTTCCATGCTTTTAAGCACAAATAACCATGAAACAACATACATATAACCACCGACAGATCAAGAAACCACAGTAACGTACTGACATTTCTTACCACAGACTTTAGCAAACCCTAGTTTGCATACGCGCTTTCCTTTCTCTGATGTCGCGTATATACGCGCTTCCGTTCACACAAACCAGCGTATACCTCTGTACATATTACAGACCTCATTTCATTGCGCATATGCGCTACAACTGATGAATAGTTTAGTCGTGCATATTTATTCAAAGAATGACTTGACCACAAAGCATATTTTTCCTCCTTATTTTTTGAGCTTTGTTAAAAATGAAAAAGGATTTGAAGCACACTTTTATCTCTTTTTCAAGCTTCGATAACAACGAAAAAGGAACCCCTGGAGTCTTCTTTTAGCTCTTTTTAGACTCTGATAATGTGAAAAGATTACCGAGCACTTTTCCTTTTGAGCTCGTAAAAGTAAATGAATTGATATCTACTCAGTATAAGTTTAACCCTTTTCTGGACTGAGATAGATTATTTACGAAAAAGGAATGCCTTGGTTAAATATGACCAAAGAGGTTCTCTCAGATATTATTTTACACTTTTTCGGGTCTGAGTGACAAATTTACGAAAAAGAATTTATGGAGTTTTCTTTTGTCCTCTTTTTCAAACTCTCTAAATATGAAAAGGACCAGACTATCACTGTCTTTAAGCTCGTTAAAACATAAAATAGCGATGGGCTTGTCGATCATGGAAAGAATCAAGTTTCATTCATCACTAGACTCGTTAAATTATTAAATAGGGATACTTTATTCGCCCGAGGGCTTGAATTATAGATCAAGCAGATCTTATCCTCCTCAAGCTTGTTAAAAAATAAATAGGTGTTGGTCGACAAATGACTGGGGAAAATTTGGGAAAAATGAGCAAGAATTCTTTATGGTAGCAAGTCGCTCTTGAACATGACACTTCTTTCACTCATGTCCATGACTGTTTGGGTTGGGTAATCATCTTTACGGTTCATTCACACCTATGGTTCATCATACCTTCACTTCAGTTTTGGGTCAATGCTTCCAACTCATCACAATGTCACCGATATGTTCAAGAGAAGTCACCTACTGAATACTTCATCCTTCTGCCATAATCATAAACCTTCATTCTCATGACAATCATCCCTGAAAATTGCTATATCAAGTCATACCCTTGTCTTTGAAATCAGTAACTCCCATTTTGCAATAAGGTGACTTCCTGTCGACGACAAATCAATATCTAGGAAGTTCACTTAGAAAAATCATATTCCAGTACCATGACGCTTGTTATAGCATCAACAAGATCCTTGCTTCTAGACCTTTGACCGAAAGATTTTGTTTGGCATTCGACATCAAATCATCTATTCACGCCTTAGGAAATGTACTACAGTGCCTTGAGGGTCATTGACATTAATGGCGGTTCTCTCGCGTTTGTTAACAACTCACATCATTGGCTAGTAATCAAATGATTTATTTCCATGTTCGACTACAAATCATATATTCGCATGGCTAGACTTGTACCTGAATGATCGAGTGAATTAGATAAGAAGATCCCAGATCTAGTTTCATCCATCTGGGCTGCGATTTCAGGATTGTTATACACATCATCTGTACGGTGACCTTACATACAGATTGTCATCCAAACATGGGCCTATATCTGTAGGCATGTCTGAATTTGGGCAACATTCCAATGAGGACGAATTTTTGAATTATGTACATGTTATTAGATTGTTTTATGTGTTGAATATGGGAATGCCTACCCTTAGAAATTATGATCAAAGAGGATATATCATGATGTAATGTATTGTAAGATTGATGCAAGTGATTACTCTGCTTCATCTCCAGCCCATCACAGTGTAAAGCATCTCAATCAAAATTTATTATTATTATTTTGACTTCACGCTTTAGGGGGGAATTTGTTATAGGTCAATTTTGGCACCATTCCAAATGACCTGGTTAACTAGACATTATCTCCATGACCAATGATCAAGGGTCTATTATTCCCTATCATTTCAAGTTGCTACATGCCCTAAGATAGGAACAAGACAAATCAAGCAAGACTTTCATCAAGCAAAGGTTTCCAGGGTTTGAAGCTTATTATATAACATATGAGAGCTCACCAACATAGGCTCTAAGGGGCCTAAGTGCGCTACATATGCAGGTAGCCCCATGCAAGGCTTCTCTACAAAGCACTTCCCGACATTCACAGGTGCGTTGGTCACATTGGGAGCGAAATTATCATTGTTCCGAAATCTCCACTTGGCCAGTGCCTTCTAGAAGAGTTCACATATGTCAAGCTTTGAATCCAAGTGTCCATTTGACATATAAATGATTGGAAAAATGTGTTTCCTATTATTGGAAATTCATTGACTGCAAAACAACGTACAGTTCATCTATAAATTGAGCACAGATCTGAGTGCTTGAGAGGGAAGAATTTGAGTAGAGAAATGCTGGAGAATTTTGCATTCAGACCTAGATTTGTGTAACAACTGCTGGAGATATTTATAATGTGATGAGGCTTGGGGACGTTGCTGGAAGGTCACTTCAAATAAGTCACTAGGTTTTAACCTCTCCTTTTATCATTAATAAAGAGTACAACTTATTTTTCCCTATATGCATCTGTATTGGCTTTGATTTTCCATATTGGAAGATCTTGGTTGGTGTATATGGTTTATGCTTTATTGATTTAGCAAACAAACTTGACTATACATCTATATTATTGCATCTTCTGTTGTTTTAGTGTTCTTTCTTGCAGGAAGCATTTCACATACAAACCGCTTGAATTTGAAGCTACAACGAAAGCGACAGAAGGAACCATTTAGAAGCACTTGGATCACAAGTAACCTTCTAATCCTATCTGTGTGTCTGTTCTTAGTTAGGAGAAATAGTCGTAAAGTCTTTAATATGTTGTTCTAGACTAGTACCTGTCTAGGGAAGCGTGATTTATCCGTAATTCACAATTCTGTCCCAACAGAAGGTGAATTTCAAAACTGTAAAATAGATACTGATTATACAGTAGATCAAAATATAGATAGTGAAATAGATTTGAATAATATAGATGCAAATAAAGTAAAGTTTGCTAGACCAACTAGGTTTAGTCAATTAGATATAGATAACTTAGAGAGAATAGAAATTGATGAGATAATTGATGATGAATCTGAAATACTAAATCTCAAAGATAATTTCTTACCAAAAGGTTTAACTCCTTTAGAATATTTATTTGACTCAAATGATGTTGCTAGAAAACCAAAAATAGAGCCACTTAGATCTGACATTGAGGAATGAAACATAGGCACAGAGTTAAAACCCAAAATTATCAAACTTTCCAAAGCCTTACCTTAACAAGAAAAAGAAAAATATATTTCTCTTTTTAAGGAATTACAAGATGTTTTTGCTTGGAGTTATGAGGACATAAATTCTTATGACACCAACATAATTCAACATAAAATTCCTATAAAAGAAGATCAAAAGCCCTTTAAACAAAAGTTAAGGAGAATCAATCCCGTTTTGATGCCCTTAATACAAAAAGGAGTAAAAACAATGTACGATGCACAGATAATCGCACCAATCAGATATTCTGATTGGGTTTCTAACCTATTTCCAACCACAAAATAGATGGGAGAAATTAGATTATGTGCTGATTTTAGGAATATAAACAAAGTATCCCTA
Source organism: Pinus albicaulis (assembly GCA_034641835.2). Taxonomy (NCBI): domain Eukaryota; kingdom Viridiplantae; phylum Streptophyta; class Pinopsida; order Pinales; family Pinaceae; genus Pinus; species Pinus albicaulis. The sequence continues at coordinate 1,591,674,500 of CM076570.1, forward strand.
AAAGATAATTATCCTTTACCAAAAATCGATCACATTTTATAAAGGGTAGTTGGTTCTTCTAGGATTTCACTTTTAGATGGATTTTCAGGGTACAACCAAATTTTAGTCCAACCAGAGGATCAAGATAAAACAAATTTTACTACTCCTTGGGGCAATTTTATGTATGTAAAAATGCCTTTTGGTTTAATGAATGCAAGGGGATACCTTTCAAAGAGCTATGGATATAGACTTTGCAAAGGAAATTCATGAATTTTTAGTGATTTACTTAGATGACATAAATATATTTTCTAAGACTGATTATGAACACTTGAACCATCTTAGACAAGTCTTTATAAAATGCAGAAATTTTGGCATCTCTTTAAACCCTAAGAAAATCTTATTTGGATTAGAAGAAGGTAAGTTACTGGGAAACATAATTTCTAAGGAAGGAATTAGAATAGATCCTGCAAGAATAGAAGCAATTCTTAACACCAGTCCACCAAGAAACATAAAAGAGTTACTAGCCTTTCTAGGTAAAATTAAATTTTTACCTAGAAATAATTAGAGAATTAAACAACATGCTTAAAAAGGATTCAGTTCTTAAATGGAATATTGAGGCAAAACAATCATTTGAATCCATCAAACAAGCCTTAACCAAAACTCCAGTCCTTATAAGTCCTGACATTAAAAAGGATTTCATCATTTTTTCATTTGCTTCGGAATACACCATTGCTACATTTTTACTGTAGAAAAATGACCAGGGTTATGAACAACTCATAGCTTTCTTTAGCAAAATACTTAGAGATGAAACTTTGAAATACAATATCATGGAAAAACAAGCCCTAGCTTTGGTAAAGACCATTAAAGATTTCAGAGTGTACATACTCTATTCTCACATCATTGCCTATGTCCCAAATGCAGTGGTAAAAGTCATTCTAACTTAGGATGGTCTTGATGGTAGAAGAGGTAAGTGCATTTCCACAATTTTAGAATATGACATAAAGATAAAACCAACAAAACTGATAAAAGGTCAAGGTTTAGCCAAAATTATGGCTGAATCAAATTTTCATGCCCTAGACATAAATTTTATTGCCCAAGTAGATGATCAGGAAGAGATGGCGACTCTAGAGATTAGTGAAGCCTTTTCAGACTCACCATGGTATGCATATATCATATTTGTATTACTAAACTTACAAGTTCCTCCTATATTATGAAGAACAGAAGCTCAATTTTTAAAGCTTAAGGCAGTAAGATTTTGTATATTAGACAATGTACTTTTTTGGAAAGATCATAGTGGGATTTTGTTAATTTTTTTGTTAAAAGAAGAAGCTGACAAAGTATTACAATAACTTCATGCAGGTGGCTGTGGAGGAGATATCTATTGGAAGAATATTGCAGATAAAATACTAAGACATGGTTTTTACTGGCCTACTTTGTTTGCAGATGTTAAAAGGTATGTGACCTCTTGTCACAAGTGTCAAATATTTGAGGGTAAGAAAAGCTGTTACCCCTACCCTTAAAGCTCATTTCAACTGAAATTCCATTTCAATAATGGGGTATTGACTTCATTAGAGAAATTCACCCCCATCATCAGCCCAAAAAAAGTGGATTCTGACAGCCACTGATTATTTTACCAAGTGGATTGAAGCCATACCCTCTAGGCAAGCCACAAATACTGTCATTATCTCCTTCTTAGAAAGCAACATACTTTCAAGATTTGGATGTCCTCAAAAGATAATTAATGACAATGCAGCAACATTCAAATCTGAAAATATTATTGAATTTTTTCATAAATATCACATTACCCTAGGCCATTCTACTGCATATTACCCTCAAGGTAATGGCCTAGCTGAATCTTTAAATAAAAGGCTTGTAAATATCATCAAAAAGTCACTTGAAAATAACAAGAAGACTTGGAAAAAAAAGTTAGTCAATGCCTTATGGGTAGATATACTTACAACCAAAAAATCTATTGGTACATGTCCTTACCAACTTGTATATGGAATGGATGTTGTTTTTCCATCTTCCTTAGAAGTACCTGTTGGTGTTCCCATGTTTTGGCTAGATTGGCAAGACCAAAAGATGAGACAACATCATAACCACTTTGGGGCCGTAGGATCTAGCCCTCCTGGACTCGGAGAGGGATCTCTCCATAAATATAAAGAATGATATATATTTGAAAGCTCAAGAGGAGGTATTAGGCTAGGTATGAAGCACAAAAGGGGTTTTAACATAATTTGGTTGGTTGGTTGCTGGGTTGAGTCATGAGATCATAAACTGAGAAGGTAATGGGAAGAAAGGAGTAGGGCAGTAGGATGTTTAGGCAAAAGAGGATAGGTCAAGAAAGTGCCATCCATTGGGCTATGGAGTCATGAAAGGGGATTACTTGCACAACTAGCCAAGGCTTTCAGAGGGCAAGTCATCTACACTAAAGTATCTTTTTAGATAGATGGTGTAATGGAACATTTAGGATTGAAGGTGAAAGAAGGAAAGCAACCCAATTTCTGTCTATAGATCAGGTCAGAGGTCATTTAACTCCAAACCTTCTTGGACATACTCAAAGGCAGCTTTCAAGGAGAGACGAAGGGGCAGCTTATAGATCGGACCAGAGGTCATTTAACTCCAGGTCAGCTTTAGCATGCTCCAAGGGGGAAAATAGAGACAAGTTTGACAGAGCTAGGGTATATAGATCAGAGAAGGACTTTGAACCTTCAATGCTTTGACACCAGCAAGAATATCCAAGCAACAAACCCCGAATTCATACATCAGCTAGCAGCATATGGAACCGCAGAATCTACTCCCAGATAACACATACAACAGAAAATATTGAAGGCAAGGAGAGCAGAGACATAGGGTACCTAACAAGGGTAAATCCTATGCCATATTTCTGATGCGAGCCCAGATGACCAATGAACAGCATGAAAATGTAATAAAACAATAAGATAAGAAAAACATCACCTATAGTAATAGACCAGGATCCAAAGATATGTGCTTGATTAATTGATGCAAAACCAGTCACATACACTGAGCTCGATGGCTGCTATAATCCAGACTTTCTCCTCCCAGCCTACTACATAACAACTACTCTGCTACTCCCTCCCAAGTCTGTTCTAACAGTCAAAATGAATCCCTCTAATAGGAATGGCAACAACCGAACAACACCCTTTACAATATGTTCTTGGGGATTCTTATAGGCGAAGAGAAAAAACAAGAGTAGATGACATTCATTAAATAGATCTCATTAAGACAGAGTGGAGAAAGAGTTCATCTCTGCTCCGCTTAATGGAAAATTTGCATCATTGTAAGTACTTTGGTATGGTCTAGGAGACTCTATCAGGTCGGCTTTGACCTTTGATGTTTCGTGAAGTCCTTTTGGCTGTAAGGCCCTCTGTTCTGTCCTATAAAGCAAGTAAGGTGACTGAAAGGACTTTAGGTCTCCATGCTTCCATAACTGCGGTCCTGACAGTCTTTAAGAAGTTTCTGTCAGCGCAATTAATTGTTTTTGGGCTCGAGGAGGCATGGAGACTGCTGTAGGAAGGTGTACCTCTGGAGAAAACACGTCCTGATGATGTCCAACACATATATGACTCATCGATGTGTTCTTTGGTCTTCAAACTGCGCCTTAATCCTTTGAATACAAGATCATAGTTGTTAATCTTCCATTATGGGCATAAATCCTGTAGGTCGTCTCTGCTGTTTCACTGGCCGCTACTGTGATGGCCTCTCTGTATCCCGAATCACAATGACTGTGATTATAGAGACAGAGTGAAATGACCGCTCTGTAATCCCTACACAATGTAATAAATTTGTTATGAAATCCTGGGGAGGTGGCGGAAGAATACTTTGAAGGCCTGGAGAAATGGTGGAGTAACAGAGGCAACAATATGGAGGCGATGGAAACGGTGGAGAAATTCCATGAATATTTAATGTAAAAACATTAAAGTTTTAATGTGGGCGCAATGATATAATATTTATGCAGAAGAAAGGTTCGGGCTTTGGAATGAAAAACAAAGGGAAATCACGTACAACATATGAGATAGGGCTTGATGTGGGACCCGACATGGGCGAAGGGCAATTCAATCGGGACCGTCAGATCAAAAGGGGAATCGACGGTGGAGACCTTCATCAGTGGATTGCAATCGGGGAGTGCAGAGGAGGGGACGCGACGGGATTATGTGCTGCGATGATGCGATTGAGTGACTGCTGTCTGATCTGGAGACAGATCGAGGGCTCTTATGTAGCTGGAGGGATGAGAGGGGAGAGGCGATGAGCACAGTGCGATTAGATTTGGACCATTGGATCAAGATATGGATTGACGGCGGAGATTGTAATTGGGAGATCGTAATCGCAAAGGGCGGAAAGTGGCAGTGATTGACAATTGTGATTGCGATCAGAGCGAGGGATGCGATCGAGCACCAGCCGTCGGATCCGGGTGATAGATCAATGGTGGAGAAGAAATCGGCGGGGAGAAACGAGAGGAGCGATGGGAGGGGAGCGATGGGATCTGGGCCGTTGATTCCGAATGGATGGATGGCTAGGATTCGATCGGGAGATCGCAATCGGGGGGACAAAGGAGTGGCACAGTGAAAGTTCCGATTGCGATTGGAGCAGGAGTGCGATTAGCACCGGGCTGTCGGATCCGGGTGATAGATCAGCGGTGGGGATCGTGGTGGAGGTCTTATTGACGAAAACCCAATCGCATCGGAAATTTTAAGTTAACACATAGAAGCGCTCGCCCAAAATATTGCGATTGCGATTAGTGCCTGGACCATTAGCGTTTGGTTTTGGCACAGGGTTATATGGGGAAATGGTTTGTGGGGTTGGGCCGAAAGGGGTTGCGCCTTAATATAAGGTGGAAAGTGGGTTTTTGCCCCTTTTTAAAGCATTTTGGGACTAGGAAAGGGTAACGGTAAGGGGAAAAATGGGAAAATAGGCCAAACAAGGGGTATGTGTAGGACTTAAAGAGGATTTTGGGAGGATTTCAAAGGGTAAGAAGAGAATTAGAAGGGGAGACAAGGGAATGGAAACATAGGTTTAGAAGGGATGATATAAAGGGAAAAAGGAGGCCTTTTGGGCATTTCTTCACAGACAGAGGGGATTTATAACTCGAAACAATAGTGGGGACTTATCAAAGGACAAGGGCATAAGGAGGCTTCAAGGATGATGTGTTTTCAGAGGGAAATGCATTCCTTGAAGGCTCAAAAACATTTCAACCCCCTATTTTCTTGTCAAAAATTTATGGGGGGGCTAACAGTACCAATAATGAAAATTATCCAAGAATTACAAGTTGAGCCAAATGACATTCAAAGAAGGATAAATCAAACCATTCAATTGCAACAAAAAAGAGAATAGGTTTACATTAAGTGTCAAGTTATCCAGGATAAGATAAAGAAAATTTTCGACAAAAAGAGTAAAGAAGATGATTTCTACATTGGAGATAAAGTGTTAAAATGGGATTCAAGAAGAGAAGACAAAGGTAAACATGGAAAATTTGATTTTCTATGCAAAGGACCTTATGTGATTTATGGTTACAAAGGTAACCCTGCTTTCCATCTGAAAGAAATGGATGGATCAAATGTGCTAGATGGACCAGTGAAAGGCAGAATGCCGAAGCACTACTACTCCTCAGAAATAAAAAATAGTTAGTTCTATTTTGACCATTGTACATATTCATTGTAGATTTTAGATTGGATTGGATATTTTCCTAACAAATTTGAAGCCCGAAGAGAAGGCCCTAAGCTTTGAGACGTAAAATATCATAAGTATGAATAATTGCAGAGATCGGAAGATACTTACAGGGTCATCATAGTCAAAATTCAAAGGCTACTAGTCTTAAAAGTTCTTGACATTTCACCAAGAAATTCCATCCCCATGTGGAGCCACTATTATGGTCCTATAATAATAGGGTTCATCATTTTTGAATTGACTTTGATAGTCTTGAAAATATGTACATACCTTTCTTTCTGCAAGTTTTTTTCCCATATTTTGAAAATAATAAAAATGAAAAGAGGGTAAAAGTCCTAAAAGGAAGATCAAAGGACTTAGAAAAATAATAGACCCAAAAATAAAAAAAGATAAAAATAAGACCTAAAAGTGAGCAAGTCAAAATGGCACTACTATTTACTTTTTACTGTAAGAATAATGATTATGTACAGATTGTGAATAAATTCCATAATCCATGATCAGTTAAATAGTTTAATCTTAACTTTTCATGCTTTTAATTTCATGTTATAGATAGAGAATAAAGATAGGTCAAACAGTTTAAACTTGACAAAACAATAGATAGTTAGAGAATAAATGAGAAGCTCAATAGTTTAATCTGAGCCCTTGGATGAAATAAGGTTAGACGTAGATAGATTTATTTCTTTGAAAGAAAAATGGATTTAGGGTTGCAAGCTTAAATGCACCCATGAAATTGAAGTAAAAAAATGTTAGAAATAATGATGGGTAGGTAGAAAGTAGTTGTGCAAGACATGTAATAAAGCATCATCAGGAAAAAATACCTAATTTCTCCTCCCCCACAACGATCCAGTATTTTAAATCTTTAGTTAAAGAGGCTTAGAGAATTTCTTTGACTTCTGTTGGGACCAAACCCAAGGCTCAATAACTGATTGGTTAAAAATATTGGATTCCTTACGTAAAACCCATATCATTAGCATATTCACCCTTTTCCAAAACTATGATCCCTTTGCTAAGTTAAACACCTTTTTTTCTTAGTGAAAGTAAAAACCCTACTTAATTAATTCCATTTTCATTAAAAAAACATTCAAAAAACCTATAAAATACATTTTATCCTAAGTTCATGTGTAAAAATAAAAAATGGGACAAACTATGTTTAAATACCTATTTTTGCACTTTACTTAGTCTTAAATTATGTATTTTTATTCATTTCATATATTACATCTTCATTTCATATTAACTACTAACCTAAAGTACTAAATCATTATTAAATAAACCCTTCCCGTATTTATTAAATCCTTTATATATAAATATCCCCAAGACCCACTGTTTTAATTTTAACCTATGGTTATTTATCCCACATGGTGAAATAAATCCCCACCCTTTTTTCCCACAGGTTTAAACATATCAATATTATAAATATCTCGCCCCTATGGTATTTAAACACTTGTTAAAAGGTTTATTTACCATGTAATAATACACACGCCAATATTATCGAAACATTTGTTAATGTTCTAGTTGAAAACATAAAAACATTTATTCCCCTCCACTAATTAAATAACATAAAGATTTAACTTTATAAATAAATATTTATAAGGTTTAAAACTTATCCCGCAGCATTAACAAACCTCAGCTCTAAATGCCGAGCACCTTCACATCAAATCGTAACCATTCACATTGTCCCTTCCAGATCCAACGATCATCTGGAAATATCACATTTTTAGTTGCGCAATGATAACATTTTCTTGACCATGCGAATGGGCTATTTTTCCCTTTCCTCTCTCCTCCACGTGGCCCAGTTCTAATGGATTGCATCCGATCCAACTAAAATAGTTTACCACCCAAATCCAATGCGATAACCACTTGTGGTTTTCGCATTTGAAGTCCGAAAACTGCCCATCGTCCGATGTGATTGACATTAATTGCATCCCAGTTTAAACTTAAATTTCCAAATAAACTCCGAAATCACACCATTATTCCCTTTTTCTACACTATTTCACTGTATTTGTCCTCCCTATTGAAAATCAAGCCTGTGCTTTGATTTATACTCAGAACTAGTGAAAAAAACCCGCATTTTCTATTGAATATTGCTGAAAGACTCAAATTGCCTCTAGAGACCTTAAAAGATACCAGATACCAGTCCAAACGCCTCAGAACATATTTCCAAAGACCTATACCTGCGTAAACAACTATTTTTCGAGAAAAACAAGCCTGTATCATTATGAAAAGGAATTTGCTAAAGAAATTGAATACACTAAAAGCCTAATTTCTCCAAGAAATATTCTAGTTACCTAAAAAGGCCCAAAAAGAGTCAAAACCCTATCAAAATTTCGATAAAACCTTGTTTTATATTGTGTTCAGTTTTAAAAGAAGAACATTGAGTTTATTTAGCTTTTGCAAACTTAAAAGAATCCTAAAATTGCCTAGAAACCCTTTGTAGGTAACCCAACCCTCAACGCCCAATTTGAAGCAATTTTTAGTCCAATATCCATTGAAAAAAGCCTAAGAAACCCTTGTTTGTTATTTCATAATCAGTGAGAGTCTGAAATACAGTTGAAATCCAAAATTGAAGGTTGAAACTCAATAAAGGAACTAGTTGTACCCATTTTTATCCAAGAACCTCTGTCAAAGTCAAGAATACTTATGGAAAACCATTTAATCTTACAGAAGAAACCAAAAAGTCTAAAAAAATAGAGTTTCAGTAATCTCAAAAGCCTAAAAATGCCAAAATCCACTCCATCTATGTCCTCCAAGATTTCCATCATTGTGAATCCTCTACAACCTCATGTTGTATACATTTAGCACATCCCTTTAGTAGATGTAGACTACAAAATAGTAGATCTAGTAGTTGAATTTAATTTATTAGACCTCCACTGCTGGAGCTATGAAAAACCCTTAGATCATATTGAAGAATTCCAAATTGGGAATCAAACTTGCCCAAATATGTTGTTCCAATCACTCATCCATGCCCAGAAGTTATTGGGTTGTGCCAACACTATTATGTACCTAAACAAAGCACAATACTGAATGCAAACAAAGAAGTACTTTTTATAATTTCTGCTGAGTCCATAAACCAAATGTTACAACTCAAACATGATCCTAAAGTAGTTCCTTTGTCAATAGAAGAACTTACAATGTTGTACATTGGCCTTGATTTTCCCAAAAGATTTAAGATTTTTCAATTCTTTAGGCCTTTACATGTGGAAATTCCTCAAATCAATCCCCCATATTCTACTTCAAAATTTCCTTAATGTTCAAGGCATGTCATTTCCAAGTTTTTATTCATCCTAGGATACTTTACATATGAGCATACAGATAAATGAATCCTAGGTTTCCTATATACTTTTACATCAGGACAACCTCCTTCTATCATTTTCAATTATGTTGAGTATATAGTCGACAATATCCATGATCAGCTGATTAAATTTCCAACTGAAGGAGCGTTTAGATACACATCTTTTCTCTTCCATATGTTCTTGTATTTTCAAGCAGACAAGTTCCCTATAACTCTCTAGAAGCTTGATATAGAAGAAAAACCACTTTCAATCATCTTCTGGATTTCATTAATTAGAAAAGAGTCCTCAGAATTCACTTTTTCAGAGTTTACAAATAATTGTTTCCATCCATTGATCAATATGTCAACCAACACAGAATAACCAAGGATCAATGATGAAATGAATAAAGTTCTACAACTATCAGAGCACACTAGAACTGGAGATTAGTATTTATATGAAAAATGGACAGAAATCAAAATTTTTGGCTCTAATAATCTACCCTACAAACTACCTAAATATGTACAAATGAGGGTTTTTGCCTTGGAATACATCAGGATAATCTTAAATTATGATTCCATCAACTTCCTAGCAGCTAAGAAGAAAACACAATTTAAGTTGAAGAATCAGGTGGGACCCTTTATTTGTAATCACAAAGATGCAGAGACAGAAGCAGCCAAACAGTTACTTGAGTACAGATTTGAAGAGAGTTTCTCATGGAATTATGATCCACAAGGAATATTAAGTAAAATGAGGGTTAAGTGCAAACTAACACCCTACATTCATGAGAAGAAACCAGAGATTGAGAAGTATGTCAATCTGACTGAATGGGTAGAAAACACTTTGGTAGATGTAGTTAAGTAGGGTGATACTAGTCACACCTTAAAAACTGCTAATCAAGGAGAAAAAGCCACCAAAAGGGTTAGAGAAGAAGGAACATGCATTGCTGAAACCACAACTGAAACTAGGTTCAAATTAAGATACAATAAAAATCCTAAGATAAAATCAGTTGATAAAGAAAAAGTGACTTGAAGTTGATGACATAGATGTTCCAGTAACAAATACAGATGCTGCTGCAGTCATCACAAATGAGCCAGTTACAGAGAATTTGAATAAGGACAGATTGATAATTCCAATAAACAGGTAATAGAGAAACAACAAAATTTGGAGGCATCTTCCTCACAGACAGAAGAGGAAAAGGATCTTGATATCAAAGAAAAATACAAGCAAATTAAGAGAAAGAATGAAGAACTCAAGAATGAGATTTACTCTCAATATTTGAAGAAAACACCAGGCATTCAGAACAGACTTTTATCAGCTTTTGACTACTCAAATTAAAAGTTGATAACGTCAGTGCTCCAACCTACAATCAAAATTCCTAAGACAATTGCAGACTACAAGAAAATTGATCTAGAAGTGCCAATAGAAAGCATTCATGCACTAGATAAGATTGAGTTTCATAGGCAGAGTTTAGAGATGTTATATTCTACTCTAACTACCAAGGCTATGAGTATCAACAAGATTAAGAATATAATCATAAACATGAGGGATCAAATGAAGGTTGAAAAATCCTCATCATATGCTAAAGACCTTAGGATTAAGTCTTTAGAAGAGTTAGTTATTCAAGTAGGATATGATCCTGCACATGTTAAAGTAGCAGAAAAGTTAGTGAAGAAAAAGAATGAATACATTGCACCATTGAGGAAACAACTTAAGCTGCCATCAACCAAACATCCTCAAGCCAAATAAATTGTACAAGAACAGACTCATAAGGATGACATGATGAACTTAATTTTTCAGTTAACAGGATAGATCAAATAAATGGAAATTAAAATGGACAAGCTTGTCCATTAAAGGGAAACTACAAAAGCACAGGAAGTTCCTTTAGTAATTCCCATGGTTACTACTACTGTGCCTTCAACTCTCGCAGAAGAGTTGGCACCCAAAGAACCATTGGCTATTGTAGTGCCAGTTACATCATCCACAACTTTAGCCACATAATCATCTATTACAGCAACTCAACATTCTGATGAGGCTAGTAAACTAGTAAAATCCATGGAAGAAATGACACTACAAACAAGTGAGATTAACAGATTGAAAAAAAGTAACAGACAATATTTAAGATACAAATAAAATAGCTCAAATGAATGCTAAAACTCATGAGAAAAGGGCTAATAGGTTAAATGAATAGCTGAAGAAACATCAAAAGGATTTGACCTTAAAGGAGCCAATATCATATGTGAAAAATGAGTTATGGAACAAAATAATTGAAGCCATCAATGATGTTTGGCCCTCAATCCAGGTGATATATGAACAGAGAGATTTACTGAAGGCAAGACAAACATAAATTCAAAAGAACAAAAGATGAGCTAGGTAACAAACTTGAGCAAGCTATAGAATTGATAAAGTTTCTCAACAATAAAAACATGCAGGTGTTAGAAGAAATACAGATCACTGATGGGATAGAGACAATACTTGAAATAAGGAAAGTCTTTTCAAAGAAGAATCTAATGAAACATCTTGAAGAGAAATGTGAAAATATGAACATAGCCATAACCAAGTTTATGGTTAAATTTGAAAATTTGAGGCAAGGCAGTGCTGGAAACACTGAAGGGGGGGGGGGTGGGGTGAATCCATATTCTTTTCAATTAGAGCATTAGTTAATCTTCAATTATTATCAGTGTTTGTACAATGATAGAAAAGAACAAAAGGAACACAAATGCACACATTTTTTTAAGGTGGAAACCCACTCTGGGACAAAAACCACCTAATGCTTTTCTAACAACTCTTTAATATTCAACTGCAATTGAATAAAGCTCCAACTTCCTAGAATCTAGAAAAGAATTCTTCTCCAACTCCCATTGGATGTACGCTCCAACACCCGAGATTCTTTAGTATTCAACTAAATGGATGCCCCAACACCCAATGAGCTACAACTCACCCTAGCACCACCCTACCACCCTATAGAAGAATAAAAGAAGAATGGACTCCCATACTAGGGAAATGGTCCATTTTAAAATGATATAGAATGATGTAGAAGAAGAAGATATACTAGACCATAACCCCAACTTTTACACAACCACCTAATGATGATCCTAGACCTCCCAACACTGCCTCTTCAACTCTTGGCAGATAGACACTAGTACAATTTTTAAAATAATGTATTTACAATGATACCTTTACAATGATTGTATGCAGTGCTGCCAACTTGAAGACTTCATATGATGAACTTCTTACTGTTGTTATGCACCTTGGTTGCTACTCTTTTCATGCTACCCTCTCCTGCACCTTGCTCAGCTTTGCTGCCCTAGAAATTCTGGCCCTTTGCAACCCTTGACAACACATGATCTAGATTTTTCTTGCCTTCTAGGAGATCGATATTGAATCTAGATTATCTCTGTTATTTCAGATCCACGATGTCTAATTTTTGGTATTGGAGTATTCCTCTGAGTCATCTTTCCAATGCAATAGGCCTGACCCAATTTCGATTCTTCAAGGGAGAGTTATACCCAATCTCTCACAATGCCCTAATTATGGACTGTTTCAGCAGAGCGGAATTGTATGTCATGACACCTGTCATTGTTTCTTCATTCGGATCTGAAATTGATATAGATCAAACTAAGGCCTGTGCACTATCTTCCAATTTTTACGGAATTCCAATCTGATACTCAAAGAGATAATTATGACGATTTTCCCAAGGTCACTTCTTTGAGATGAATTTCAGGAGCCTCCAAAAACAATAACTTCCACATATCATATCTCTGAAAATATTGTGCACCTTGATCTGAAATTTTCATAGAAGCTTCCTTAGGATTTTGGCTTCGCCTCATAAGCATTTTAGCTTCTGAACCTTCGTATTAAAAAAGTTTGAGCAAAAATTCCACGATGACCTGTTTCAGATGGCGAAATCCCTTGCATAAGGAGGAAATGAGGATCACAATTTATATAAATGATTAGGTTGAGAGGGGCTTCAACAAGTGAACGTGGGAGGGATTTTAGGAGCTCAAAAAAATATTAATTATGACTTTTCAATTACCCATGCCATAACCCCATGGGGTTTTAGCCCACTAACTAGGGGTACAAAATTCAAACATGAATATCTCTCAAACCGTGAAGAATTACACAACGTGCCATATATCAACGGAAACATCTCGAAAAGTAGAAACCATCAAAAGCATTATTGACCCAGAATCTATTAATTTGGTAGGTCAAAATTCCCATGCAATATTGGGTTATCCCCTGGTGCTACTTGGGTTGACATCAATGACAACTGCTGATCAACAGACAGTTTGACTAATATTTTGTTCATTAATGATAAGCTCATACCACATGAAGATTACAATAAGAAAATAAGAGAATATGCAAAAGAGCAGGTTGAAAAAAACATGATGGAAATGTATTCATATAGGGAAGGTCTTACTCAGAAGTTTTGAAGATTTATTTTATCTATAGCTTGAGATAAGACATTTATTTGTCATAAAATCAACATTTGCTAGATATACTGAGGCAGATGAGAATTTTAGGAAGTTGAAAAAGATTCAAATTCCTAATGATGAAACTTGGCAATCACTTACTGACTTACTTTAAAAGTCAAATTGTAGAGAGAAAGACAAAATAGTTTGCTGATTTTTTAGTCAAAACAAAATTTATTACAGCAGTAAGACAATTTTTACAGAGGTTAAAGAGTATCTGAGTTAAAGAGTATCATAGGATAAAGACAATCATGGTTAAAGAGTATAAGATAAAGAGATAATATTTCAAAACATATTTGAAATATCTATCCCAGCAAGGAGGACACCAAGGCAGCCAACTGCACCTAATCCAAAAATAGTTTTCTATTTTATTTGAATCAATAGGACAACTTGTTGATTTGTTAAGCAGCTATCACTATTTTGTTGCAATTTTATTTTATTTTCCCTTGGATAATTCCTAGAAGCATTCTAGGATATTTTATAAACAATTTTGTAGAAATACTTCACCCTTTGACGTATTATTTGGAATAAATTTTTGAAGATTTCTATAGTAATTTTTGTTGGACTTTAAGGCTTTTGTGTTGCAAATTTCAAGTACTAGACTGGATCAGATCAAGTAGCATCATATTTCAGGATTCATGTGATGAGCCATTGAAGTGAAGTATTTTCTACTTGTCATTGTTTATCTTCTTTGTTTCATACATCCATATATGTGTCCAAATTTGAATGATAAATCTGGAGCATTATTTCAGGATTTGTTAAAAGCACCCTGTCTTTACTGTTTATCATTTCTATGTTTTCTGCTGATTTGCAAAGTAGGGAACCCTTAATTGCTCCCTCTTTTGTTTGACCTCTGCCTACTACTTCCTTTTTCCGAATCAAAGAACCCTTCATTGCTCTTTATCCCGATCAAACCACTTCACCAAAACAATCTTCTAAGACCTTCAAAGACTTATCTATCTTGCCCTGAAAACATTTGACTTTTTGACCTTGATCCTAGTTCTGTCTACTTGACTTTTGACTCCTTAGCCCAATGGACAATCAGATCTTCCACTATCCATCTCATTAAGTGATTTTTCCCACCAAACCAAACCAAATCAAAACCAAATTGAACAATCATAACTAGCCTAATATCTTATAATAAAATAATGTTAAATCTTATAGAGAGAGCCCTCTTTGAACCCTAGGAAGGCTAGATCCTACAGTTTAAAAGTAGGTTTGTGGTTACCTCTAGTGTTCTTAAAATTTAAATAAAAATCTCACAACTTGGAAATTACTAGAGTGCTAACATACTGGCAACCATACTAGGGAACTAACCAATTCTTAATCTTAAAAGAAATCTTAAAGGAAATCGTTTTTATCATCCTTTTGCCTTTGAAGACTGTTTTAAAATTTGTGAGTTTCATTTTATAAAAAACTGTAATTCTGGCTTCTAGAAAAATTTACTATACCAAGTCTAACCCATATCCTAAACCTGCCGTTATAGTAGACAATCCAGACAGAATTAGAAAATAGAATAAACAGATAGAAGATTTAGATGCTAAAATTTCATTAATTAGAGCCAATTCATTAGCACGCGAATTAGTGAGTTTGCAGGATATACAATGTGATATGAAATTTAAAAATTCTTTGTTCAGAAATAAATCAGAATCTAATTTAAAAACTGTTGTTATAGACCCTGTTTTCATTTCATTTCTTAAGGCAAAAAAGGAAAATATTACAGTAGATTCTGAATTAAAGAAAGTTAAAAATCAGGATTAACTTGGAGAGATAAATGCTACTATTCTCAAAGAAATAGATGAAGTTATTGAATTAGCTCAATTGTTAGCTTACACATCTAAACCTTCTATTTCTCATTTAGATACCACTACATTGTCAATAGTTTCAGCCACCATCCAACCTAAAGATCCATTTTTCCCTAGATAGCCCTTACAACCTAGAATATTATTTCCATCATCCCCTACATCAACTACATCTATAGTTTATCTTCTGCAAATTTAAACACATCATTCTCATTTCCTACTAGTTCCTTATATATTCCAGTTTCATTTCCTAGCACCTCCACTTCATATTTTAGTTCATCTACCACTTTTTCTAGTTCATCATTTTATATTCCAGTTTCATCAGTTACCTCTTTTACTACATCAGCTAGTACTGCTAGTTCAGCTCCAAGCACTCCCAATCTACCCCCGAGACAAGATAGAATTCAAGCTATGGCTACTAGGTATGCTCCCTTAGTTCTTCTAGGAAAATTACATGACATGTCTCAGGATTACCAAAGTAAGATACCACAATTTGATGCTACTACACAGTACACTGCCTAGCAGCACCTAAATAAAATGACAGATTACTTTGAAATCCATGAAATATATGATTCTGATGTACAAATGAGATTGTTTACACAAACATTGATAGGGGAAGTAAAAAAATGATTCAAAGGTCAGTATAGCTGACTTAGCAATTTTTCATAGAGTATTTTTAAATAAATGGGAAAAGAAGAAAAATCCACTCTAAATATTGTCTGAATTTGATGCAATGAAAAAGCTCCTAATGAATCAGTATAAGAATACTACACTAGATATAACAATGTTCACAATTGAATTCCCGCAAATCTAAAACCCACTCCTGATTATGTCCTACTCAAATTCCCTGATGGATTTGATACTGACATGGCATATCAGTTAGGAGAGAGAAATGCAAAAAATTTAGAAAGAATGCAAACAGATGTTGTAGGTGTAGAAGTGAACATTTTAGCAAAAAAGGCCAGATTAAGGAATGAGAGGAGAGTAACCATGAAAGAAGAAGCCT
The DNA here is from genome assembly GCA_034641835.2 of Pinus albicaulis. Taxonomy (NCBI): domain Eukaryota; kingdom Viridiplantae; phylum Streptophyta; class Pinopsida; order Pinales; family Pinaceae; genus Pinus; species Pinus albicaulis. The sequence continues at coordinate 1,591,690,710 of CM076570.1, forward strand.
CTAGTTCAGATAGAAAAATAGATCAGTTATATAAGACTTTAGAAAGAATGATGGATAGATTAGACAACATAGAAAGAAGACCTCAATGGGATAATCAACAGTAAATTAGAAATCCCAATTTTAGGAAAAATACAAATTCAGGAAAATTAAAAGAATCAGCTCCAGATCAAACAATAAGACCCCCATTTGAGGAGAACTATGCTGAAAGTTCTCAAAACAATGTAGATGATGTGGATACCATAAATGTAATGGGTATAAATGAAGATAACACTATCTTTCTCGCTTAGGAAGACCAAGAGTTATTTGAAATGCAACAACTTCAATTAGATTCAGGTGAATCATTTGACTACAAGCAAGGTTATGATTTTCTATAAACGAAGTACACAAGAAATATAACCTTAGGAGTAAGAAAAAAACTGAAACTTCTACTAAAAAATCTCCTCAAACTGAAAATAAGAAAACAGTAGAAGCCCCAACAACAAAAGTTCTACAAATTCTCCCTAGGGAAAATAGGCAAAACTCTAATTCATCCCACAAAGTTTCCACCCTATCTTTATTGTTTATCATTTCTATGTTTTATACTGATTTCCAAAGTAGGAAACCCTTAATTTTTCCCTCTTTAATTTGACCTCTGCCTACTACTTCCTTTTTTCGGATCAAAGAACCCTTCATCACTCTTTATCCCTATCAAACCACTTCACCAAAAGAGCCTTCCAAGATATTCACAGACTTATCTATCTTGCCCTGAAAACATTTGACTTTTTGACCTTGATCCTAATTTTCTCTACTTGAATTTTGACTCCTTAGCCCAATGGGCAATCATATTTCCTACTATCCATCTCATTAAGTGATTTTTCCCACCAAACCAAACCAAATCAAAACTAAATTTCAAAATCATAACTAGCCTAATATCTTATAATACAAAACAAAGTTAAATCTTATAGAGAGAGCCCTCTCTGAACCCTAGGAAGGCTAGATCCTAGAGTTTAAAAGTAGGTTTGTCGTTACCTTTAGTCTTCTTAAACTTTAAAACAAAATCTCACAACTTAGGAATTACTAGAGTGATAATAGCAGGCAATTTTAGTTGATAGAGCAGAAGTAAGGGAGGAGATAAATACCAGGAACAAGACCACACAAGAAAAGCTAAGGGATGAACTGGCTATGTTTGTAAAAAAATATCATACCCTACTCACCACTACGCTAGAGATGGACATGGAACAACTTATTTTTTCTATTCAACAGGAAGTGTTGCAGACCTAAACCAATGGGAGTCACTATCGAGCACTAGAGATCGCCTTGAACCTGGCCAATATTCTCCTCCTTGATAAGCTTGGCTTACACAAATGCGTCAGAGACATGTTGCAAGACGCATTAGTGAAACTCGCACTGGCTTTGAGGAAACTTGAGGAGAAGAATAATTCGATATTAGAAAACCAAAAGAGGGATAACGCTAGTGTTAGAGCGATCAATAACAAGCTAGAAACCCTTAAGAAAGTAATAAGGGACAAAGGAGTTGACAGGGATGCAGTTCGAAAAAATATTATCACCGATCTGGAAGTGGAGAATTCTAAGCTAAAGCGGAAACTAAATATACCCAGCGTGGTGCATGTGAAAATAGATGAATTGGTCCAAGTAGAAAAGAAAAAATCGGCTCTCGCTGATACACTTGCTAAAGAGTAGGAGGAAAAGGCCCAAAATATCATGGATATTGCAGACCTAAAACAGAGATTTTCTGATCTACAGGGAAAATGGGATCAAAACATATGCGTAGCCGTGGCATCTGGCGAGCCCGGAACTACCCCAGAGCAGTTCACCAAAGCCTTATCAGACTTGAAGGTATCCGAGAGTGAAACTCACATAGCCCATCAGAAACTAAAAGAGATTGAAATTTCACTAGCAGCGAATAAGAAGTTGGTAACGTCCTTGCAGAACAAGCTCGAGAAGTTACAAAGGGAAAAACAGGCATAGGACAAGTATATCAAAGACTTGACTACTCGAATAAAGGGTAACATGACACTCCTAGAAGCCAGATGTCTAATTTTGATTGGTATAATAGCATAGGTCCGGCAGCATTGGAACTACTTGTTGGGCCAGAATTGTGAATTACGAATAAATCACGCTTCCCTAGATAGGTGCTAGTTTAGAACAACAGGTGAAAGACTATATGACTATTTTTCCTAACCCATAATAGATACACAGAGAGGATTGGAGGCTTACTTTTTCAGTCGCTTCCAAATGGCTCCTTTTGTCGCTTCTGTTGCAGCTTCAAATTCAAGTGGTTTGTGAGCTGAATGTGTCCTGCAAAAAAGAACACTGAAATAGTAGAAGATGCAATAATATAGATATCTATTCAAGCTAGTTAGCTAAATCAGTAAAGCATAAACCATACACATCAAATAAGATCTTGCAATATGGAAAATCAAAGCCAATACAGATGCATATAGGGAAAAATAAGCAGTACTCTTTATTGATGATAGAAGGAGAGGATACAACCTAGTGACTGATTGAAGTGACCTTCCAACAACATTCCCAAACCTCATCACAGTATAAATCTCTCCATCAGCAGCTTTAAAATTCTAGCTCTGAATTGAAAATTCTCCAGCATTTCTCTACTCCAATTCTTCCTTCTCAAGCACTTAGATCCGTGCTCAATTTATAGATGAACTATAGGTTGTTTTGCAATCATTGAATTTCCAATAATAGGAAAGACATGTTTCCAGTCATGTAGATGTCAAATGGAAACTTGGATCCGAAGCTTGACACATGTGAACTCTTGTAGAAGGCACTGGCAAAGTGGAGATTCCAAAACAATGAGAATTTCGCTCCCAATGTGACCAACACACCTATGAATATCAGGAAGTGCTTTGCAGAGCAGTCTTGCACGAGGCTACCTGCATATGCAATGCACTTAGGCCCCTTAAAGCCTGCATTAGTGAGCTCTTATATGCTATATAATAAGCTTCAAACCATGGAAACCTTTACTTGATGAAAGTCTTGCTTGATTTGTCTTGTTTCTTGTCTTAGGGCATGTACCAAATGAAATGATAGGGAATGATAGACCCTCGATCATTGGTCCTGGAGATGATGCCTAGCTAACTAGGTCATTCGTAATTGTGCCCAAATTGACCTATAATAATTGCCCCATAAAGCATGAGATCCAAATAATAAGAACATTTGATTAAGATGCTTTACATTGTGATGAGTCTGGAAACGAAGCAGAGTGCTCACCTGCGTAAATATTACAATACATTACATCATGATATATCCTCTTTTGATCATAATTGCTGAGGGTTGGCATTCCCATGTTCAGCACATAAAAAATCTAATAACATGTACATAATTCAGAAAGTCGTCTTCATTGGAATGTTGCCCAAATGGAGACATGACTACAGATATAGGCCCATGTTTGGATGACAATTTGTATGTAAGGTCACCATACAGATGATGTCTACAAAAATCCTGAAATTGCAGCTCGGATGGATGAAACTAGATCCAGGGTCTTCTTATCTCGTTCACTCGATCATTCGGGTACAATTCTAGCCATGCAAATATATGATTTGTAGTTGAACATGGAAAGACATCGTTTGATTACCATCCAATGATGTGAGCTGTTAACAAACACTAGAGAACCACCATTAATGTCAATGGCCCTCAAGGTGTTAGTATGAATTCTTCGTCGAAGTGTACGAAAAATAACCACTTTAGCTACGCATAACTAATAGCCCTAACAACAATAGAGGCTGCAAAACATCTTCAGATCTGCAATTAGTAGTTAAAATGCTGCAACAAACAGATCTATAAAGGGAAAGACATTAAGCAGAAAAATAAAGAGTTTGCTCCATGCATCCAACAGACAAGACAAGAACACGATTTTTGAATGAATTTTTATATTACAGGGCACCTGGGAGGAAACAAGAAGGTGTATCCGGATCTCCTCAATGGGATGGGTTCTTTGTAGTCCTCAGCACTTCAGATCTAAGCTTTCTCTCTCTTGTAGATGTAGAAAACCCAATGTAGAAGGTAGAGCTCAATGGGAGCAAAATGGCAGAAAAATGAGACCAACTGTATAGATCCAGAGTGATCTAGTATGCAACAAAGGTGAAGAATGAAGGGGAAAACCCTCCTATTTATAACAAAATATTGGGTCATTCTAGATCTTGGTGCATGATTAAAATAATGTTAACCAAATCTAGATCCACCTCTATGGAATATTTTATTATTATTTGTTGGAGGGAAAGGGACTTTGACTTGGGTCAAAATCCCTTGATTAGTGAAGAATAGATAAATAAATGATTTATTTATCCTTTTAAGGAAGTGGTTGAGATATAATCAAATAAATAATGATTTATTTAATTAATAGTGGTTGATTTGGTCATATTTAACAAGGAATATTATTTAAATAATTATTCCTAGAAAATAATAAGATAACTATGGGTGTATCTCATTATTTTCTTTGTTTTTGGGTTAAACATGACTGGGAATAATAATTAAATTGTGGTTTAATTAATTATTCCTTTTGGGGTTTCCTTAATTAACATAGTGAAAGCAGTTTGACTTGGGGTAAAACTGGTCTTACATGGTGTACTTGGGTCCATCTAATAAGAAAAGGTGAGATGACCAAAAAATGGTGTAACAGATTGCCCCCCAGCGTGCGAGTGTCAGGAGCAAATCGTATGACCGAAGTACGTTGTAAGAATACAATCACCAGACAACGAAAGGGGATGTCAGCGAGAGAAGTGTGAGGTAGATAGTGTGCTGAAGGACTAGACCCTAAGGAGACGAGACTCGCAGGTGCAACAAGTCTCTTTTTATGAGAGGGTACCTGTGCTGAAGGCGGCGGGGGAGGCATACCTATGCCCGCCGTGACAAAGTACAAAAGAATAGTGTGTCCAGTAAACAAGGGACCGAACCATAGAGTACAGCTGGCATAATCAAGGGCCAGATAAAAATACAGTGAAGAGTCTCACATACATGCTGTGCCTGGGATAACAGCCAGGACTAGTACAATAATATCTGAGTACATGAGATAAATACAACCCAAATGCCCCTTGTAAATGGGGAAGGGCTCACAAAATCTGACTGATACATGCAAATCATGGAGGCGCTGCAGGTGGCTAAGGCCAACATCATCAAAATCTGGAGCGGCATCAAAGGCTGCAATGAAGAGGTCATCCGGGCATGTGGGGGGCTACCTGCAGGGCCACCCCCTCATGAGGGCTGAGACATCTCACACACGCCCGGGAATCATCAAGAGCTGCTGCTGGGTCACTGGACTGTCCAGTACACTCATCTCGATCATGCTGAAAGGAGCTGGAGAAGTAATCAAGTCAAAGGGAAGTGAGAGATCCCCCTGCCTGATCCGAGGCACCGAACAAGAGTGGAAGCTGGAACCAAGGTACACCGCCCTCTAGACCTTGCTTTTGGAATAAATGCGCCGATGTCGACAGAAGGAGGTCCGCCGTAGGTGAGGCAATAAGAGACCCTCAACTAAGGCACGAGAGAAGAACAATAGAGCGACAGACAGACTGACACCAATGATGATAGTGGAAAGGGGGAGGATGGAGTGGCGAATGGACGACTTCCCTTGTTAGAGCATAAAGGGCATGAATGACATGGCAGCGACTGACACAATATCGAAAGGGATAGGGGACAGTAGGACTGAAGGTCATGATATGCGACACAAGGGAGGAACCAAGCAAAGAAGGATGGAGGGCTATAGTGGGGTACAAAAGGACGCAGGATAGACTCCATGAATGCAATGATGACTCGACTTGGATGCTCTAAACAAGGGCGACTGTAGAGTGCTGCCACACAGTAAAGGCCCCAATGGGGGTCATAGAAACATGAGTACAAAGTGGGCACTCATGACGAAAATCAACACGAACATGGACAAGTAAGGGGGCGATGTGGTGCCCCAAGTACAAGTGTCGTAAGTGAGGAAATTCGATTTTAAGGAGTGGTGAAGTGACCCTTCGTGGAAAAAATGTGTCAGGGTGAAGTATCAAATCACCAAAAACTAAGTAAAACCCATTTGAGAGCTCGGTGAGATCTATCCAGCGGTGCTGACGGTTCGTCGAACGGGGCTACGGTGTGGTCGCAGCAGTCGAAAGAAGAAACGGGGGTTCTCTTTTAATGAGGCAGTTTTCCCTCCAAAATCATTCATTTGCTATTGTTGCTGTGGTGAATGTGGAGAGGAGAGAAGGCCCTAAATCTTGCGGCAAACGTAGCGGACAAACCGACCGTTGGATTCGAGATCTGTCAGTTGGAGGTAAGAGGCCTAACCTTGCTCTTGCATTTTGATGGATTAGATTTGCAGTTTCGGGCCCAACACCCCAGAAACAGCCCCTCCCTCCTCTCTACGGCCGGGTCGCACCTTTTGGGGCAAAAGGTGCGACCCAGGACGCAGGTTTTGGGGCAAAAGGTGCGACCTGGTCTAGAAATGGGCAGAAAGCTGCGACCTGGGAGGGGAGGGGAGCTTGATGCTGTTTGATGGCTGGGAGTTGGGTTTTTGTGTGTGGTTATGGGTTGCCCGATCTGTACCCTGACAAAAAGAATGTGTTTGTGCAGGTATGGCGGAGTTACGAGTCAACTGGAGAGAGAGGGATCTGGGAACACTTCGGGCAGAGATCCAGGCGGATCAGGGCGTCCGTCGTGTATTGGCCAGATTTGGGGTTCTCAAGTTTGTGGAGAACCCGTTGATGAGAGCAGGGGAACCATTATTGGCCCGGATTATCAGTTACTGGGATCCAGATCAGGAGATCTTTGTAGTGCAGGGGCACAGGATCGAACTGACGGTCCAGGATGTGTACTTCCTGACCGGCCTCCCACCATTGGGGATAGTGGGAGACACGCAGCCAGTGTTGCCGCGGGGGCGGCATATCATGGAGTTTGTGGAACGCCATTGTCGACCGGGGTTCCAAGTCAAGGGGACTCGGATGTTGATCGGGGATCTAGAGAGGCTAGAAACCCGTGCAGTGGCCGCAGCTGTGCTGCGAATCCTGGGCACCCAGGCGTTCCATCACATCACCGGTGGGCAGATGATGATAGTGGAGAGTGTGTTGAGTGGGACCTACTTTTGGTGGGCCCAAATGATGTTGGTGTCACTAAAGCGACAGTTGTCGCTATGCAGGCGGCAGGTGAATCATGATTGCTCATATGGGACTTTGTTGTGTGCCTTCTTCTTTGAGAAGATCCCAACCTTGAGGCCTCGTGTGCATCTTCCAGATGGGGGCCCGAGAGAGCCCAGGATGCGTCGTTGGGGACGACTACTCTGCAAAGGAGGAGGAGGGGCGGTCGGGTGAACATTTCGACCGGAGTGCTTTGCCCATTGGGATCAGATGCCGTTGTACATAGACGACTACCCTTATAGTGGGATGAGCTACTATGGGGATCCGGATTTGCCACTTCCGGTTGGTCGAGTTTGGGGGCCCGATGGTAAGTGACAAATTGCTATTCTTATATGGGCATGTTTAAAGTTTTTTGAATAGTAAATAATGATACTGATTCAGGGACTTTTGGTATGCAGATATAGCACCGGTAAAACCGTCCGGATATATGGGACGACCGGCAGCGTCTGGAGCTACGGGTCCGAGTGGATCGAGAGCAGCGCAAAATGATGGTGCAGCCGCCCTACTGGAGGACATCCGCCGTAGATGTGAGCAGCTGTTGACCGGAGTATCAGAGTGCGGGTGGCAGGATTTAGACGACCAGTACATAGAGCCATGTGTTGGTCTCCTCTCGGAGTGGCGAGGTATCATGCGGCGCATGGCGATGGCCGGTCAAACTATGCGGGATCTACATGCTGCAGGGGCAGAGCCATTGGCCCGGGAGCCTCCAGATAGTGATTAGGGGCATATGGTGCCCCTTCTGATGTATGTAGGGGCAGGTGGTGCCCCCTAGAATGTATGGAGGGGCATATGGTGCCCCCAGTTTTTGTTTGTAACATTCTATGGGCATGTCGTATGTATATGTATGGGGGGGCGTATGGTGCCCCCAGTTTTTTGGAACATGCTATGGGCATGTCATGTGTATCAGAGTAGATGGACTCATCAATATATGGTTTGCGACACATATTATGGATATGCATCATCTTTTGATGGTTGATTTAATGTTATTGTCTTGTATGAATTGAGTGTGAAAAATGCCAATCTAGAACATGGTTTGCAATACTATCTACGTAGTGATTCTGGTCTCTGGGTACATGGTTGAAAGTTATGGTTTCAAACGCACGTATTAAGACTTTTACTCGTAAATAGCGTCTAAACATCACAGGGTTACGCACACGATAAACACCATTTAGTTGCATGACAAGAAGCAAGGAATCCAAACGAACGTGCAGGTGGCGAATGCGATGCAGCAAAGCATCAGCTAGTAGGCCACGCACTGCATCGTATTCGGCCTGATTGTTGGTGGCAGAACCAATGCATACCCGTTAGACAGAACGAGGTCATGCAAGGGGGTGAAGATGGCCCACCCTGCCGAGGCAAGATTCCTGGAGTAGCGACTTGCACCATCGGCGTAACCGATAAAGGATGTGGACGGGGGGATGCGCAAGGTGGTGTGACAAGACAATACATGAGGGGATGAAAGGAAAGGATGGCAGCGTGAGGGGGCAGAAGTCATCGAGCGGTAATGGCGGGGGGAAGGGGCAGGATGAGAAAAACTCAAACAAGGTGATGTATGAGAGCTATCGGAAACATGGCGAGGACTCGGGCTGCGAAGGTCAACAGAGACACAAGTGGAGTGATCTCGAGTATCAAGGGACACAATGGGGGAGGCGGCAGATGGGCTAGGTTCCAAGTGTCGTGCAGAGGAGGATAGGTAAAGAATGGTGACTGTAGACTCCGTCATCTGGACATCAGGGGGGGGGATGTGGATGGGAGCGGTGGAATCCTCAGGCTGGGCTGCAGCATACTGCGCGAGAATGGGAGAGGCGGATTGATTTTGTTCAACCTCATACTCGCGGATCACCTCAAGGGAGGAACGGTAATGCGTCAGGTGAGGACAATGATGGGAGTAGTGGCCATGGACACCGCACAAAGCACAAGGCTTGTTGGTGCGGAGAGTCTTGGGGTTCTTGGAGACGGTCGAAGCAGGAGTGGGAGTTTCAGGGACCGTAGTGTCGGGGAACGCGACTTTGACCAAGGGGCGAATACGGGGTAACTCGGGACAAGCATGGGTGGCATGACCGATGATATCACATAAGGCACAAGGCTTCGAGGGTGGGGGAGGAGCCGAGGTGGTTGTGGTGGTTTGGTCTTTGGTTGCCCCCTTGCGGGCTTTTCCTTTCTTCTCGGGAGCCGACTCAACAGGAGAAGGGTCCTGTGGAGGTGCTGGGGGTACAGTGGCTATGGAGGAAGCGAGGGGGACCGATTGAACCGGTGTCAAAGCCATGTAAGGTTTGGGGTGACCAGGGGGGGTGGCGGGTACCGGGGGGGGAGTACCAAACAGATACGAGTCGGTTAGGGAGAGAAAGGGTGGCAGCGGGGACGGTCTCCTGGGAGGAGCGAGAGGGATGCGTCCCGCGGGAGTGACGGAAGAACGGCTCAGATAGTTAAGGCCGAAAGGACCGAAACTGTGGAGGATAAAGAAAGGGATTCGAGAATTACCCGAGCATTTGTGAGGGAGGCCGAAGGAGGTCGAGCATTTGGCTGAGATGAATGGCTAGGAGTTGGTTGCGGAGGGTGGGGGGGAGGTTGTTGACTAGCCGAGGCAGGCCGCTTATGGGCAGCCTGAGATGATTGCATCATGCAAACATTCGACAAGCTGGGATCAGTGACCGAAGGAGGGGGAAGATGAGGGAAAGTACCAAGCAAGGTGGAATCTTTGTAGACGCCGGGGGAGACACTGGTCAAAGAATCGACGGTTTGCTTGTTGGCTACAGAAGAGATGGTCGTCTCGGAGGCGGATGGAGACGGCGGCTCATGATACGATAGCTGGTCAATGGTGACTATCTTTCCATTATGTGGAAAAGACATCTTGCGGAAGACCGCGGATGGGACAGCAGACATGGCATAGGTGTAGCTTTGCCCCAATAGAATGTTGTAGTCTAGAGGGGCGTCAATGACTTCGACATCAACGCAAACAGTCTTACCGGCGAGGGTGATGGGACAGTTACGAAACAGGCCAATAGGCTGGGAGGCATGACCATCCCACGCTCGAAGGGTGATCGTGGAAGGGGCCAACTCAGGGGATCTGAGTTGCTTCCAAACCGAAGCGGACATCACACAGGTGGACGCCCCCTCATCAATTATACACCGGGATACAGTGGCGTTCCGGATTTTGACTGGGATTTGGAAAGCAACAGAAGGAGGAAGAGGAGGGTGGTCCGGTTGAGTGGCGTCGAAAACAATCATTTGGTCATCAGCAGGATCAACAGCGCCCACGGCAGATAGTAGAGCCTTCCTTTGAGAAGGGCACGACTGGAGGAGATCCAGTGTGGAAATGGCAGCAGGGGATTGTGCCAAATCATCTACTATACTGTACGATTGAGCGGCTCGACCGGAAGCAGCATTTCGGCGTAATGGACCCTTTGGAATCTTTGGGTGAACCTCAACTTTGGGTTGAGGGATGTGTAAGGGGCTACTAGATGTCGAAAGAGGCTCTGTAGAACCTGAAGATGGAGGCTCGGGAGCAGACTGAGCAGGGGGCTTGGGGTACTGGCGAGACCGAGTTTGAAGGTGAAGGTCGACGGAAGGGGACGGATCGGAGTGCATCATGAGGATCTGGTAGTCAGAGGAACCAGAAATGGACGAGGGTGTGGCGGCATGGCTGTCAGGGGGGTGGGTAGCCACGAATCCCTGTTGAGGGAAAGGATCGGTGAACACAGCTGGCTGGGTAGTGGCCACATTAGGAGGAGCGTGAGGGGAGGTGTGCTGTCCGCGCAATGTGGCTTGAGACTCCCACATCTGTCGCATCTGGGGTAAGAGAGGGCAATCGTGAGTGTAGTGACCGTAAACACCGCAACACGAACAGGGCTTGTTTGTGCGAAGCGGCCTGTCCGGCCTGGGTGGAATGCCCTGAGGCTGGTTGCTAGTGTTAGGGTCCGGACCAGGATTGGGACCTCGGTTACCGGGGGCAGATGGGTTCTGGTTGCCTCTCCGCCTTCTTTGAGAAGAAGGGGGATTAAACGCACCCTGCTGCGCAAATACTTGCCCTGGAGGGGGTTGTAAGGGCTGTTGCAGGTGGTGAGGAGGCAAGGGAGGCGGAAGCGCATATGCTGGAGGAGTTGGCGCACCAGGCTGCGGATAAAAGTAAGGGTTGGGTTGGGCGGCATTGAGGTAAGCAGGAGGTTGGGCAAAAGGAGGAGGCATGCCGTATCCTGGATACATGTTGCCGGGAGGGGGCAGAGTGCTAGTCTTGGCCCAAAAGGATCCAACAATACCGTCGGCGGAATGAGATGCCCCCGGGGCGTTAGCGCCACCGGGCCTGGGGATGTCAGGGAGAACGGTATAAACATAACCAGATTGAGCGTAGATCAGGTCATATTTTAAAGCTATTTGGAGGGCGGCCTCTTCAGATTGAGGAAAGTGAGAGGCGACATCTTTGCCGATGGGAGATGGGAGGGTGCGAAGGAACCAGTCCATGTAAACCCGATCTTCAAAGGGAGGGGCTCGACATAAGCTCCGTCTTCGTCGCCATTCCTGAACATGGGCAGAAAAGCGTGTGGAAGAGGATTGCTTAAATGAAGTCAAGAGCTCCGTACCAGTGTCGTATCGGAGAGGGAGCTGGAAGTACGACAAGAAGGCTTGGGCAAGAGTCTCGAACGTGGTATGGGAGGAAGTGGCCTGTTCGACATACCATTTAGAAGCTTCGCCGATAAGCGTGCGTTGGAACAAACGAAGACGGATGGAGTCATCGATAATGGAGTTGGAGGAACACCACATGTGGAAAGACCGGACGTGATTGGTTGGGTCTTCTCCATTAAGGCCCTCGAACTTAGGGATATCAGAGGGTAACTTGGTAGGCATAGTGGGCCAGGTAGTATTATGGTGAATGGGGTCGTTAATCAACTGATGGAAATCGGGGAGGCTGAGGCCTGCAATGTACGGCAGCACAGGGGTGGCCGGAGTAGTGGTTGTGACGGTTCCGCTAGAAGTAGGGCCGACATTGGGGCCGGGAGAACCGCTAGCGTTAGGCCCTGGTCCAGACATGGTGAAGGTAAAAGGGGGAGAACCGGAAGGAGAAGGGGGACCCGATGAATCAGGAGAGGAGTCGGAGTGCGGACTCGAAGGTGGGCTGGCTCGACGACGGCGGTGCGGAGCAGGTCGATCAACCGGAAACTGAGGGTGAAGGCCAAGAAGTCTCCGGGAAAGGCGCCTTGGGGGCGCAATGATGACAGGAAGAAGGAAACCGACAGGGGCAACAAGGGGACATAATCAATTACGGTCAAGGGTAGAAAAGGTGCAGTGACAATTGATTTTAGAGTCTTTGCCGGGCGGTGTTAACCAGGCGCTTCTTCACTTAGGGTTAGTGTGTGGTGTGCGTTAATTTTAATTTTTAAACCCTTTCCGTTGTTGAGAGCAAGAAAAAGTGTGCTGCGTAGCTGAAAATAAACCTACAGAGAACAGAATAAAATGCTGAAATAACAGAGAAATAATAGCTACATATGCATCTATCTAACCCAGAAGGTGGGTCTCTCACAACTATGCTGAAAAGAAAGGGAAAAACTATGGAAACACACACAAAGGAAGCTCGACAGATCTAGGGTCAAAGGGGACAGAGATCTGGAGGATAAAGCTGCAGACAAGGGGTGCAGATCACAGCCAAGAGACCGAGGCAAGGTGGCTGGAAAAAGGGAAATCAGCAAAAAACCCGGGGGGGGGCAAGGCGCGGGGGGGGCTATGAGAGGTCCACACAAAGCAGCAAAGAGGTGATTTGAGAAAGGAAAGAGGTGATTTCAAAGGATCGAAAATGAGGTAACGGATATGGAAAAAGAGGGAGTGAAGCTGCGAAACGACGGGCAGAAGCTTGGTGAGAACTCTTCCACAAAAAGTGGAGGGTACTAAAGCCCTAAGGGGCTGGGTTCCTACTTAGATGAGTAAAAACAGATCAGATCTTGGTCAAGGCGGGCTGAGACAGAGGCTGGAAAACCCTGGCAGAGGCTGCAGCAGAACCCAGAAAAATTACAGAAAAAATGCTGGAAAAAAGGCAGGTCGCAGGTTCTGACCTGATCTGAGTTGAGGTCACAGGAAACAGGCCAAAAGGTGCGTCCAGATCGCAGGTTTTGGGCCAAAAGGTGCGACCCCCCCGTTCCGGCTGTTTCGGCGGCAGATTTTCTGAAAAGTTGCCGTCTCAGTTGCGGCTGGTGTCGCTTACCTGCGCAATAGGGCCAGAAACACACGGAGGTTAGAAATTTTAGGTTTTTAGGGTTTTATGTGAGAAAAATGACATAAAAAGAGAAAACTAAGCAGCTAAAAAATAAGCCCTAGGGCCTGAAGTAGCTGGATATGCAGGAATATGAAAAACGACAGCGGTCGTAATTTAAAACCCGTGTGGAGTCGCCATTTGTTAGTATGAATTCTTCGTCGAAGTGTACGAAAAAGAACCACTTTAGCTACGCATAACTAATAACCCTAACAACAATAATGGCTGCAAAACATCTTCAGATCTGCAATTAGTAGTTAAAGTGCTGCAACAAACAGATCTATAAATGGAGAGATATTAAGCAGTAAAGTAAAGAGTTTGCTCCATGCATCCAACATACAAGACAAGAACACAATTTTTGAATGAATTTTTATATTACAGGGCACCTGGGAGGAAACAAGAAGGTGTATCCAGATCTCCTCAATGGGATGGGTTCTTTGTAGTCCTCGGCACTTCAGATCTAAGCTTTCTCTCTCTTGTAGATGTAGAAAACCCAATGTAGAAGGTAGAGCTCAATGGGAGCAAAATGGCAGAAATGAGACCAAGTGTATAGATCCAGAGTGATCTAATATGCAACAAAAGGTGAAGAATGAAGGAGAAAACCCTCCTATTTATAACAAAATATTGGGTCATTCTAGATCTTGGTGCATGATTAAAATAATGTTAACCAAATCTAGATCCACCTCTATGGAATATTTTATTATTATTTGTTGGAGGGAAAGGGACTTTGTCTTGGGTCAAAATCCCTTGATTAGTGAAGAATAAATAAATAAATGATTTATTTATCTTTTTAAGGAAGTGGTTGGGATATAATCAAATAAATAATGATTTATTTGATTAATGGTGGTTGATTTGGTCATCTTTAACAAGGGATATTATTAAATAATTATTCCTAGAAAATAATAAGATAACTATGGGTTTATCTCATTAATTTCTTTGTTTTTGGGTTAAACATGACTGGGAATAATAATTAAATTATGGTTTAATTAATTATTCCTTTTGGGGTTTCCTTAATTAACATAGTGAAAGCAGTTTTACTTGGGGTAAAACTGGTCTTACATGGTGTACTTGGGTCCATCTAATAAGAAAAGGTGAGATGACCAAAAAATGGTGTAACACAAGGTACTGTAGTACATTTCGTAAGGCATGAATAGATGATTTGATGTCGAATGCCAAACAAAATATTTCGGTCAAAAGTCCAGAAGCGAGGATCTTGCCGATGTTGTAACAAGCCTCATGGTACTGGAATTTGATGTTTCTAAGTGAACTTCCTGGATATTGATTTGTTGTCGACAGGAAGTCACCTTATTGCAAAACTGGAGTTACTGATTTTGGAGACAAGGGTATGACTTGATATAGTAATTTTTAGGGATGACGGTCATGAAAATGAAGGTTTACGAGTATTGCAGAAGGATGGGTTTTTAATCACTGGATGAATTCTCTTGAACATATCGGCGACACTATGATGAATTGGCAGCATTGACAAAAAACTGAAGTGAAGGTATGATGAAACATAGGTGTGAATGAACCGTTAAGATGATTACCCAACCCAAACAGTCACGGACATGGAGTGAAAGAATTTCATGTTTAAGAGCAACTTGCTACCAAAAAGAAACTTTTCTTACTTTTCCCAAATTTTCCTCGGTCATTTGTTGACCAGTACCTCTTTATTTTTTAACAAGCTTGAGGAGGATAACATTTGCTTGATCTATAATTCAACCCTTTGGGTGGATAAAGTATCGTTATTTAATAATTTAACGAGTCTAGGGATGAATGAAACTCGATTCTTGCCATGATCGACAAGCCTATCACTATTTTATGTTTTAACGAGCTTAACGACAGTGATAGCTCAGTCCTTTTTCATATTTAGAGAGTCTGAAAAAGAGGACGAAAGAGAACTCCAAAAGTACTTTTTCATAAATTTGTCACTCAGATCTGAAAAATTGTAAAATAATATCTGAGAGAACCTCGTTGGTCATGTTTAACCAAGGTATTCCTTTTTCGTAAATAATCTATCTCAGTCCGGAAAAGGGTTAAACTTATACTGAGTAGATATCAATTCATTTACTTGAACGAGCTCGAAAAGACAAGTGCTCGACAATATTTTCGCATTATCAGAGTCCAAAAAGAGCTGAAATAAGACTCCAGGGGTTCCTTTTTTGCTGTTATCAAAGCTCGAAAAAGAGATAAAAGTGAGCTTCAAATCCTTTTTTGTTTTTAACAAAGCTCGAAAAATAAGGAGAAAAAGTATGCTTTGTGATCAAGTCATTCTTTGAATAAATTTTCACAATTAATCTATTTATCAGTTGTATTTCCTGTTCATAACAACATCAAATGGATTAAAAATACTTGTTTCATGATAAAAACATAATAAAACTATAGTCATAGCAATAAATTTAACTTGCAAACAATTAAATGACTACAAAAAGTAGTTTCACTATTCATTTTTACTATTCCATAGTTACCATTTGCATTTTGGAGTTCTAAACCTGATTTTTCCCCCGCACTTCAGTCGTTGATTGCGGTCGATTCTGTGGACGGATTTCATCGCCGTTTGATCCAAGTTAGTACCATGAACCTCCTCTTCCCTTTGGTATTCATTTCGTTTCCATTATTTGCAGATTTTTAGTGTTTTAAGGCCCCTAGGGTAAATTATACCCAAAATGAGGGCAAAGCACCCCTGAATGTTGAAACCTGTGTTGCATAGCAGGTACAGTGAAGGGTACCTGCATGTGCAACACACTATCTTAGCCCAGGGAGTGCGTTGGGAGCAGTTCAAGTTTTTTATTTTCATGTTGTGCCCAAAATTTGCCTAGTTTTTTGCAATGAATGGAATCTAATGGATCTTATGGTTGAATTTCATGTTTCCATCGGATTAAAATGATGATTACATGGAGGGAAAGAGAACATGAAGAACAAGATATGATTTCCTTGAATGATCTGGGTACTGTAAGAGCCCTAGGAGATTATGGACTACTTAAGTGCTTCAAATTGTCAGGAATGAGGCAACAAATAGAACTCTTGGAGTTCTTAGTTTGAGCATGGGATCTGGCGATAGAGACATTTCACATTAAGAACAAAGTGGTTCCCATAACAGTTGAGGACGTGTATTTTCTCACAGGTTTGTCGAGGAAAGGTTTGCCCATTTCTCTCACAGGGTCTACCATTGGAGGAGAGACAGTGAGGGATTATGTTATGCAATATTTCTATCGAGGGGAAAAACCTAGAAAATATGGAAAAATAAACATCCGGGATGTCATGGATTTGCCTTTGAGAACCATCCTTTTCACGATCACTAAACTTGTTGGCACTGTTACACTACATGTAGCGAACAGATCGTATATGCAGTATGTGCTAGAGTGCTTAGAGCCAACAGTCTTCAACTGATCTGAAGCTGTTCTATCTCAGGTAAAGGAAAAAATCAATAAAGCATAGGGAGGAAGGAAGAAAAATTTCAGTTATGGTTTAATCCTTATCTCCTTTGCTTTGGAATGGATTTCACTGATGTAGCCACAGCATGTAACATTGGATATATCTAGTCTTAGAGATCCTCGAATGCAGAAATGGGTAGAACTCATGGGTCGGCATGCAATCCAATCAACCGTTGTGTTCTCTCCTACATTCTTTGCCTGGTTTTGGCAACAGATCGTCGCCATCAATGAGTACGCATATGCAGGTGTCGACTTCTGAGGAGATCCAGATCTAGTATTACCAGAATGCGCTCAGTGGGGTGCAATAGGTAAGAATGATTTGACCATGTTTTTTTTATTTTTCTAAGGTTTATACAATGTTTTCGTGTTTTGATTTCTTTCCAAGACTAAACTAAATGTTTGATGTAATGCAGATATTGGTCGTCTTCAACTAGTAGAAGAACCAGAGCACGAAGTAGATGCACCAACAGAGAGGGTTGTGGGGAGAGCAATCCTTCAGTACCTTGATATGGCTGAGACTCTGACTGAGCTTCAGCAGCACATAGAGGGGTTGACCTTTTGGACTCCAGATTTCGGGGTCAAAGAGCTTCTGATGAGATTTCATCGACACGCGATTGGGGTTCCTAATCGTTGGATGCAGTTGCTCCGTAGGATTGCTAGATCTATAGCATGTTACCATGAACACCACTAGTTTACTTATGAAATTTTGCATACATTTTGAGGTTAGATGACCAATGTGTCTTGGGCACAAATTTTGTAAAAACCTATAACTATCTATATATATGATTTTAGAGTTTTTCCTATGTTTAATGCACAATCCTATTCAATGATGTGAATGTTTTCTTTACCTATGTCGCAAATGTCTGTCTAAAACTTTATTAGCTAATGAATCAGTTAAGGTGTTCAAATTTATGGAAATGTGTTGATATTGAATGAAATGAAAATGTCTTTCCAGAAGTCAAACTCTTAGGAACAATCTAAGAAGTGTTGGATTTATGACAGAATAAACACTAGTAAGTTGTAATACCACAAGTTGTGAGTCTAACCTTATGATTATGTGGTTAATACCAAATGAAATGGCATTAGAGAGAAGCTCGATCAACGTGCTATACTTAGCGATATTGTTCATCGATCTACCAATACAAATCCCTTGAAAACTCACTAACTCGTCGTTCGGAGCAAAAATGGCCCACGCTGCAGAGGATAAATTCTGCGTACTATGACTAGCATCATCAACATATCCAACAAATGGTTCCGAAGATTTAGTCATCTACGATGAAATGTAAAGTGGATTAATAACGTCAAGAAAACTCTAAAAATAAATTAAGATAGTGAATGCAAATCAACAACATATAAACAATATAATACAAAAAATTAGTACGCTCATGATTAAGCATAGTAACATTTCAAATACAACCCATTTATAGGCTGTGCCAATGGAATTCCATCGTAATCAACTAACTCGTAGGCACCCTTAGCAAGAAATCTTTTGAAAATATAGGGGCCATGCCACAATGGCTCGAATTTCCCTGTACCTATTACATTAGCTTCTTGATCGTAAAGAAGGACCAAGTCGCCCTCTGAGTAGATGCGAGGCTAGAAATTTTTGTCGTATTGCACATTTATACATCTCTTATGTGCTTTTTTGGCCAATTGGGCTTCACGATACGTTTCATCTAGATGGATGAGGTTAAGGAGATGCACTTCTTCTTCTGAGGTGTCAGGTAACAAATCCATCGCGAGTTTTAACGATGATATTTCACATTGGATTAGTAAGATAGCTTCCAAACCATACACCAATTGAAAAGGAGTAAATCCAGATGCGTTTCTCACCGAGGTTCGATATGCCCACAAAGCAGAGTATAGGATCAAGTGTCAGCTCCTTTTACGGACTCCTATCATTCATTGAAGCATTCGTTTAAGAATTTTGTTAATAGCCTCAACTTGTCCATTTGATTGTAGATAATAAGGAGTAGAATTATCATGCGACAATCCTAACTTGGTAGTAAATTTAGTCATCATATGGTTACAAAAATGCTTCCCATGATCCGTAACTATAGCCTGTGGGACCCCAAATCGTGCAATAACATGGTTGAAGAAAAACAATGTAGTTGTTTGTCCTGTGTGGTTGAATGTAGGCATCACTTTGGCCCACTTGGTAAAATAGTCGATTGCGACAATAATATAACCATGCCGCTCGAATGAAGGAGGGTTACAGGTCATGAAGACAATACACCATTTCATAAATGGTCCAGCAGAGACAACAGGATGCACTGGTGATGGTGGTTTGCGGATTTTATGATAAAAAATATGGCATGCATGAGAACTCCTGAATGCAGGGATGCAATATAGAAAAATAGTGGGCCAAAAGTAAGCAGCGCGGAGTATCTTCTGCGTGGCAGTATATCCAGATAATTTTCCACCACAAGCCCCATCATGACAATAATTTAATACTTTTTCGGCCTCCTCATGAGTGATGCACCTCCTTAAAATGGTATCGAAACCATGATGATAAAGTGTATCACCGATGATCAGATAATCTTTAGCTTGGTATTGAATACGTCACTAATCAGAGCGAGTGGTATTAGGTTGAAAAGTTTGGGTTTGGAGATAAATTATGAAATCCCCATACCAAGGATCAGATGATCCGATCAGAAACAGAGACTTGTCTAGAATAGATGGTTCTGACGTAGTAGCAGTACTATCAGAGGGAAGGTCACAGAGAAGCTTAGCCAAAACTAAAGACTTCTTTGACTTGGATTTCATGAATTCCAAATCAAATTCCTGCAAAATGACAATCCATTTTGTATATTTTCCCCCGAGAAATTGACGTGATAAGATATAAGTCATGGGGTTGAAACCCGAAACTATTGTTGTTTTTCGGGGCAGGATATAATGGAAAAATCTTTGGACAGCTTAAACAGCTACCAAGGTGAGCTTTCCACGTACAAGTACTTAACTTTCGTATCATTGAGATTACGACTCAAATAATATATGAGATTTTCAATTCCATCTTCTACTTCAACCAAAACCATAGCGATGGTCGTTTCAGCCGCGATGATATATAGGAAATAATCAGTTTGATAATTAGGAGGATACATTAATGACGCTTGGACAAGATGGTCCTTGAGAACATCAAAAGAAGCTTGCGCAACTTGGTCCTAATGGAAGGGAACCCCATTTTTCAATAGTCGAGTAAATCCTTTAGCCATTTCGGCGTAGTTTGTAATGAACCTTCTTAGGAAGTTAGCCTTTCCTTGAAGTTTCTATATCTTAAGTAAGTTTAATGGTGTAGACAAATCAAGAATGGCTAGAACCTTCAGTGGGTCTATTTGAATTCCTTCTTTTGAGACTATAAATCCGAGTAATCGACCAAAACCAACAAAAAACACACATTTATGTGGATTGAGGTGTATCTTGTAGTGTCGGCAGCATAAGAAAATGGCTCTCAAATGCATCGGGTGATCAGTCTGATTTCGTGAATGCGCTAGTAAATCATCGAGATATGGTTGAATCGGTGACGCTGATTTTGGATTTGCTGCCCAAGACAAATAGATTGATTGCTCTACCAGCTCAATAGGGCTGGGCAGTAAAACATCATACAATGTAGAAATATCAGAATCATCCGTACTCTCCCTTAAGCCAGATAGAGTGGAAGATATCATGTAGCAGGTCTCTATGCTTGCAATTTTTTCCAACGTCGCGGGCGGTGGTAATGCAAAGGTTCCCATAAGAGTGGAATCCTTTAAGAGTCCTACACCAAAGTTCTGAATTTCTAGTTGGGGTAAGTGAAAATTCCAGTTACTTGCGAAGCGGAGGAAAAAAAGGATAATTGATTAATGGCTACGATTTTAATTTTATGTGGAAAGACAATCATTTTAAAATATGTAGAAACAATGGCAGTCATTGCATATACCCATGGTCGTCCAAGTAAAATATTATATTCAAGGGGTCTATCAACAACCTCAACATCAATATTTACTGTTTTTCCCCCCTAATTCAACATGCAGGTTATTAATAATACCACAAGGTTTATATGTTCTTCCATCAAAAGCCTTCAACGTCATTGATGATTGTGATAATCGCGGCGAGCCAAGTGACTTCCAACAGTTTAGAGACATAATGCACATAGATGCTCCCTCATCAATAATAGTGAGATGAAAAAGGTGATTGAGAACATTTACTTGAATGGAGAATGCCAATTCTATTGGTAGCTATGGTACATAGCCCGTATGATTAAAGACGACAATATTAGAATCAGTCAGATCAATTCCACCAATGGCCGACAATAAAGCTTGTTTCCGGAAGGGACAATTTTGCAATACCTCAAGAGCAGACATAACTGAAGGGGATTGAGCCAAATATTCAACTATATTATAGTTTTGTGCAGCTCTTGCTCGAGGATTATATGTCGATTTATGAATTACTCCCATCAGTGGCTTAATTGTCAATTCAGGAATAACAATAGGTGGTACTGATTCATTAGATGCATTTTTTGTTGAGGTAGTAGGTTGATTAGTGGCCGGACTACCATAGTATTTATTCTGTGTCGACACCAAAATATCTTTTGAAGGTTTTGTGGTGGATAACATTAGCAGTTGGGAACTAGGAGCTGGATTTGTAGCAACCAAATTAGTGTCAGGATTTGGAAATGGGTCTGTCAACACAACTGATGCATGAGAAGTCTTGATGATTTTTGAGACTTCAGCACGGTGAGGAAAATCCCTAAAAAAAATTTCTTCGTTACAGATTATGAATGGATAACGAGTTTTCTGTGGTCTAGACGGTTGATTAGATGATCTTTCCTATGAGTTAGAAGTTTTCTTTTTCTTTGATTTCCCCTTTTTCTTACCTCCTGGTTGCTTGTCACTTTTGCCTTTTTCAAATGACACAACATTAATTTCGGAAGTAAGAGCAAGATTAGATGCATTAGTGTGGTGTTTGTTTGCAGTGCCTATCAAGCCGTCTCCGACATGAGAGTCCTTTATTTGAGGAGGAACATTGAAATTAGATCGCGACGCATTAGGAATTTTTTCATAGAGCATGTTGGACTGAGTATAAATCAAGTCTAAATATTGGGCATGAGCAATAACTTTCTCTTCTGTGACGATGTCACCTTTAGCCACATCCTCAGTTATAGATGGTAATAGGGACTTAATGAACCATTTAGCAAGGAGCTGATTAGGAACAAATGTCTTAACCATTCGTCGACAATGACACCATTCATGAATATGATCAGAAATGTGAGTAGCAGTCTGTTTAAAGTTGGTCAAGAGTTCCATTCTAGTTTCGTATCTGATCGATAACTAGAAATGGGTCAAAAAGATAGTAGCTAAAGCAGTGAAATTGTCGAAAGAAGCTCTAGGTAACTCAATGTACCATTTAGAAGCCAGACCCGTGAACATACGCTGGAAGCGACATAGTCGAACAGAATCATCATTCAGGGAATTTGATGAACACCATAAATGATAAGTCATGACATGAGTCGACGGATCTTCTCCAGGATTTCCATTTAATTTAGGAATATTAGAGGGTAATTTATGAGGTATCACTGGCCACCAAGGAGCATAATTTATAGGATCATTGGTTAACTGGTTTAAATTTGGTAATTCCAAGGTTACAACAAAAGGCAACTATCGATTAAGGTCAGGTTGAGCATAGCCAGGGTAAGAAGGAATTGCTTGGGCAGCAGGCCTTTGACCACTAGCATATGGAATTTGCTGTTGGTAACCCAGAGAGGGGTTGTTTTTCATAGAAAACTCTTGAAAATTATGTTGACCAAAACCTAGATATGATACTTATTGAAATGAAGTTTGAGGCATTTGCATTTGTGGCTGCCAAGGGGTCTGTCCATTAATGTTATAACAAAAATTAGTATAAGTTGGATCTAGTTGATATGTATAACTAGGTTGCATTTGTGACATCCTATAAAATGGTACACCAGCTTGTGAATAAATGATTCTTGATACAGGTTATTGGACATTAACCAAAGGATTTTGAGTTTGTGGACCCAAAATTTGATGATATTGAGTCAAATAACCTGCCTAATAAGGTTGATGTACAATATTTTGATTCTGTAATAGGGGTATAGATGTATTAACAAGTGGTAATGAAGTGGGTGTCACAGGTTGAATAGGTTGATACGAGTGTACAACCGTTTGTGGTTGGATAAGCAGAATGGGCTTCCATTGACAAACATTCATGTCAACAGTAGTTTGACCAAAAAGTGACTGAGTACTGTGTTACACCATTTTTTGGTCATCTAACCTATTATCATTAGATGGACCCAAGTACACCATGTAAGACCAATTTTACTCTAAGTAAAATTGCTTTCACTATGTAAAATAACTTAATAAACCACATTTATTAGGTTGTTTATGGTCTAAACAGGAAACCCCAAAAGGAAATATTAAACAAACCTATATTTGTTTGATTTTCCTCATGGAATAATTAATTAAACCATAATTTAACTATTATTCCTAATCATGTTTAACCCAAAACAAAGGAATTAATTAGATAAACCTTTATTTATCTTATTATTTTCTAGGAATAATTATTTAAATCTTATTTAGATAATATTCCTTGTTAAATATGACCAAATCACCCACAAATAATTAAATAAATCATTTATTTATTTATTATTAACAAATAAAGAGATTTGACCCAAGTCAAATACTTTTTCCCTCCAACAAATATAATAAAATATTCCATAAAAGGTGGATCTAGATTTGGTTAACATTATTTTAATCATGCACCAAGATCTAGAATGACCCAATATTTTGTTATAAATAGGAGGTTTTTCCCTACCATTCTTCACCTTTTGTTGCCTATTAGATCACTCTGGATCTAAACTCTTGGTCTGACTTTGAGCCATTATCATTGTCATATTTTCCATTATTTGCTGTGTGAGCTCCCTTTGAGTTCTATCTTTGTCTGGGTTTTCTACACCAACGGGAGAGAGAAATGCTAGATCTGAAGTGTTGAGGACTTCCAAGAACCCATCCCATTGAGGAGAATTGGAAACATCTTCTTGTTTTCCTCCCAGGTGCCCTTAATACAAAAAATTCTTTCAAAAATTGTTCTTGTCTTGTCTATTGGATATATGGAGCAAACCCTTCTTTTTACTGCTTAATGTCTTTCTATGCATAGATCTAGTTTTTTGCAGCTCTTGTCTTGATCAAATAACTGCAGATATGAAGATATTGGCAGCCACATTTGATGTTAGGGCTATTAGTTATGCGTAGCTAAAGTGGTATTTTTTCGTACACTTCGACAAAGGATTCATACTAACAAATGGCGACTGCACACGGGTTTTAAAATACGACCGCTGTCGTTTTTCATATTCCTGCATATCCAGCTACTTCAGACCCTAGGGTTTCTTTTTAGCTGTTTATTTTTCCTATTTTTATGTTGTTTTTCTCACATAAAACCCTAAAACATTAAAATTTCTAACTTCCACGTTTCTGGCCCTATTGCGCAGGTGACAGACATCAGCCGCAACTGAGACGGCAACTTTTCCGCAAATCTGCCGCCGAGACAACCGGAACTGGAGGTCGCACTTTTCAGCCAAAAAACTACGACCTGGACCTCCAGGTCGCACTTTTCAGCCTCTTTTCTGCGACCTGCACTGAAAAAAGGTCAGAACCTGCGACCTGCCAATTTTACAGCTATTTTTCTGCAATTTTTCTGGGTTTTGCTGAAGCTTCTGTTAGTGTTTTCCAGCCTCTATCTCAACCCGTTTTGACCTGGTTCTGATCTGTTTTTTCTCATCTAAGTGGGAACATAGCCCCCTAGGGCTTCAGTACCCTCCGCTTTTTGTGGAAGAGTTCTTATCTGTTTCAGGTCTATCTTTTCAGAGTTTTAGCTCCCCTCTTTCCAGATCTGATACCTCCTTTTTAGACCTCTTTTAATCAGCTCTTCTCCCTTTCAAATCACCTCCTGAAGATTTGTTTGGATCTACTTTTAGGGCCTCCTCCTTGCCGCTTCTGCTTTTTGTTGATTTCCTCCCTTTTTCCAGCCACCTTGCCTTTGCCTCTTGGCTGTGATCTGCACCTCCTTTCAGCAGCTTTTCCCTTTAGATCCCTGTCCCTTTCGACCCTAGATCTATTGGCCTCTTTTTAATGCGTTTTGATTAGATTTTTTCCCTCTGTTAGATTAGTTTTGAGAGACCTGCCTTTTTGGGTTGAATCGATGCAATAGTAGCTGTTAATTTTCTGTTATTTCAGCATTATATCCTGTTCTCTGCAGATTTATTTTTAGTTACGCAGCACACTTTTTCTCTTGCTCTCAAAACGAAAAGGGTTTAAAAATTAAAATTAACGCACGCCACACACTCACCCTAAGTGAAGAAGAGCCTGGTTTACACCGCCAGGCAAAGACTTTAAAATCAATTGACACTGCACCTATCTGCCCTTGTTTCGACATTGTAATCACTTGATTCTGCACCTCCTTGCCCTTGTGGTCGTTCTTCTTCCCCTTGTGTCGTGTTTGTGTTGTCATCATTGTGCCCCCAAGGCACACTTCCCGGAGACTTCTTGGCCTTCACCCTCAGTTTCCGGTCGATCGACCTGCTCCGTCCCGCCGTCGTCGAGCCAGTCCTCCTCCGAGTCCGCACTCCGACTCCTCTTCTGATTCTTTGGGTTCTCCTTTTCCTTCTGGTTCTCCCCCTGTCACCTTCACTATGTCTATTCCAGGGCCTAACGCTAGCGGTGCTCCCGGCCCTAATGTCGGAACTACTACTAGCGGAACCGCCACAGGAACTACCTCGGCCACACCCTTGCTACCGTACATCGCAGGCCTCAGCCTCCCCGATTTCAATCAGTTGATCAATGACCCTATCCGCCACGATGTTGGTTGGCTTGCTATGCCAACCAAGCTCCCCTCCGACATCCCTAAGTTCGAAGGCCTTGCTGGAGAAGATCCAACCAATCATGTCCGATCTTTCCACATGTGGTGTTCCTCCAATTCCATTACCGATGACTCCATCCGTCTTCGATTGTTCCAACGCACGCTTACCGGTGAAGCTTCGAAATGGTATGTAGACCAAGCCACCTCTTCCCATACCACCTTTGTGACCATTGCCCAAGCCTTTTTATCTTCCTTCCAGCTCTCTCTCCGATACGATACTGGTACGGAGCTTTTGACCTCTTTCAAGCAAACCTCTTCGACCCACCTTTCCGCTCATGTCCAGGAATGGCGACGAAGACGAAGCTTATGTCGAGCTCCCCCCTTCGAAGATCGGATCTATATGGACTGGTTCCTTCACTCTCTCTTAGCTCCCATTGGCAAAGATGTCGCCTCCCATTTCCCTCAAACCGAAGAAGCCGCCCTCCAAATAGCCTTGAAATATGACCTGATCTATGCTCAGTCTGGTTATGTTTATACCGTCCTCCCTGACCTCCCTAGGCCCGGTGGCGCTAATGCCGCGGGGGCATCTCATTCCGCTGACGGTATCATTGGAGCCCTTTCTCATCCGTATGCTCAACCTCCTATGGGCTATGGTCTCCCTCACGGAGGGGCCAACACCTCTAGCACTCTTCCCCCTCCCGGTAGCATGTATCCAGGATATAGCATGCCTCCTCCTTTTTCCCAACCTCCTACTTACCTCAATGTTTCCCAACCTAACCATTAACTTTATCCGCAGCCTGGTGCGCCAGCTCCTCCAGCATATGCACTTCCATCTCCCTTGCCTCCTCCAAACCCGCAACAACACCTATAGCCCCCTCCAGGGCAAGTATTTGCACAGCAGGGCGCGACTAATCCCCCTTCTTCCCAAAGAAGGTGGAGAGGCAATCCAAACCAATCTGCCCCTGGTACTCGGGGACTGAATCCTCAAGGTGTTGACCCTAACACTGCTAACCAGCAACAGGGCACTCAGCCCAAGCCGGAAAGGCCGCTTCGCACAAATAAGCCTTGTTTGTGTTGCGGTGTTTACGGTCATTACACCCACGATTTTCCCCTCTTACCACAGACGCGGTAGATGTGGGAGTCTCAAGCCACATTGCGCGGACAACACGCCTCCCCTCATGCTCCTCCTAATGTGGCCACTACCCAACCAGCTGATCCTTTCCCTCAGCAAGGATTCATGGCTACCCAACCACCTAACAGCCAGGTCGCCAATCCACCTTCCCTTTCTGGTTCCTCCGATTACCAGATCCTTATGATGAACTCTGATCCTTCCCCAACCGTCGACCTTCACCTTCAAACTCGGTCTCGCTAGTACCCCACACCTTCCGCTCAGTCTGCCCCCGAGTACCCTTCTTCAGGTTCTATAGAGCCTCTTTCGACATCCAATGGTCCCTTGCATATCCCTCAACCCAAAGTTGAGGTTGATACCAAGATTCCTAAGGGACCATTACGCCGAAATGCTACTTCTGGTCGAGCTGCTCATTCGTATAGCATAGTAGATGATTTGGCGCAGTCTCCTACTGCCATTTCCACATTAGAACTCCTCCAATCGTGCCCTTCCCAAAAGAAGGCTCTACTATCTTCCGTGGGCGCTGTAGATCCTGCTGATGACCAAATGATTGTTTTCGACGCCCATCAAGCTGAACATCCTCCTCTCCCTGCTTCCGTCGCCTTCCAAATCCTAGTCAAAATCCGGAATGCCAACATTTCTCGGTGTATAATTGATGAGGGGTCATCCACCTGTGTGATGTTCGCTTCTGTTTGGAAGCAACTCGGATCTCCTGACTTGGCCCCTTCCACAATCACCCTTCGAGCGTGGGATGACCACGCCTCCCAGCCCATCAACCTTTTCCGTAATTGTCCTATCACCCTTGCCGGTAAGACTTTTTGCGTTGACGTCGAAGTCATCGACGCCCCTCTAGATTACAACATTCTATTGGGGCGAAGCTACACCTATGCCATGTCTGCTGTCCCCTTTGCGGTTTTTCGCAAGATGTCTTTTCCTCACAATGGAAAGATAGTCACCATCGACCAGTTGACTTATCATGAGCCAAAGTCTCAGACCTCCCCTGAGACGACCATCTCTTCTGTAGCCAATAAGAAAACCGTCAATTCCTTGACCAGTGTCTCCCCCGGTGTCTACAAATATTCCTCCCTGCTTGGAACTTTTCCTAGTCTTCCCCCTCCTCACATCTTTGATCCCAGCTTATCTAATGTTTGCATGATGCAATCGTCTCGGGTTGCCCTTAAGCGACCCTCTTCAGCTAGTCAGCAACCTCAGACTCAACCTCGCCCACCGCAACCCGCTCCTAACCCTTCATCTCTTCCAGCCGGACCTCCTCCTTCTGGCCCTTCTCCTACAGCTGGTATCCCTGAACCCCTTTATCCCCCTGGATCGATTCCCGCAAGCCTTAACCACCTCGGAGCCGTCCCTCCTGGTCATTATCCCACTGGTCAGATACCGTTCCTAGCTCCCCCTCCCGGAGTCTATTCGGTCCCCGTCATGGCCACCCTCTCTCTCCCTAACCTGACCCTGGGTATACCCGTCTGGTACCTTGACCCTCCAGCCGCTACCCCTCCTGGTCACCCCAAACCTAATATTGCTTTGACCCCAGTTCAACTGGTCCCCATGACTTCTCCCGCTGCAACAGTGCCTCAGTCACCTCAACAGGAGCCACCTCCTGTTGTGACCGCTTCGGGTAAGAAGGGCAAAGCTCGCAAGGGGGAATCAAAGGACAAGGTTGCCCCGACACACCCTACCCCTCCAAAGCATACCATCCAGTGTGCTTTGTGTGATGTTGTCAGTCATGCCACCCATACCTATCTTGAATTGCTTCATCTCAAGCCCATGGTTAATGTCGCGTTCCTTGAGTCCACGGTCCTGGAAGCCTCTATTCCTTCTGCGACCACGACCAAGAACCCCAAGA
Organism: Pinus albicaulis; assembly: GCA_034641835.2. Lineage (NCBI taxonomy): Eukaryota > Viridiplantae > Streptophyta > Pinopsida > Pinales > Pinaceae > Pinus > Pinus albicaulis. The sequence goes on from CM076570.1 coordinate 1,591,719,340, forward strand.
CTATTCACACCAACCACCCCTATTCTTTGTGTGATCTCCATGGCCATTACACCCACCTTTGTCCCTGCCTCGAGGACTTCTGCACCTCTCTAGCCGCGGTCTGCCAATTCGAGGCCAAGCGCAATGAGTCCACCTCTCCCTTATTTGTGCATTTTTCTTTGGCAAAAATACCAGACATGACTGCTCCCATTGACATTCCCCCTCCTGATGTCGAGATGATGGAGCCTTCATCCAGCATTTTCTACCTATCATCATCCATGAGACCCTCGGGGAACATTCCATCTCAATCTTCCCCTGTTGTTTCGCTTGACCTTCCTTCAGCGATCACCTTGGGCTCAACATCGGTAGATCCTTTATCTTCTTACTCTTTTGTCACCCCTTGTGACGACGCGCATGTGACCCTCTCTTCTCATGATGATGATTCAGGTAGCTTCGCCACGTCAGGTGGTCTTTCTTCCACCAGTAACCCCATCTTCTCTCACGATGACGACATTATGGAAAAAATCCCCACCCCTGACTTTCTCTATTCCCCCTTACATCGTACCCATGCATTTACACCACATACACCTTGTGGCCATTACATTGAAACCCAATGCTTGGGTAAGGGGGCACCCACATTCGAGAGACCAAGAGAAGCTATTCTCCACAACTCTCCTATTGTATCTGGTCGTGCCGAATTTAGTACCATTATTCTTCCACATTTAGAAGAACCTCTAGAGTCCCATATCACTTCAGATCCCTCTAAGGACGATACCCCTTATCATTCCTTCATCTTACATCAGCAACTCCATCTCTTAGACATTGTTGTTGACCAACCTATAGCTTTTCTACGAGAGCATCAGTTCATTATCTCCAACTCCTCTCTTTGGGATAGTGACACCAGGTATGCCAACCCAGAAACTTAAAGTCCATTTGCTTCCTATATGCAGTACCAAAAGAGATTGGTAATCCTCCATTCCCTTTCTCAAACTGCATAACCATAACGAAAACAAATGGCACACCACATCATTAAAATATGTTTAGATTCCCATTTTTATAAATACATTTTGGCATGACCACACCATGCTTGGGGGAACCTATGCCCCTCAACCATAACCCTCCTCAAAATCGAATTTCTTCACTTGCAACACTCATACTAGGGGCACCATTTGGCCTCCATACTTATCCATGCTCGTGTTGATGTTCGTCGTGAGTTACCATCTTGTACTCATGTTTTCATGGTCCCACATTGGACCTTTACTGTGTGGCAGCACCATCGAGTCACCTTGTTTAGAGCATCCAATTTGAGTCGTCATCACATTCATGGAGTTTATCCCGAGTCCCTTTGTACCCCGCTATAGTCCTCCATCCATAATTTCTTGATCCCTCTCTTGTGTCACACATTATGGCCTTCAGTCCCACTGTCCCCTATCCCTCATGATATCGTGTCAGTCGCTGCCATGTCATTCATGCCCTTTATGCTCTAACGAAGGCGTCCATTCGCTACTCGGTCGCATTCATCATCGTTGGTATTAGTACGTACGATGAATTCTCTTATTTTCTCTCGTGCTGCCTTAGTTGAGGGATCTCTCGTGCCTCAGCCCTTGGCGGACCTCCACCCGTGACATCGTCCTTCATTCCCGGAAAAATGAAATGAAAGAGAAGTGTACCTTGGTTCCAGCTTCCACTCTTGTTTGGTGCCTCGGATCAGGCAAAGGGATCTCTCATTTCCCTTTGACTTGATTTTTTATCCACTTCAGCTCCTTTTAGCATGATCGAGATCCATATGCTTGATGGTCCAGTGATGCAGCAGCAGCTCTTGGTGATGCCTGGGTGTGTGTGAGATGTCTCAGCCCTCATGAGGGGGTGGCCCTGCAAGTAGCCCCCCACATGCCTGGATGACCTCTTCATTGCAGCCTTCGATGCAACTCCATATATTTGATGATGTCGGCCTTAGCTGCTTGCAGCGCCTCTTTGATTTGCATGTATCAGTCAGATTTTGTGAGCCCTTCCCCACTTATAGGGGGCATTTGGGTTGTATTTGTATCTCATGTACTCAGATATTATTGTATAAGTCCTGGCTGTTATCCCAGGCACAACATGTATATGGGATCCCTCATTGTATTTCTATCTGGCTCATGTTTATGCCGGCTGTACTTTATGGTTCGGTCCCTTGTTTACTGGACACACTATTCTTTTGTACTTTGTCTCGACGGGCATAGGTATGCCTCCCCCGCCGCCTTTAGCACAAGTACCCTCTCATAAAAAGAGACTTGTTGCACCTGCGAGTCTCGTCTCCTCAGGGTCTAGTTCTTCAGCACACTATCTACCTTGCATTTCTCTCTCTGACTTCCCTTTTGTTGTCTGGTGATTGAGTTCTTACAACGTACTTCGGTCATACGATTTGCTCCTGACACTCGCACGCTGGGGGGCAATCTGTTACACCATTTTTTGGTCATCTAACCTGTTATCATTAGATGGACCCAAGTACACCATGTAAGACCAATTTTACCCTAAGTAAAATTGCCTTCACTATGTTAAATAACTTAATAAACCACATTTATTAGGTTGTTTATGGTCTAAACAGGAAACCCCAAAAGGAAATATTAAGCAAACCTATATTTGTTTGATTTTCCTCATGGAATAATTAATTAAACCATAATTTAATTATTATTCCTAATCATGTTTAACCCAAAGAAAAGGAATTAATTAGATAAACCTTTATTTATCTTATTATTTTCTAGGAATAATTATTTAAATCTTATTTAGATAATATTCCTTGTTAAATATGACCAAATCGCCTACAAATAATTAAATAAATCATTATTTATTTGATTAAATTTCAACCACTTCCTTAAAATGATAAATAAAGGGATTTGACCCATGTCAGATACTTTTTCCCTCCAACAAATATAATAAAATATTCCATAAAAGGTGGATCTAGATTTGGTTAATATTATTTTAATCATACACCAAGATCTAGAATGACCCAATATTTTGTTATAAATAGGAGGGTTTTCCTACCATTCTTCACCTTTTGTTGCCTATTAGATCACTCTGGATCTAAACTCTTGGTCTGACTTTGAGCCATTATCATTGTCATATTTTCCATTATTTGTTGTGTGAGCTCCCTTTGAGTTCTATCTTTGTCTGGGTTTTCTACACCAACAGGAGAGAGAAATGCTAGATCTGAAGTGCCGAGGACTTCCAAGAACCCATCCCATTGAGGAGAATTGGAAACATCTTCTTGTTTTCCTCCCAAGTGCCCTTAATACAAAAATTCTTTCAAAAATTGTTCTTGTCTTGTCTATTGGATATATGGAGCAAACCCTTCTTTTTACTGCTTAATGTCTTTCTATGCATAGATCTGGTTTTTTGCAGCTCTTGTCTTGATCAACTAACTGCAGATCTGAAGATATTGGCAGCCACATTTGATGTTAGGGCTATTAGTTATGTGTAGCTAAAGTGGTCTTTTTTCGTACACTTCAACAAAGGATTCATACTAACACTAAAAGTCTGTTTGGTCTAAAGCACTGATGTAAACCAAAGTCAAATTGAGTGTCTAATAGAGCTGCAAATTTTTCAGGGGATGAATTTTCTCTATTAATGTGTCTGGAAATAGTTGAATCCCTATAGGTGTAAGGCTTCCTAAGAATACTCTCAAGGTTGTCAACTACCTCATGTGGGCTTAGATTAGGATAAGCTCTAGTGTGGATTGTTCTTGAAGCCAGAATGTTAGGTATAACAATCTTAACAAAGAAATTAAGCTAGATATGACAGTCTTTAAGAGGCAAACTTATCTTCAAACCAAAAGCTTAATCCTATGTGTTTCTTTTAAAATGGATGATGTTGAAATGAAAACTAGTCTCCCAGTGGAGTCTAGCGAAAACAAAGATAATTAGCAGGCCTACTGATCGTCAGTGAAGTCTCTGGTCATTAAGGAGTTGTAGAGTCACCAAGTGGAAGGTTTAGAATGTTTCAAGAAGGTTTACTGTCCACCACAGTGATTCAATTCCAAACTCAGGCTACTATGGTCTTACTGACCAGTGGAGTCACCATTGTGTTGTGGTTCCTATGTTTTGGCAAGTTTGGCAATACCAAAAGATAAGACAACATCAAACCACTTTGGTATCTCGGGATCTAGCCCTCGCGGATCCAGAGAGGGATCTCTCTGTAAAGGCAAAGAAATATGTATCTTTGAAGTTTATTTTTAAAGGTGTTAGGCTAGTTATAGGGCACAAGGGTTGTTGTTTTTTTTTGTTTCTTTGATTGGTTGGGTAACAGGAAAGAAGGGTTCAATGCAAGGTAAAGGAGTGAATGAAGGAGATTTTGGAAATGGAGAGACAATTCAAAGAAAACTCAAGACCATTGGGCAAATGGAGTCATAAAATGGTTTACTTGCAATTCAATATTCAAGGCTTTCTAATGGGCTAGTCATCTAAATCAGAGGATCTTTAAAGATGATAGTATGGAATGAAATGATAGGAAATGAAGGTGAATGACAAGGAAACCTTCCAAGGTGACCACTTAGGAGAAAAATCTATGAATAGGACATGCCTTAACCGTCTATGATCCAACTCCTAAAAAAGGCTAACTCTTCAGACAATAGGAAACATTTAAGGTTAACACAAAGTGAAAATCTAAGATCAGAGAAAGACTTTTAACCTTCTCTGCTTTTGACCTTCAACTTAAGGGATCTTAGAAGGAAAATATATTAGAAAAGGACCCTAGTGAGATAGAACTAACTCAAATCGCCCAGTTTACCAAATCCTTTCGATAAAACCCAACAAGAACATCTAAAAATAGATTTTGAATCCATACATCAGTAAGCATTAGAAGACCAACAACTATACTGGTTAAATTGCATTGGATCTGTTCTTTGGATTACAAAATTAGCAGAAAACATCAAAGATAAGTAGAGCAGGTAGCATTAGGGTACTTCACAGCAGTATATCCTAAGTTAAATTATTGATTCTTACCAGAGAAATGAAATGTGAATGCATAATAGAGAGGGAAACACTAAAAGATAGAACACTTCACCACCGATGTAGATCAGGATCTAAAGAACTTGCTTGTCATATTAAAGAGCAAGACCATTCATATACAAAAATGTCCAACATCTTGAAATCAACTAGAAATAATCTCCCTTGCCTATTTTATAGCTTGTACACAGAATTCTATCTCAAAGAAAACAACTTACAATCCACGATTAACCAACCAACAACCTTTACAATATAATTTTCTTGAGTTTTATAGCTGAAAAAGAGGCAAGAAGAGGTAGATAGAACTTTAAATGAAACATTACAACAAAGGAAGAAGTGTGCTCAAGGCCCATTCTGTCTTAATATCCCTTCATTGACTTTCAGTACTCTTTGGGTGAAAGAGTGGTCTTCGATAGGCTGATTATAACTTCAGAGGTATGTTCTTTGTTGTACTTTTTGGCTACTTGTACTCTGTTAGTACCTTGGGACAAGTAAGATAGATAATGAATTTTAGGTATGCCATAATGTGTAACAAATGCTCTGGAAATCTTAGGACCACTGTCAGAGTGGTGATTTTCTCAGGAACGTTGATGGAGAATAAAAATATTATGAGAACTCGTCGTTTCTTAGGAGAGAACCTTATGTTGATGTGAGACATTGATATGGCTTGTTTCATATGCTTTAGGCCTTCTTAGGTCTTCTGGATCATTCATAAGGTCTTCAGTCTATACATTCGCCCTCTAAGCACTGGATTAAGGCATTAAATCTTCAATAACGAGATTTTAATCACTTTAAACCTTCACTGATACTCTTTGTCGCTTTTGTTTACTGTCTCTGTCTATGGATATGCATTTTTAATGGCACTGGAGGTTTTGATAGAGTTAAGCACTGGTGTTTTAATGAAATATTTCATTCAAAACCTTCCCAGGAGTTTTCTCTGCAATCTTTGGCTCTAAAAAATGGCTTTCTGCGCCACTTTATTACACTAACAGTCACTGTGTAGAAAAGAACGGCTTTCACCGTCTGTAACACTGCAAACACCATAAAATTGTTAAGAAATCAATGGGGGTGGAAGGGGAAATGTTTTGGAGGCCCGTGGAAATGGTGTTGCAGCAATGGTAATGGTGGGAACAGTGGAAAAACGACTGAAGTTGCTGTGAAATGGTGAAAAAACGATCTGATGGAGGTCTAGTGCTAAGAAGACTCTGGACCATTAGATTAGACTAGAAGATGATAATCGACAGTTGAGGTTTTCCAGGGGGGTTGCTTTGGAAGGTTAGGTGGAGAGATTAAATTTTAATGTAAAACATAAAAGTTAAACCTTTGGGTGAATACAAAGGGAAAAAGATTAAAATGAATGAAATCGGGGGCGATTTGGTGGTGGGACCAGAAGGGTTGAGGGTGATTGATCGTGGACTGTTGGATCTCAGGAGGAGATCAATGGTGGAGATCCTCCGACTAAATCATTGGAAGCCCCAATGAAAACAATATGATTGGGGACGCGATGAGACGTGGGCCGTTGATCTGGATTCAATTAATGGTCGGGATTGAATGAGGGATGACATAAGGGAGGGGAGGTTTTTTTGGAGGAAAACCATTGTTTTCGCATGACTTTAGAATGGTTTTGAAATTTTGTTGAAAAAAGGCGATATGCCCTGCCTCCAAACACGTGTCCTTTTAAAACCGCTTACATCGCATAAATTTGAAATGTCAACTGTCAGACACTAAAACCATGCGATGTGCACCTCAACCGTTGGATGTGGGACTGGGAGATCTGACGGTGCAGGATGGAGCGTGATATGGGGAGATGCACGGTTGGTAAGGTGGGGGAAATTTAAAGGCGGGTTCGCTGTGGGCCGTCAGATCTGCATAATGGACGGTCAAGATCAAAGGTAGGAGCACCAATGTTCCAAAGAGGAAAATATTATAATAGATGGGCAGAGCACATCCTGACCATTGGATCTATGGGGATGGACGGCAGAGATTTAAAAGAGAAAGCGGAGGCAGAGGGTCAAGCAAATAGGTGGGGAAAAGGAGAGCCGTTGGATTTGTTGGAATGAACAGCCGAGATCTAATCACATCAGAGGAAGGCAGGGGGCCAACTCTATGGTTTTGGTTTTTCGATTATGCATGGATCGTTGGATCAGCGGAAAGATCAACAGTGGAGATCTGATTGGAGGGGGAGTGATGGAGGGCACAGGGGCAGAGCGCAATTCAATCTAGGCCATTGGTTCTTGTGGATTCAACGGTCCAGATCAAAACTGGCGGGGCAATGATGGGCTCGGTGAACAAAGGCACGATGAATCCTGACCGTTGGTTCTTGTGGATTCAACGGCTAGGATTGAATCGGAAGATTACAAATCGGGGAAAAAGAAAAGTGGATTCATTGGGTTAACATGATGCGATTTTGTGCCAGCCGTCAGATCGTGAAAGGGATCGACGGTGGATATGCCATCAGAGGTTGATGGAGAGATATGGTGAGGTGCAATGTGAAGTCAGCACTGGCCGTTAGATTCGTAAAGATCAACGGTTCAGATCGAGCTCGCAGTCGATAGAACAAAAGCTTCATCACATCGAGAAATTTCAATTAACAAAGGGAAAGCGCCCACAACAAACTTCCGATTGAGATTAGTGCCATGGGGCTTAGCACCTGCTCTTGGCACCGGATTACATGCAGAATGGGGCTAAGGGCTAAGCCGAAAGGGCTTAAACCTGTGATAAGGTAAAAAGTGGGTTTTAGGCCAAAAAATAGAGTTTTCAGGGCTGAGAAAGGGGTTTTGGTAGAGGAATGAAGGGGTTTTTACACCCAATGAAGGGATTCACAAGGTTTTAAAAGGGGAAGTTGGAAATTTAGATGACTTAGGAAGGGATTTTGAGGCTTTTTAGGGAAATTTTGTGAAGGGAAAAAGAGGTGAAAATGGGGATTTTGCAGGGATAAAAGGGGCAGATGGAGGCATTCTTGAGCAAATTTCTTTCACAAACAATGAGGCTTTTTAATTGGAAACAACAATGAAGATCTCTTCATAGGCGAAAGACACATGGAGGCTTCAAGAATGATATGCTTTAAGAGGAAATGTATTTCTTGAAGGCTCAGAAACAAATTTAGCCACCTGTTTGCTATGCCAAAAATTTATAGGTGGCTAACATAACATATTACTTATCTCGTGCGATATGCGATATGTGTTTCATCGCATCGCAATCTCCTTACCTTGTCATTTATCACATCACAACTAATATAACTTACCGAGTAAGGTTTTAACAATAACCATTAAAATTTTCGATATGCAAAATGTAATTTGGTTGATGAGTCGATGTGCGATGAAGAACGAACCCGATATTTGTATTATATGAATTTTAATTTCATATCGAATCCGAGACATCGGAACTTTTAAATACATGCCCCTACCAAATTTTTGATTTATAAACGGACGCGATATCCATATATAAAGAGGATTAAAATTTCATATTGGTCCGAGTTATATGAACATCGCAATTTTGGTGAAATAATTTTATTGGAAAAAATGAGCGAGAATGAATTTCAAAAGATATGCATCGAAGGTTTCCTATCGGCAATTGTTAAAAGTTGCCTCTGATGGAATATTGCGATACAAATATTTGTGATATGAATTATGTGATATCAGATAGAAAGGTCATCGGAGGAAATGTGTATACCGGGGATTGGATATATTTAGTGTATCTTCATTTCAAAGCCTCCGATATGTGAATGGTGATATATGATGAGACATATGTGGGGTCGATGATTTCTTAAAGTATTTAATTCGAAAAGAAAGTGAGTGTTGTAAATTTGCTTTAAAATAAATAATCCTTTAATATTTCAATTAATTGTTAGAATATCTGATTGGAAATTAATTTTACTAGATCTTCCTTATGAAGAGAGTTGTGGAATATAATGGTCTGATATGTTTTCTCTGACAATTCATTAATTCTTATCAGGATTTCAATAAATATAAGCAAAGTTTAGATATCCTTCAAATTTCAGATGAATAATAAATACTTCCCTGATATGTTACGGATTTGAAAAAACCTAGCTACTTGCTTATCTTGAGTCTTCATAATAAAATTAATGAAAACCTGCAAACAAAATAAAAAATAGAAATAAGAAACAACTTTTGAAATCAAAATAAACAATTGATGATGATGAACATGTAAACACATACCTAGAAGAAAATTGACTGTAAATTTTACCTCTTTAAAGCTTCAAGTTCTCCAAATGTTTCTCAAAAGTTGCATAAGTTCAATATAACCTTCTTATTTTAATCTAAAAATGCTAAGTAATAAATTTTCTTAAATTGCATCCTTTCCAATCAAAAGACAAGAGTGGTAAAATTGAGTTCATAGAATTACTTGTGAATCAAAAATTGTCAAGTGGTAGAAAATTCTTGGAATTTTTTCATGTATGACCAATGTTATGAATTGTGAAAAACAAGAAAATTGAAGGCTTGACAAATAAGTATGATCAGATAATTCAAGAGCTTTCTAAAATGGTCTAGGCTGCTTTTTAGAAATGAGATGCTGAAAAAAAATTGGATTCATTACTTGTTTTATTGAAAATTTGAAATAATGAAAGAAATGCAGACAAAAAAGAAAATTAATCTATTCCTATTTCAAACTTAATGAAGGAAATATGACTAGGTATAGTCATACTTCCAATGAAACCATGTAAGCATTTTAATTCCTGCATATATGTACGTGTAAAAAATTAGTAATAATGAAAATATAATTAAACTACAAAAACTAAATCTGAAAGAAAAATGTATCTTTATTGTTAGTAGCTTATTCACCGTTACCTTCTCTTGAAATGCCCTTTCCAACTGAATTTCAATTGGATCATAGAAATCTAGATGGATTTCCCTTATTGAATTAGAGAGGTTTAAAAGAGAAGATGACAAGCTGGGTTGTAGAAATGGTCTTTCAGAAACAATGGCCTGTGTGATTTTGTTAGTGTTATGTTTAAGTGTTAAATTATTAACAATATTCCATAAAGGATAACTTTCCAAATGTCTTTCAAATTGAACAATGAAAAATGGATGGAAGTCTGATAAATCCAACAGAAGAATATTAATTGAATTAGATTGCTGGTCATAAAGTGAAAATACACTCTCTTTTTGGAACTTCCCTTGAGAAGTAAGAAGTAATTGATAAGGAATGAACGTAAATTGAAATTGGAAGTTTAATAACTTTTGATGTTCACAATTATGATTTGAAACTTCATTTTTCCATTGAGGTAATGCATCAATTGAGAGTTCAATATTGAGTTGCTCAATATGCTAGCACAAAGTATCTAAAAATCTAGGACAAAAAACAGAAAATAAATGTAAAGTTCAAAATAAATGTTGAAATAATAACAAAATTGAATCATAGTTTACACTAGTGTAACAATTATGATTACAACACAATTAGGAGTGACTTGAAGTAATTTCCTCTTCACAAGAATTGGGCAGAATAATGCAATTAGAATGATTTTTGATACCCACTTCTGAATTGGAGAGAAGGATATGAATATGAATAGGAATGGGAGCTTGATCATCATATAAATCATAGGTTGGAATGGTTTCTTGAATGTTAAAATCATAAGTATGATTATTTGTTCTTAAATGAGAACTATTTGGAACAATTTTTAAATTAGATTGTTCTTCATTTTCACATGTGATTTGACTTTGATCACGAGGATTCAATTGTAAAGAAGACAAATCAATGTCCTCAATGTCAAAGTAGTTATCATAAATGACCTCAAGACATTCATTAGAATTCCCTTCGATCTTATTCAATGTATCAAAACAAGAAGGAATATTACGCTCATGTTCATTAATGCCAGAAGAATGATCATTAATTAGTTCTCTATCTTGATAAAAACTAATTGAAAATTCATTTGGATCAGTCTCTTTGTTTTCTGAAATATCTTTAATGTGAAGAGAGGTTAAATTTCTATTAGAAAAATTATCAGGATAAAGAGAAAAATATGAATTTGAAACAATGCATTTGAAAATGTCTCTATTTAACCACTCTGGTGTATTTTCTTCATTGCAATTTTCAGATTTAAAATCATTTTCTTGGATACTTATGCTTTCTTGAAGAATGTTGCTTTGTTGATATGAATTTGGAATTTTCTCATGAATTCAAAAATTTGTACAATAGATTGCATATTATTGGAAACTTTAATCGTTGCTGGTACTTGTCGGATTATGATCTGATTTTCTAATTCTAACGTATACTGATTTTCAAATTTCAAAGTGGTATTTTCTTCAAGAGCATTGCTAATATCTTCTTGCGGTTGATTAGTGAAATTTTCCAAGCTTTGTGATTGAAATTCATTAACATGTGAAGGTGCACCTTGATCTTTCTCAATACTATAAGAAATGTGCAGTAATTGAAGGAATTGATTATACACAATAGAGGCCTCTTCATCATCATTTGTTTGTACCTTCATATTGGAATTTTCACTTATGTCAATGAACTTAGAAGGAGATTGATCAATTCTTGAAATGATTTCACATGGATTATGAATGGAAGGAAGAGAGAAAATATGTTCAATCCAATCTAATAAATTTTTTTTCGAAGGTTTCTCTTCAATTTTAAATTTTAAACAATTTAAACAAAACCTGATGGTAATATCAATTAAAGATTATCCTTCAAACCTTCGTAGATCTTCAAAATCTTCACATACATGTTTATAGATATATCCATCAAATTTATAAAGGAAGATTGTAATAAATTGTTTCCAAGTGTGGATTGAGGTAACTGGAAGTGATTGATACCATCTTCTGGCTTTTTCCAAGAATATAAGAGTACAAATCTTGCATAAAATACCTTCATCAATATCATGAAAAGTAGACTTTGAAAATTTTTGAATGAATTGTAAAGTATGATCAAATGCAGAAGTATTCCTCTTACCATTAAACTTTACCTGAGACAAGTGTCTTACTATTTCTGGTGGAGTATTGGAAGATGCTTGTCCAGAAATACAACTCCAAATTGGAAGTTTTAAAGGAGCCATTATAATAAAAATAAAATATTAGAATATAAAGACTTCAAAGTAAAACAAGTCTCGGGCCCTCCTTCTAATGCCGAAAATGTTGAGGCCTTGAAATTAGCTGCAACAACATGGGGGATGACCACTCGGTCTGGACCTTAAATCAGTTCTTTTTCCATTTGGAATGGTGGCTCCGACTGGTTTAACTAGGTCTAGTTACCTTCTCTTAATCTCCATTGGATTATAATATGGCTTTTATCTATCAATGGGAAAAATACATAAAATCATTTCTCTTGCCGATCGGACAAGAAAAGTGATCCTTAAGCTAATTTGGGCTTAACCAATCCACAATTAAAGTTTTTCCTCTTTGAGAAGATGACTTTTTAGGGATGTAGAATTTAATCTATATGCAATTTTATTCTAAGATGCAAGCAAAAGAAACTATTTTAATCCTATCCCAATTAGACAGATATCGATCTATCCCAATAGAGAGCAAGATGTTTAAAATAACTGAGATTTAAATATGTTTGTTTTAAATGAATATCAATCTAACGAAGTAGTTCAATATCTGATATTGTGAATACCAAAAACATTCTATCTAGAGACCTCTTAACTGAAATAATCAATCAACAACAGTCAGGAAGTAGTCCTCAAAATGATATTGATCATTTAATTAGTAACTTGAATAATTAAACAATAACATGCGGAAATAGTTCACAACATATCACTATTCAATAGATCAGTTTTATAAGACAGATTTCTAAGTAAATTGTTACTCAGAAATCAGAATTCAACCCATAAGAGTAGAGACAAATAATAACGTAAATTGAGGCAAATTACTCATACTGATAGAAGTGCACAAGTATGCGAGTAAATTGACACATTCCTGTTAAAAAAATTAATCCAGTATTTAAAATAATAATATTTATAAATACAAATTTATTAAGTCCATTTCTCCAGCTCCGATCTCTAACAATGTTTTATAATGCCTGAACTTCTGCTTTCAAAATCAAAGCTACAGTAGTGCAAGACTCTGTTCATTATACATAACTCAGAATGTAAAAGAAAAACCTCAATAATCTCCAGATCTGAGATTCCTCTCCTCTCACCCTATGCCTCTAAATCCTCCAGACAATAGTGCCATCAAGAATTCTAGAATTGTAGAGGAGAGAAGCCCTCATTACATTTTGCAATCTGTTATTTATAATATTTGCAAAAGGATTTCTTCATAGGAAAGATTGTTTGAAGAGTGGTTTTGCTCAATCAATTTTCATTGGTTCAAATAACGTTATTCAATTGCTGGAGCCTTCTCATTGATTGAGAGCTTCTTTTTCTCATATCTTCAACTGTTTTCCTACAAAAGCAAATCAAAACAAAATTAAAATGTAAAAATAAATTCAAAATGTAAAATCTAGAAATTAAAATAAATCCAATCAAAACTTAATTAAATAAATAATTGAAAAATGAAATATAAGCTTTCTTTTGATTTTTGTGCTGATATAATTGGCCAAGGATATCATTGACGAATGGATCTGCATTTAGAAGAAGTTGTGGGAAAATTAAAATGCAGAAAATAAAACTCAGAAAATTTATTTTGTTAAAAATTCAGAGCATGATCTTCTGCTTAATTTTATACCCAATAAATGATCAAATCTACTAATGGAACCTCCCTGAAATGTTATCCTTTATTTTATCTATCCAATGAGATGTAATGGGCCTCATTTGACCAAGTAAAACTCCATTTATGAACTTCCAAAGATGATGAGTTAAAATTACTAGAATGCTGGAATTTCTGTTGTTTGAACTAAAATATCAGAATTTTTAATTAAATTTTAATCCTAAATTACATTTTAATTATTTAACTAATATTAATTTAATTATAATTAAAAACTAAATTAATTATTAAAAGACTAATTAATAATCATTATTAATCTAATTAATTAAAATATATGATAAATTAAAAAAATTATATATTAATTAATATATATTTAAAAATATTTTAATATAATATTAAAAAGTCAATACACTACTCCTTTCTAAAAATGGATTCGAATGGTTTTTTAAAGCAAACGTAATTTTAAAAGGTTAAGTTTGAGAAAGAAAAATCGCATTCGCATACAAATTCTTATCGGAGTTTTTGAAGCATATTAATTTAGTATATTTGTGATAAAGCGATTTGTTATGGACGCGATATGTTTTTATATTTTTTTTATATATTTTTTAATGGGGTCTAATTAAATTTTTTTTTTAATAAATGTAGTGAAGTTAAAAATTAAAACAAAGTGTGGACCATTTATAATGAGATTTTACAATTCTAAACTACAACTACTTTTCTATTATGAAAATTTTGATATTGGTATTTTGTTTTAAAAAAAAGGAAATTATGATAAATTACTAAAATTTCGAAAAGTGTGTTTTTTAAATGTTTTATAATTGGGTTGGGTCATTCGTGAAAAATGAAAGATGTTAGTAATAACTGAATAAGAGTTAATATTTACAGTAAATGCATTATTGAATTAAATAATAACAAAAATTGAAATTTTGTACATATATACATTTTTAACCCAAGTGAGAAAATAAACAAACTTCAAAGGAGTGCTAATTACAAACCGGTTTATCAAATGAAGCAAAACAAATATCGTTTGAAAGCTTGTGAAAAAACGGATTCAATAAATAATTTAAAACAAAATTCCGAGGAAGATGAAAAAATGACAGAAAATGTAGGATAATTAACTTAATCAAAATCCTAAAAGGCTTTTAGCCAAAAATTTCGTAGAACGGGTCTCCATTATTTGAAGTGTAGGTTTTAACCCTAAACAGAAATTATCTACACACAAATATTGTAACAGAAAATAAACAATAGCGAGAGCATAAAACATAAAACAGATAAACACAGAGATTTTCCCCTGGATCCCAAATCGGGATGACCAGCTTGAATTTTCATTATATTCCTTTTAGTGTTATAACACATATATATATATATAAATGCCGAAGCATACATAAACCCTAATCCATTAACCCTGGATTAGAACATAACCGTAGTTCCCTTGACCGGATCTACAAAAATACCAGGGGCCGAAAACCATCATACCCCAAAACCATGCGCAAAACCATGCACAAAACCATGGGCGCGGACTACCCACTATAAATTAAGGAAAACCATCACCCTCCCTCTTACCCCCCCCCCCCCCCCTCCGCGCGTGCTTAGTCGTGGAAAGAATATCACACATACCCAACATTCTCCCACTTGTTGTTTTCTTTCCGCAGGGGGCCACAGGAGAGCTTAGTCATTGGCCCAATTCTTCAATACCCATTGTTTCTCTACACCAAGAGAACTTCTGAGTGCTCACAGACTTCATTAATGCATCTGCAACATTCTTCAAAGTGTCCGCCTTTACCAGCAACACCCTTTTGGCCTCAACCATATATCTAACAAAATGATATTGAACATCAATGTGTTTTGTCTTTTAATGATAAGCAGGGTTCTTAGCCAAGAAAATTGCACTTTGGCTATCACAGTCTATCCTTATAGCTTACTGTACCAACCCCATACTTGAACACAATCTCTACAACCAAACTGCTTCCTTGCTTGCATGAGTGGCTGCTCTATAATCTGCCTCTGTAGTTGAAAGAGCCACTACAGACTGTCTTTTACTCATCCAACTGTCTGCGCCTCCAAATAGGCTAAACATATACCCACTTGTAGATCTTCTTTGGTCCAGATCTCCAGTCCAGTCTGCATCAACAAAACCACGAATGTCTAACATTCTTTCCAATCCTGGTCTTCCCTGGTAGCACAAGCCATAATCACTAGTGCCACGTAAATATCTGAAAACCCACTTCACTACTGTCCAATGCTCCTTCCCTGGGTTTGACATAAACCTTCTCAATACTCCCATTGCATGTGCAATGTCTGGTCTAGTACAAACCATTGCATACATCAGGCTACCCACTGCACTTGCATATGGAACACGGGACATATCCTCCTCTTCTTCTTGTGTCTTGGGACACTGTTCAGCAGATAGCTTTACACCTACAGGAATAGGAACATTCATCGGTTTACTATCCTGCATATTGAACCTCTGCAATATAGTCTCGACATACTTCCTCTGGTTTAACCAGAGCTTCCTCTTTGCCCGATCTCTCTTAATTTCCATGCCCAAAACATAGTTTGCAGCACCAAGATCCTTCATGTCGAATTTGGAGAACAGTTGGGTCTTCAAATCTTGGATAATTTCTTTGTCATTTCCAATCAACAACATATCATCCACATACAAGACCAAATAAATAACACGGTCAACAATTAATTTAAAATAAACACAGTGATCCTCCTTGCTTCTGGTGAAGCCAAGTCCCCGTATATAGGTATCAAATTTCTGATACCACATCCTTGGTGACTGTTTTAACCCATACAGAGACTTCTTCAACCTGCATACCAGTTCTTTCTTACCCTTCACCATAAAGCCTTCAGGTTGCTTCATGTAGATCTCTTCTTCTAGATCCCCGTGAAGAAATGTTTTCTTCACATCCATCTGTTCTATCTCAAAATCAAATGCAGCAGCAACAGATAAAAGTAATCTAATAGAAGTAACTTTGGCAACAGGAGAAAAAATATCACCAAAATCAATTCCCGGCACCTGGGAATAACCTTTCGCTACCAACTGAGCTTTGTATTTCTCCACCTTGCCTTCTACATTCATCTTCTTCTTAAACATCCATTTGCTCCCAATGGGCTTCCTTCCAGCTGGCAACTCCACCAGATCCCATGCATCATTTTTGTGCAAGGATGCCATTTCATCAGCCATGGCCTCCTTCCAGAGTTTTCCATCCTCTGAATCTACTGCCTCCCTGACAGTTCTGGGTTCATCATCAGTTATAGTTAAGGCAAAACCTGAACAGAAAGCAGATGGACTATACCTTTCTAGTTGCCTTCTTTCCTGAACTGATCTTCTTAAAGCTGGAGTTTGTGGCTCATCATCTTCTGAGTCTTCTTCTGTTGTAGAGTCTGATTCATCCTCCTTTAGCTCAAACTCTATCTTCTCAGGTTCCTTTGGTAGGACTTCATGTGTAACAACATATTTCACCTCTCTAAACACCACATCTCGGCTGTACACAACCTTCCTTGTTTCTAGGTTCCAAAGCTTGTAACCCTTTAAACCATCCTTATACCCAATAAAGATGCACTTTTCATATTTATTATCTAACTTGGTCTTTTTCTCCTTTGGAACATGTACATATGCATCACATCCAAATACCCTTAGATGTGAAAGAGAGGGTTTCTGACCAGTCCATACCTCATGTGGAGTCTTATCCTCCAACACTGATGAAGGTGATCTATTAACCAGATAGCATACAGTCTCCACTGCCTCTGCCCAGAATTCTTGTCCTAACCCTGTACCGCTGAGCATGCTTCTTGCCTTTTCCATCAGTGTTCTGTTCATTCTTTCTGCAACTCCATTTTGCTGAGGTGTGTATGGAGTATTCTTCTGCCGTGCTATACCACACTTCTTACAGAACTTTTCAAATTCCTTCTTGTAGAACTCCCCACCATTATCTATCCTCAGTGCCTTTATCTTCTTCTCTGTCTGGTTTTCCACCAGAGCCTTAAATTCTTTAAATCTATCAAAGAATTCAGATTTCTTCCTCAAGAAATATATCCATGTATTCTTTGAGAAGTCATCTATGAATGAAACATAGTACACAGACTTTCCTAGTGAAGGAACTAACACAGGTCCAAACACATCACTATGCACAAGTTCTAATATCTTGTTCACCCTCTTAGCACCAGAAGGAAAACTCACCCAATTCTGCTTCCCATATACACAATGTTCATAGAAATCAAAATCCAGAAAGCAATTAGACATACCTTCTACCATACCATTTCTATGCAGTATCCGAAGGCCCTTCTCTCTAATATGTCCAAGTCTTTGATGCCATAGCATGGTATTTTCTCCAGAGATAGCTAGGCTTTCCGCTCCACTTTCAGGAACTATAGAACTATTACACCCATCAATAATAGTGCTACCTTGTAGCTTGTACAGAGTTCCAGTCCGAACTCCCCGCATTAATACTAGTGCTCCCCGAACCATCTTACAGGATCTTTCTCGAACACTGTTTTTACACCTGCATCATCCATCTTGCTTACAGAAATCATATTTCTGGCCAATGCAGGAATATGCAGAACACCAGGAAGTGTTCTAATCCTTCCACCTTGCAGATTTAGCTTGACCTTTCCACTTCTGATGATTCTGGCCTTCCTATCATCCCCTAGGAAGACATCACCACCATCATATTTCTCATACTCGCAAAACCACTCCCTATGGGGAGTGAAGTGAAAGGATGCACTTGAGTCAATCAACCATGACTCATGATCTACATGTGTATTTGAAGAAGAAGCCAAATACACATCCCCACCTTCATTCAAGGTGGGTTTTGCCTCTGCAGAAGGAGCATCATTAGATCCATTTCCTTTCTCAGGAGCTTTAGATCTACAGTCCTTTTTGTAGTGCCCTTCCTTTCTGCATTTCCAGCACACCTTTACAAACTTTCCAGGAGGTTTAGATCTCCCTCTAGATTTGGATCTCCCACTCGAAACCTTATTCTTGTTTCTGTTTTGGGACCTTCCTCGTACAGATAAGGCATCTCCATTCTGGCCCTCCATATTTCTCCATCTCATTTCCTCCGACAACAAGGCTGAGACAATGTCATCAAAATTCAAGGTAGTTGTATTGCTACCTATTGCAATAACCAGACTGTCCCACGAGTTTGGTAGAGAACACAACAAACTGATGCACTTATCTTCATCTAAGATTTTAATATCAACATATGACAGCTGACTTACCACAGTATTGAAGGCGTTCAGATGCTCTGTCACCGAGTCTCCGTCCTTCATCCTCAGGTTATATATCTTTTTCCACAGGAACAATTTATTCACCAGACACTTAGATTGGTACAAAGTCCCAAGTTTTTCCCACAAATTCTTCGCTGTAGCTTCCCTAGATACATTCAACAATACTGAATCTGAGACACACAACCGTACTGTGCTCTTAGCCTTCCGATCCAATTTCTTCTAGTCTTCATCTGACATTACCATTGTTTTAATACCTGGATATACCGCGATCCACTGATCTTTATCCACCAGCAGATCCTCCATCTTGAGCTTTCATAACTCAAAACTATGACCATTAAATTTCTCGATCTCTATCTTCCCGTCGCTCCCCATCTTCTTTTACCACAAGAATCAATCCCACAGATCTCCCACTGAACAGGGTCTATCTCAGGCCCGAGCAAAAAACCCTCAGTAGTAAAGGTGTCCCCTTGAAGCCGGAATAACTCTGATACCAGTTCTAGGTTTTAACCCTGAACATAAATTATCTACACACGAATCTTATAATAGAAAATAAACAATAGCGATAGCATAAAACATAAAACAGATAAACACATAGATTTTCCCCTGGATCCCAAATCGGGATGACCAGCTTGATTTTTCATTGTATTCCTTTTAGTGTTACAACACATATATATACATGCCGAAGCATACATAAACCCTAATCCATTAACCCTAGATTAGAACATAACCGTAGTTCCCTTGACCGGATCTACAAAAATACCAGGGGCCGAAAACCATTGTACCCCAAAACCATGTGCAAAACCATTCACAAAACCATGGGTGTAGACTACCCACCGGAAATTAAGGACCAAAATTTTTCACCGGGGCGCTGCCCCGGACCCAGAAAAGGGGGGCTACCGCCCCCCCTCTGACCCCCCCATTGTGCCTAACGCAAAGGGGGGGCTATTGCCCCCCATCTTACCCCCCCACGCGTGCTTAGTCGTGGAAAGAATATAACACATACCCAACATGAAGTACATAAGTAAAAAATGAGGGGGTTGCGTTTTACCACAACAAATGGCTAAGAGGAATATTTGGTACCTGAATGAACTGGGTCCTGAGGAATTGCACGCACAAGGAACCACTGATCGTTTCAGAAGGGTAATGGAGGTTAGAAGAGTGATTGAGAAGGAGACCACTCGCGCAAACGCGTTGGGTCGTTTGAAATTGTTTGCAAGCGGAGTTGAACAGTTCGACTGAGATTGGAATAAGTTAGTGGAGGTAGGCCTCCCATCATGCTGCCACCTAGAAACATCCGTATTCTCCGACCTAACGGCTTATGAACAGAAAATGATAGACATCATGATCAATGCCAACTTACCTCTAGAAAAGACTGCCTGTCTAAAGGCAGATACAATAATAGCCGCTCTAAGCAAGCAATTCTTCCTCCTATGCTAGGTAAAACAATTCTTAGCCATCCGAGTAGACTATACTGAGCTCACAGATATTCAGGCCATGTTTGAAACATTTTCCACCATGCCATATCCAAGAGAGAGCACGTGGCATAAATGCAGTGAATACGCCAGCACTCCGGTATCGTCATATTCTCATAAGTCACTATCTCCCTCTGGTCGCAAAACAGGGTTACCCTTGTCATCAGCTCGACCACATCCACAGCCATCAAGCACCCCTCATTGCCAGAACAAATGAAACTCATGATTTGGCCCAAGAGACCTATTTACTTTTATTTTTATGAATTGTAAAACTGGGTGAAATCTTGATTTCACCCTATGCAATCTTTATTTTTCATTTACTGTTATATTTTAGTTAGTGCCTTTGTCATGCCAGCTTGTATGTAATGAGAGGTCATTTTTCCTCATCACCATTTTTGGCTTTTGATTGAGACCACGAACAAAAAATATCTTCAGAAAATAATTTGTTTTGAAAATATCCTCTCTCAAAGCTTATCTAAAAAAGCTATAAAAGATGAAATTAGAGACCAAGAAAAGGTTCCGGATTTTCAAGAGAAGAAATTGTTAACTGTGAATTCTCTCTTTTTGAAAATTTTGAGATCCTCTCATAGTGTGTATCTGAAGATCCCTTTCGGGAAAGGAAATGAAGCTAATTTGTTGTTGTGATGGATTCCAACTAAGATTATTGAATAGTGTATATTTTCTTAGTAGTGTTTAAATTTAATGTTCATTGTGTTCTCATCATTCCATTGTTATCATAGCTTTCAGAATGCGAATGTTCAAACTGGTTGATGTGAATTTATCCTAAATGATACTCATGTCTTTTGTCCTATAACATTTTAAATATGCCTCAAGGCACAATTTCTATTTCAAATTCTACTAACAGGTCGCCATTCTTCTAATGTTAGTGGATGGTGGATTCTTATGTTTGTATAAGCCTACCTTACTCTGATACTTTCCTAATTTTCTTACATTGTGTCTCATACCCATTTATCTTTGTAATTGTTCAATGATTTTACATTCGACCTAGCTCACAATAATTTACTTTCATGACTGCTTTGGATTCATTCTTTGAGACTCTTTATCTATATAGTTAGATGTTGTTCTGGTCAATTTTTTTCTCTAATATGTTGGACCAATATCAAAATTTTAACCATCATTCCATAACAAGAGGTTCCTTCCTATCAGCATGCAAAATACCTTTTAATCCTCTTGTCTTTAAGGTGTCCTAGGCATTGGTCTTTAACAAATCAAGGTTGTCTCTAGGAGTTACAACATCTTTTTGGCGCCATTGTTGGGTTCGAAGTTGAAAATATTTTCCCTGGGATACGACAATCAAATTCACCCTTCAAATCAGGTGAGCATGGAGGGTTGAGAGTTGTAGATCCCTCACCTTAGCGACTCCACTGCTCTTTAAAGTCAAAGTCATTCACAATCTTAGCTTATCACAAGCCACATCTAAGGTCAGATACCTCCCAGTTGAGAACACCCTCAAATTCTGACCCTAAAAAAATCATATTCAAAATAATCTGGAAAGATAAACAACTAGCTTAGACTGATATACCCAAATTCTCACTAGAAGACTCCTCGTCCTCTTCTCAACAAGCTCAAGTCCAAAGGCCCCAGTTCCACTGCCAAAGTGCTTGAATACCCTCCAAATAACCTTGTTCTGAATCATTCTGAGATAAAATACAAATTAGAGTTAGTAAATACATCTGGGGTCTCCTTGCATCCTGCTCCTAAAGATTGAGAGATAAAAAAAGCTACCATCCCCCAGATCTTTCTTACTCAGATAAATTGGAAAGCCACCACTCAACACATACCTATCATCATTCATCAAAACCCTCCACAGAATCCACCACCTCCCATGGTTGTTCCCAGATTTCTGCTAAACAAATATGCTCCTCTGGCACTACCCCAAGTTCTAAATGACATGCCTCAAGACTATATGAAGCTCTTGCCTCAGTTCACAGGGGAAGACAATAGTGCTGCTCAAAAGCATATTGAAGATTTCTGTGCTTTTGACGATAATTTTAATGTGGAACACCTAGATGTAGTTTTAAGGCTATTCGTCCAGTCTTTGGATGGAGAGGCTCAAAAGTGGTTCAAAACTCTGGATGACCACACCATCACCACCTGGGAGGAGATGGAGAATGCCTTCATATGAAAGTGGGGGGAGAAGAGATATCATGGCTATATTCTTATAGAATTCAGTGCCTTGAAGAAGAGACATAATGAGGACATGACTAAATTTATCAAGAGATTTAACAAGTTGTATAATAACCTGCCTACTGATATGAAAACTCCTCAGACAATGACCAAGGTAGTCTTTGTGGAAGATTTTGAATCAGAGTTTGATTTCACTTTATGGGAAAGAAAATCTGCATCACTGGATCAGGCCCAGACCGATGCATTAAAAGTAGAAGCAAACTTCGCTTATACGGGGAAATCAAAAGGGAGGAGAGACGATTATTTCAAACGAAAAGGTAAAGATTCTTCTTCAAATCAAGAAAGGGAAGCGATAGATTATAAGATTGAAGAAATGAATAAGATGATAAATAATCTCTCAAATAAGTTGGTGAAACTAGAGTTGGAAGCTAAGAATGCCACTTCTTGGCTGACTCAGGCCACCCCTAATAGGGGATATAATCCATAGTATCGAAAGATGCCCCTCTAGATACTACAAAGAGACAGGAAAGAACAACAAGATCATATACAACCTCCTCTATATTTGGAAGGACAAATGGAAGGCCTGTTGATCAACGATTGTCATTGATGTCAGCCCAAGTAGCACCAGGGGCTACGCCGATATTGCATGGGCATTTTCACCTACCAATTTAAGATATTCTGGGTCAAGAATGCTTTTGATTATTTCTACTTGTCGAGATTTTTCCCTTGATATATGGCACGGCACGTAATTCTTCACAGTTTGAGAGATATTCATGTTTTAAGTTTGTAACCCCAGTTAGTGGGCTAAAACCCAATGGGGTTGTGGCATGGGTCATTGAAAAGTCATAATTAATATTTTTTAAGCTCCTAAAATTCCTCCCACGTTCACTTGTTGAAGCCCCTCTCAACCTAAACATTTATATAAATTGTGATCCTCATATCCTCCTTATGTAAGGGATTTTTCCATATGAAATAGGTCATCGTGGCATTTACACTCTAAATTTCTGTCTACGAAGGTTCAAAAGCTGAAATTTTTACGAGGCAAAGCTGAAATTGGAGGATGATCCTATGAAAATTTCAGATCAAGGTGCATAGTATGTTTGGAGATATGATCTCTGGAAGTCAGTGTTTTTGCAGGCTCCTGAAATTCATCTCAAAGAAGTGACCTTGGGAAAATTCATCATAACTCTCTCTCTGAGTATCGGATTGGAATTATGTAAAAATTGGAAGATAGTGCATGTACTATAGTTTTTTCTCTATCAATTTCAAAGCCGAATGAAGAAAGAGTGGCACGTGGAATTCCGTACAAGTTCTCTCTACTAAAACAATCCATAATTAGGTCATTGTGAGAAATTGGGCATAACTATCTCTTGAAGAATCCAAATTGGGTCAGACCTATGGCTTTGGAAACAGAACTCAGAGGACTAATACAATACCAAAAATAATATATTGGGGATATGAAATAACGAAGATACACCAGATTCAATATCGAACTCCTAGAAGGCAAGAAAAATCTAGATCATGTGTTGTCAAGGGCTACAAAGGACCAGACTTTCTAGGGAAGCAAAGCAAAGAAAGGTGTAGCAGAGGGCAGCATGAAAAGAGCATCAACCAAGGTGCAGAACAACAGAAAGAAGTTCATCACATGAAGTCTTCAAGTGGGCAGCACTGCATAGAGTCACTGTAAAGGTATCATTGTATAAGTCATTGTAAATACATTATTGTAAAAATTGTTCTAGTGTCTATCTGCCAAGAGTTGAAGAGGCAGTGTTGGGAAGTCTAAGATCATCATTATGTGGTTGTTTCATAGTTGGGGTTATGGCCAAGTGTGTCTTCTTCTTCTACATCATTCTATATCATTGTAAAGTGGACCATTTTCCTTGGTACGGGAGTCTATTCTTCTTTTGTTCTTCTATAGGGTGGTAGGGTGGTGCTAGGGTGAGTTGTAGCTCATTGAGTGTTGGGGCATCAATTTAGTTGATTACTAAAGAATCTTGGGCGTTGGAGCGTCTATCTAGTGGGAGCTAGAGAAGAATGATTTTCTAGATTCTAGGAAGTTGGAGCTTTATTTACAATTGGAGTTGAATATTAAAGAATTATTAGAAAATCATTAAGTGGTTTTTGTCCTAGAGTGGGTTTCCACCTTAAAAACTGTGTGCATTTGTGTTACTTTTGTTTTTTGCTATCATTGTACAAACACTGATAATAATTGAAGATTAACTAATGCTCTAATTGAAAGGAATACTGATTCACCCCCCCCCCCTCCCTCAGTATTTCCAACAATTGGTATCAGAGCTTGGTTCCTTCAATAGTAGTTTAACAACTGGAAGGAGATCATGGAGCATACCAAGAATGGTGTACCTCTGTTCAATGAAAATAATTATGAACTCTGGAAAGGAATAATGGAGGTCTATCTCTTGGCGCAAGGTTATGAAGTATGGGACACTATTCAAAATGGATTTACATCAACAGCGGATGAACAAGGTAAGAAGAATTTGGTAAATGATGAAAAAGAAAAGAATATTATTAGCAGTGGACTTATTGAATCTGCTTATCATAAGGTGTTGGGTTGTAAGAATACCAAAAAAGTATGGGACAAGCTTGAGAATATATATGCAGGTGACTCAAATGTTAAAGAAGCAAAGCTTCAAATCTATATAGCAAAATTTCAGCAACTCAAAATGAAAGAAGATTACAACATTTCTACATACTTCCAATACATTGATGAAATAACCAATACTCTGGAAGGATTGGGAGAGCCAGTTGACGAGAAGACTATTATACGAAAGATTATTAGAACGTTACTAGGGAGATTCAACCCAAAGGTATCGATCTTAGAATACAGTGCAAATCTGGAGAAACTCAGTAAAGAGGAATTACATGGAGTTCTCATAGCATATGAAATGAGACTTGATGAAGAAGAGGCGACTTTGCATCTAGAAAATGCATTCGTTTCATATAAGAAAACCCATAAGGACAAACAACATTCAATTGAAAAGACATGCACGTGCAAGTGTGAAGAAAAGGGAGATGATGAAGAAGGTATTTCAGATGAAGAATATGCTTACTTTACAAGAAAACTAAAAATTGGTAAGGGAAAATTCAAAGGTAAACTTCCATTGATATGTTTCGGCTATGGTGAGGTTGGGCATTTTGCATCAAAATGTCCCAACATAAGTGATGGCAACTCAAAAGGAAAGAAAGGCTTTTATAAATTCAACAAGAAAGGATCCAAAAGGAACTTTCTCTCTAAAGAAGATAGCCCTTCGTCTGATGAAGACAATGATAGTGAAGAAGAAGCCAATGAGAGAGTATTGTTTATGGCCAAGCATAATAAACAAGAGGTATCAAACAACGAAGAAGAAGGATTGACCATAGAATATTTTTCTAAGGAAGCAATCAAACTTATAAAAGAGCTCAAGGCAGAGAAGATTAGTTCCAATACTCTTGACGAACAAGTTCAAGGTCTAAAAATTAAAGTTGAAGAACAAAAATTCATTGAAGAGTCACTTCAAAAGAAGTTGGAAGAAAGCAACCAAGAAAAGGAAGAATTAGAAACCGAAGTAGTCTCACTGCGTAAGGAAGTGAAAAAAGGAAAAACTATCCAAAACTATGCTAAGAGCTCAAGGGCATTGGAAGAACTCATCAATAATCAATGATCTTACAATGACAGAACTTACATCAGTTACAAAGAAGAAGAAGCAGGAGCTTCTACAACAAAATACAATGAACCTATGAGATGTGATATGCATGCAGACTTCATTGGAAAAAATTCACAAGAACAGCCTTGGAGACAATTCCTCGACGAAGATTTCCATCTAGGGACAAACATATTTTTTATGGATATCGTTATTCATGTGGAAAATTTGGTCATAAAGCTATAGAATGTCGCACGTACCCCAGGAATGAATACAATTCTAGGAGATATGTCAAATATGAACCTCCTAGGGCTTAGCAAAACATCAATATATTTGAACATTTAAGAAATAATATTAAATGTTACAAATGTTGAAACTTTGGACACATAGCCAGAGACTGCAGACTTGAAAATCCTCCAGAAGAATCTTAGAAGCCATAGAACAAACGAACATGGAAGAAGAAGAAGACTGATAATTGTGCTCTCACTCTCAAGGCTCAAAACAACAAAATGTGTGGTATGTTGATAGCGGTTTCTCAACGCATATGATTGTAGATATAAATAAATTTGTATCTCTGAAAGACAAGAAGGATGGAACCGTGTCCTTTGGAAATGATGGATCTTCAAATGTTATAGGATCAGGTACTGTCACTCTCGGAAGAAAAGATGCTCTAGCCAAGAATGTTCTATTGGTTGAAAACATGAATCACAATGTGCTCAGTGTTGGAAAAATGTGTGATCAAGGAAACACAATACTATTCAACTCCACAAAAGGTGAAATCTGGAAAGGAAGGTATGGTGAAATTGTGGCTACAAAAAATCGAGCTTCAAACGACATATATGTTCTGGATGAAGCAACTAAAACATGTCAAATAGCTAAAGAGGATGATATAATATTTGGTAGTAATGATGATCGACTAAGTAAGAAGTTTGCTAAAAAGATGCAAAGTGATTTCGAGATGTCTTTACTTGGTGAGCTGACATACTTCTTAGGGCTTCAAATATCTCAGCAAGAGAAAGGAATATTTATATGCCAAGCCGAGTACATCAAGGAAATTCTCAAGAAATTTAAAATGGAAGATTGCAAACCCATCCTTACTCTGATGGTAACAGGTTGCAAATTGGGCATAGACGACTCAACTAAAGATGTGTATCAAAGGTTGTACATATATATGATTGGTAGTCTTCTATATGTAACAGCCTCCTAGCCAGATGCTATGCAAGAAGTTGGATAGGTAGAAAGATTCCAAGCAACGCCAAAAGAATCACATATTATTTCCATCAAAATAATTCTTTGATATCTAAAGGGGACAACAGAATATGGCTTGTGGTATCCCAAGGGTAGCAATCTCATTATTCATTCCTTTATATATGCAGATTGGGCAGGAAGTGTCATGATTGTGAGAGTACTCGTGAAGAATTAGAATATCTTCGTCAAAATCTTGGGATTCTCCCAAGTTCTCATTATATTTTCCTTATTCAGAATATAAAGGGGGAGTGGAAGTGTGTACAGGTCCGCAAGATGGTTGTATGTCAGGGGGAGTTGAAGTGTGTATAATTCTGCAAGATGTTTGTGTGTCAGGGGGAGTTACCCTTTGCCATTGATGTCAAAGGGGGAGAGAATTTTGTAGGAATAGGTGTCATGATCACAGGGGGAGTACTTATGTTGCCATCAATGCCAAAGTGGGAGATTGTTGATCAGCAGTTGTCATTGATATCAACCCAAGCAGCACCAAGGGCTATCCCAATATTGCATGGGAATTTTGACCTACCAAATTAATATATTCTGGGTCAATAATGCTTTTGATTGTTTCTACTTTTCGAGATGTTTCCGTTGATATATGGCATGCCACGTAATTATTCACGGTTTGAGAGATATTCATGTTTGAAGTTTGTAACCCCAGTTAGTGGGCTAAAACCCCATGGGGTTGTGGCATGGGTCATTGAAAATTCATAACTTTTTAAGCTCCTAAAATCCTTCCCACATTCACTTGTTGAAGCCCCTCTCCACCTAAGCATTTATATACATTGTGATCCTCATATCCTCCTTATGCAAGGGATTCGCCATCTGAAATAGGTCATCGTGGAATTTACACTCTAACTTTTTTTATACGAAGGTTCAGAAGCTAAATGTTTAAAGAGGCAAAGCTGAAATCCTGAGAAAGCTACTGAGAAAATTTCAGATCAAGGTGCGCAATATTTTTGGAGATATGATCTGTGGAAGTCAGTGTTTTTGCAGGCTCTTGAAATTCATCTCAAAGAAGTGACCTTGGGAAATCATCATAACTCTCTCTTTGAGTATTGGATTGGAATTCTGTAAAAAGTGGCAGATAGTGCATGGAATTTAGTTTTTTCTCTATCAATTTTAGAGTTGAATAAAGAAACAGTGACACATGGCACGATCTACAAGTTCGCTCTACTAAAACAATCCATAATTAGGGCATTTTGAGAAATTGGGCATAACTCTCTCTTGAAGAATCCAAATTGAGTCAAACATAGGGCATTGGAAAGATGACTTAGGGGACAACCATAGGATTGAAAATCATATATTGGGGATCTGAAGTAACGGAGATAAACCAAATTCAATATCGAGCTCCTAGAAGGCAAGAAAAAGCTAGATCATGTGTTGTTAAGGGCTGCAAAGGACCAAACTTTCTAGGGCAGCAAAGCAAATCAAGGTGAAGCAGAGGTTAGCATGACAAGGGTAGAAACCAAGGTGCATAACAGCAGTAAGAAGTTCATCACGTGAATTCTTCAAGTGGGCAGCACTGCATACAGTCACTGTAAAGGTATCATTGTACTAAGTCATTGCAAATACATTATTGTAAAAAAATTTCTAGTGTCTACCTACCAAGTGTTGAAGAGGCAGTGTCGAGAGGTCTAGGATCATCATTAGGTGGTTGTGTCATAGTTTGGGTTATGGTCTAGTGTGTCTTATTTTCTACATCATTCTATGTCATTGTAAAGTGGACCATTTTCCTTGGTGCGGGAGTCCATTCTTCTTTTATTCTTCTATAGGGTGGTAGGGTGGTGCTAGGGTGAGTTGTAGCTCATTGGGTGTTGGGGCATCCATTCAGTTGACTACTGAAGAATCTCGGGCGTTGGAGCGTCCATCCAGTGGGAGCTGGAGAAGAATTCCTTTCTAGATTCTAGGAAGTTGGAGCTTTATTTTCAATTGGATTTGAATATTGAATAATTATTAGAAAAGCATTAGGTGGTTTTTGTCCCGGAGTGAGTTTCCACCTTAAAATTTGTGTGCATTTGTGTTCCTTTTTTTTGCTGCTATCATTGTACAAACACTGATAATAATTGAAGATTAACTAATGCTCTAATTGAAAGGAATATTGATTCACCCTCCCCCCCACTTCTTAGTATTTTCAACAAGGCCCTACTGAATATGTTCTTGACGGGGAAGACGATCAGTATATTGCTTATTCAGAAGGCGAAGAGGTAGAGCTTACTCTACGGGAAGATGAAGAAGAGAAAGTAAGCTCCACAAAAGATCCAGACATCGGTGGCTATTGCAGAAAGTGTGTGGGCTTCATGCAAGCTCAGTTCCACAAGAAGTACGATCTCTGATCTTCTAAAAAGAGGACCCGAATGTAGGATCAAGATGAAGAGCCACCTTCAAAAGAGCTGCCCCCCAGAAATTTGATAGCAAAGGTAAGAAGCCTATAGAAGGGCCCTCGCATCAGAAAGATACCACTCCCTCTTCATCTAAGTCAGTCCCTGAACCTCTTGCAAATACTAAAGATACTTCAGTCATCATGAAGCTACATGTCCTCCGTAAAGAGAAAACCAAAGAAGTCATCCCAAAAAATAATCCTGCTATTTTTAACCTCCAAAAAGAATTAGAGAAAGTGAAAATCACTGTCCCCTTAGTCAAGCTTTTGAAGTAGCCTTCTTATAAAGCTTAGGTGTATCAATTTATTCTCCCTCATGGAGTAGCCCCTCCTCTAGATAGTCTTAACCTTCAGGAAGAAATATCGATGGTAGTCTTTGGCCCACATGTGGTAGAGTTAGACTCAGTAACCCCACCATTTTATGTATCCTTGGTCATTCATGATCTATTGTTGCACAATTGCATGTTGGACTCAGGGGCCTCTCACAACATGTTGCCTTTAACAGTCATGGAGCAATTAGGATTACAAATTACTTGCCCATACAAAGATATTTATTTCTTTGATTCCAAAAGAGTCAAATGTTTGGGAATGATTAAGGACTCGGTGGTGAACTTGGCTCAGATCCCTACCAAGAGTATCGTCATGGACATCATGGTTGCTGATATTCTAGCCCGATTTGGGATATTGTTGGCCAGGTCATGGGGGACTGAGATAGGTGGGTCGATTAGGCTTGACCTCAGTTATGCTACCATCCTGGTATTCGGTGGACAAGAAAGGAGGTTATATCGGGAATCTTGATTTGTGAAGATGGTGACCAGAGCTGATGGCTTAGTCAATTCCCTAGTATAAAACAAGGTAGGAGAGTTTTCCTGTTTGATGTTTGAGGAGGATGAATGTTTTTTACAGGAACCAACATTCAATCCTTTGACGCTAGAATAGTCTGCAAGTAATGAAGAGAAGGGCACATGGACTCTCCATTTTGATGGGGCGAATTCAAGGCAAGGAAATGGAGTTGGAGTCCTTCTAATCTCACCTACAGGACAGTTGGTCCCCTTTTCTTCCAAGATGGAGTATGAAGCTAAAAATAATGTGGTAGAATATGAAGCTGCTCTCAGGGCTGCAGACAACTAAGAATATGAAAATTCAGGGCCTCAAAGTCTTCGGAGATTCAGAGCTGGTGGTGAGGCAAATCAAGAATCAATGCTAGGCTAAGGACCCTCAGCTAAGAGCTTACAAGAACGAAGTATGGAATCTAGTGGAGAATTTCTTCCTAGATTTTAACATACAATTCATGCTGAGAGATCAGAATAGGATGGTTGATTCCCTTATTGTTGCAGCAAGAAATTTTCATCCACCACAGAACCCACTCCTCAGATATGTGGTTGAGGTACGTTATCATCCCTCTATCCCAGATAATTTCAAACACTGGCAGGTGTTTGAGGACGAGGAGTAAGTGAAACACTTTATAGAGACTGTCAAATAATTCTCTAACGTGGTCATTGATGTTGTAGAAGAGAAAATTGAAGAGAAAACTCAGAATAAGTGGGAAGAGACAGTGGCAAGACATCGGTTATTGCAATTAAAGGGGAATGTCATACCCATAGGCCTTGTGCCCTTGGAAAGATTATTCGACAAGAATTATGTCCCGATTAGCCCCAACAAATTAACCCAAGAAAACTAGGCAGATGACATAAATATTGGGACAGAGGGAGATCCGAAAATAGTAAAGTTGTCTAAAGGAGTCCCAGAGGAGTATAAAGATCAATACTTCCAGTTATTTCAATCTTACAAATATGTTTTCGCTTGGTCATACCAAGACTTGAAAACATTTGATGTGGAAATCATATATCATAAGATCCCGCCCAAAGGAGATGCTAAGCCCCATAGAAAAAAGTTGAGACAAATTAACCCATTGTTACTCCCCTGCATTGAAAAGGAAATAAAAAATCTACTGAAGGCCAAGATCATAGCCCCCTTGAGATACCTGGAGTGGGTGGCTAACCTGGTCTTGGTCAGAAAGAAGAATGAGGAAATTAGGCTATGTGCAGATTTCTGGAATTTGAATAGGGTATCTCTCAAGGACAACTACCCTCTCCCCAATATGGATCACATACTACTGAAGGTGGTGGGATTCTCACGGATGTCTATGATGGATGGCTTCTCCGATTATAATAAGGTGGCGGTTCTCCTTGAAGATCAAAAGAAGATGACATTCACTAGACCATGGGGAACGTTCATGTATTCCTGAATGCCATTTGGCCTAATAAATGCGGGAGAAACTTTCCAGTGAGCGATGGATATTGATTTTATTGGAGAGAAAGACAAATTTGTGGTGATATACTTGGACGATATTACCGTGTTTTCAAAGAGTGACGCTAAACATATCAAGCACCTGCATCGGACCTTTGACAAGTGTCACAAGTATGGTTTATCACTTAATCCTAAAAAGTCCATGTTTGCTTTAGAGGAAGGAAAATTACTGGGACATATTGTAACAAAAGAAGGGGTGAAGATTAACCCCAAAAGAGTAGAGGTAATCAATAGAATATCACTACCTCGAAATAAGAAGGAAGTCCAGGTGTTCCTGGGACGCATAAAACTTTTAAGGAGATTTATTCCGATCTACGCTGAAATAGTTCGACACATCATTGAGATTCTTAGAAAAAACAACAAAGTAAAATGGATGATAGAGTCACGAGAGGCCTTCAATAGAATCAAAATTACCTTCGCAGAAGCCCCGATATTGGTAGGTCCCGACTACGGTAAGCCATTCATGATATTCTCATTTGCGTCTCTGCACACAATACATGCAGTGTTACTTCATAAAAACGTAGACAGGTATGAGCAGCCCATTGCTTTCTTTAGTCAAGTACTGCGAGATGCAGAGTTGAAATATAATATTCTAGAGAAGTAGGCGTATGCCTTATTTAAGTCCTTGAAATCTTTTCGAATGTATGTGTTGCAGTCTTCCATAACCGCTTTTGTTCTTAAAGCCGCGGTGAAACACATCCTGATCCAGGGAGATAGTGAAGGCAAAAGAGGCAAATGGATTGCCAATATTCAAGAATACGAACTGGACATCTACCCCACAAAGCACATTAAAGGACAAGGGCTAGCAAAAATCTTATCTGAGTCAAATTGTTAAGCATTGGGAATAAATTTTAACCATGGAAGGAGGATAGGTGCCCGAAGGTGTAGAGGAATAGCTGGGAATAGAAACTACAGTACAAAAAACGCACATGAAGTACTTACTCAGTACTTGGTACAAAGATATTGTAGAATATATTTTAACTCTCAGGTGTCCCTTAAACTTTGATAAGACAAAGTATCGAAATCTGAGGCTGAAATCTCATAAATACATTGTAGTGAATGGCCATCGATATTGGAAGGACCCTTCACGAATCCTACTCTTATGTCTTACAGAGTCAGAGGTGGAGGAATTCATGGCCGAATTTCACGAAGTCATTTGCGGGGGACATTACAGCTGGCGGTCCATGGCTCATAAGATATTGAAGGTCAATTTATTCTGGCCTCAGTTATTTGGAGACGTGCATACTTGGGTTTGGGCGTGCAAAAATGCCAAAGGTTTGTAGAAAAACATAAATTTTCTCCCCTACCAATGATACCAGTACATATCGAAGAACCTTTTTAGCAGTGGGGCATTGAATTTATTGGAGAGATTCACCCCACATCAAGTGGTCAGCATAAGTGGATCCTCACTACCACTAACTACTTCACAAAATGGGTAGAGGCAATGTCCGCAAGAAATGGTATTGATGCGGTTGTAATCAAGTTCATGGAGGAGAATATCATATCAAGGTTTGGCTGCCCAGTCAAGATCGTGATAGAAAACACTCAAGCTTTCAAATCCACCAAGTTCATCAACTTCTGTCAGCAGTATAATGTCATCTTGGGACACTCTACAGCCTATTACACCCAGGGGAATGGGCTAGCCGAGTCTTCGAATAAAAATTTGGTAAGAGCATAGAAGAAGGCTATAAGAAAAAATCAAAAGAACTGGGACTCCCAGCTAAAGTTCACACTCTGGGTGAACTGTATTACCAGTAAAAGATCCACAAGTAAGTCCCCCTATGAACTGGTTTATGGCCGAGCATCAATTTTTCCAATTAAGCTTGCCTTACCTATCGCCAAGTTTCTCCAAGACAGCCAAGAAGAACCAAATGACCTCATCAAGAGGATGAACCAGTTCTTCGAGTTGGAGGAGACTCGGAACCAAGTGAATAGAAGGTTATCAGAATATCAGGAGAAGACGAAAGGCTTGTTTGATCAACACGCAAAAGATAAATAAATGTAGGCAGGGGACCTGGTGTTGAGATGGGGTATCAGGAGAGAAGATAAAGGTAAACATGGGAAGTTCGACCCCTTGTGATTCGGCCCATTCAAGATTCCTGAAGTGAAGGGAAACAATACTTTTGTATTGGAAAATTTGGAAGGCGACTTAATCGAAGCCCCCGTAATCGGGAAATTCTTGAAACCATACTTTCAATACTAACAAAGGTCTTAGAGGCCTATTGTACATATTGTATATAATTTACATTTTACATTACTTTTGATGTTTGTTTCATCATAGGAGTGCATGTAATTTTGGAGGGGCCCCAAATTTTGATGAATATCATGTGGAGGGTCTGAAAAGTTCTTGACACCCTCAAGGATGAGCATGTCGTCCCTAGGTGGAACCAATGTTGTTTAGCCACCTCATACATCAAGGAAAAGAGCAGCAAAGATAAAAAACTGAGGAGATTTACAAAGATGGCAGGGTGAGTAAGTCGAAAGAGTCTTTGAAAGTAAATTTTCTTAAAACATAAGCGCGGATGGGGGACTTAATGTGCAACATAGCCTAACATGAAAGCCACATTTAGCATAACGGAAATGCAAAGAAATCAAGCATTGACAAGGCATTTCGTTGGCATCAAAAGAAGGTGAAAGGACATGAAGGCTTACCCCCAGAGAAGGTGATGTCACTCAGTGGCAGAGTAATTGCAAGCGTTCTGTGGGATGGTATAATGGAGCATAAGGCCCTTATGAACCCCACCGGAATTCTAAGTGGGCTGATCAAGAAGGAAATATGGCGCGAGTAAGTAATGGTAAGGTAAGTCTAGGGAGGGCAGTATGAAACCAGTACATGCTTTAACCCGGCACGTGGCTCTCGCCCACTCGACTCCTAATAGCCAATAACCTATCGCCACGTGTCCCATTGTTGACATCCTTATGACGTCAGCCATACAGTTGTCACCCTCACCTCATGTTTCACAAAACTTGGTCTGATATAATCTCGTTTTACTCTCAGACCTGGTAAAATATTTTTTTTTCACGGGTCTGTCATGCAACGAAGGTTAAATGTCCACTGCCAAGTCATTTTCAACCCTGCGTCACTTTCACCTCGGGCTTCCTCACTGTTCGCAGGTATTTAGTCATTCCTTTGTCCCAGCATTTTCCTTATGTTTTTTTTGTTATAATGGTCATGGGGAAAAAAAGTCCATAAATTCTGAGCCTAAAACCCTACAAGCCCACGAGGTCAGGGCTGTCCCTGGACCTAAACCCCTTATCAACACCCATGCACAAATTCACGACCTATTCTATCCTTTTAGTGTAGCCCACATCAAACTTGAGTTGTTTGAAATTCATGTAAAGGGTCAAAACAAGTTTAGAGTCATTGAGTCAGGTCTGTACTACCAAGTTACCCCAACCACGTACTCAGTTCCCAAATCCATTAGCTAGTTTGGTGAAGCTTATGACGAGTGCAGGGACTTGTTCGTATAGGCTCAATGCAATACGATTTTCCTCATATCACCTAAAATCTTAAAGAAAGCCCTTCG
This sequence comes from Pinus albicaulis, assembly GCA_034641835.2. NCBI lineage: Eukaryota > Viridiplantae > Streptophyta > Pinopsida > Pinales > Pinaceae > Pinus > Pinus albicaulis. The sequence continues at coordinate 1,591,754,859 of CM076570.1, forward strand.
TTTTCCTCACAGTCAAAATTATGTTGAGTTCTCTGAGGTTTCCCTTTCCTGTCAATTCTCAAATTTACCCTAGGAGCAACAAAGAGACTTCCTTAGCCTCCTCTCAAATTCTCACCTAACAGCTCTCCCACCTTCGAACGTTGTTCCTTGTCCACTTTCAGAGATAATGTGCAGTCAGTCGTAGCTCTTATTTTAGGGTTGTTAGGGCTTCGAGAGGTCGAGAAGGTGTCAAAAGAATGTATAGCTCTTCTATGGCTCATGATGCAAAAGGGTATGCTTTTAAATATTCCCATTTTCCTAGGTTTGGCTATTCAAACCCAGTTTCAAGGATTCCATGCTACTAGGTCTTTTAGGTTTTGTTCTTTAGTGTTTTACCTATTCTTATTTGAGCATGATGATAAGTTTGAGAGCCTAGGCCTAGAGAAAATCTTGAGGAAAAAACGCCCAACCAAGAACTGTCTTTGAGTGGAACATTTTAGTTCGTCAGCAGCATGGGGGGAGGGGGTATACTAGGTTCTTAAATGAGTTCATGTCTATAGCATATGCCATAATACACGACAATCCTCCACTTGGAATTTTCCATGAGCAGAAGGACTGGCTATAGTTCAACGAGGAAGATAGCATAGGGGACTGGTACCTGTATGATGATTACACTGAGATCAGGGTTTATGGCGTGGAAGTATCTCCCTACTCCTTGGTGGTGTTTACAACCATGTGAACTTTTTCCCTCACATTTATTGGACAAACCTTGAAGGCTGACCAGATCCACTTCGTGCCTGTGAAGAAAGGATATATTCTCAAACTCCCAACTTATGTTGGCCCCTTCACCATAAATTCGAGGCATACCCTCACCAATGTGGAAACATTACTGCAAGGGATGGACCTTCTACAGGGAAAATTCTGGCCCTATGACCCGAAAGGAGTCCTTTCCAATAGGAAGAGGAAAATAAAGTCAACTACTTATGTACATGAGACTAGGTCCTTGATTGAGTGGAGTGCTAACCTTGATACATAGCCTTTGGATGCACAGATGGAGGCCGAGTCTTCAGCTGTGTTAGGGTCCTATAAATATAGGATTCATAATTTTGAATTGACTTATGATAGTCTTGTAAATATGTACATACTTTTCTTTCTGCAAGTTGTTTACCCATATTTTGAAAAATAAAAATAAAAAGGAGGGTAAAAAGTCCTAAAATAAAAATCAAAGGACTTAAAAAAATGATATACCCCAAAAGAAAAACGATTAATAAAACATGAAAGTGTGCAAGTCTAAATGCCATTACTTTTTACTTTTTGCAGCTGATTATGGCAGAGTGTCAATAAATGCCATAATCCATGATGAGTTGAACTGCTTAATCTTGACTTGTCATGTTTCAATTTACTTGTTTTAGATAGAGAATAAATAGTTGTCAGATAGTTTAATCCTGACAATTCAGTAGATAAGTATAGAGTAAAAAGGAACCCAACAGTTTAATCTGGGTCCTTGGATGAAATAAGGTAGAACTAGATAGTTTTTACTGCTTTCAAAAGAATAAAATGTTCAAGGTTGCTAGCTCAAATGCACCTGCACAAATGGAAGAAAAAATGTTAGATTAAATATTGGGTAGGTAGAAAGAAGCGGGAGAATCATGTAAATACTTTTCACTAGGAAAAAGTCACTAATTTCCCCTCCCCTATAGTTATTTTACATTCTAGACTTTCAGTCAAAGAGGCTCAGAGCATTTCTCTAACTTCTGTTGGGATCGGACCCAAGGCTCAATGACTGTTAAGTTAAAAATGTTTGAATACCTCTAATAATCCCTAATTTTCATCATTTACCCTTCATGCACTCATCATTATTCAAAATCATAAGTAAATACTCCTTTTTTACTTAATGAAGTATGAAATGTCCCATTTGATTAACTCCCTTCATTCATAAAATCATAAAAACCCTCAAAAACATTATATCCTAAGTTAAAAGTGATGAAAATCTAAATGATAAAATCTTCTCTTTAAATTTTTCACTTTACTTAGTTATATAATTGTATTTTGATGTATTACATTGTCCCTTGTCATATTAACTTCGAATCTATGTATTAAATCCCTAAAATGACCTTTCCTATTAATATAATTCCCTTTTATATTAAGTACCCTTTTAAACCCACTACTATAGATTTTAGGTCAAAATTATTATCCAAGTGCTGAAATGAAATCCCAAATTATACTCCCTTTGGTCTAAAATATAACCTTAACCAAAATATCCTGCCCCCTATGGTTTTAGGCCTTTAAAGAGCCAAACTATATAATAAAATAGAAATACAAAAAGGCTTTCTAGACATATCTTATGTATTTCTAAGTGCAAAAACATTTCCTGCCTATCCCATTTTATCCTAAGTTCTTATAAATATAGCATCACTCGCGCCTTTATAATAAACTTACCATCCTTCCCTGCATAACTTAACCCGAAGTTAGAGTATGGCCTTTTCCCTTTCCTGATTATGTAAAACCTCATGTTTTATATAAGATTAAACCTTGGTTAAATTAACCCGACTCACATTCATCCATCACCCTTCGATCATCTTTATATTCTTAATCCAAAAGTCCACAATAGGTGCAATGAACCAGTCTCATTCCCCACCATTCTCCGTCGCGTAAATCCGTGACCGTAGATCATCTCTATCAAATCAACGACCTATCTTAAAGATCGGTCCCACCTTACTTTTCCTTGCAGCTCCCCAAGACATCCTAACCATTTTCATTGTCCATCTTAATCCGATGGTGCACATTCCATATCGCGTGCCGAAAGTGATCAGACGAGCTTTGTCAAAATATATGCGATAAAAATTGTTTCATTAGACCGCCCATTGCTACATGTCCAATTTCAATTGGATTGCGTTCCAAATGTTAAAAATAGCTTACAGCCCAAAAGTAACGCGATAACCACCAATGGTTTTCACATTCAAAGCAAAACCGCCTCCCACCATTGACTGTGACCTATAATAAATTATATGCATATTAATAAAAATGAAGGTTTAAACCTTAGTTTTTCACTGTTTTGCGTATCATTTGCCTCCTCGCCTATTGATAAAATACGCCCAGACTCTGTTTTTTACCTTTGCTAGTCAATTTGTCCTCCTGAAGCAGAATTTCACCGCAGATATTGTATTTAGAAAAATTTTGACGCTTCCCACTGAGCCACAGTGACCAGTTTGAAGATTGATACAACCTGAAACCCTTCTCGACCGCCACAACACCTGCATAAGGTATTTTTCAGTGTTACAAACCTTCAAGTTTACAAATTTAAAAGTAAAATTAAACAAATTTGACTGTAGAAAGAGATAATTGCCAATATGAGAATGCCCAAACCTTGAAAAAACAAGGCAAACCTTGTCAAATTCTTCTCAGAGTTTGTCATTTCCTTAAAATCTCAGTTTTTAATAATTTTCCATCCATCAAAAGACAATTTCCACAATTTAAAAGTTTCAAAAACACACTAAGAGCCATTGAATCCCTTTTTCAGTCCTCTACATCTAGAAAACTTGTGTTTTCTATCCCAAAACCCTTGCCCAAATTACCAAAATTCTCCTAGATCTGCGGAATTAGCCTTTGTTTTCAAATTAACTAAGCAAACAATTTAATCTTGCTTAGTTTTCACCAAAATGACAAGAAAACAGATAACCCCTAAAACTGGAGGTCCAAAAGCCCAAAAATCTGCCTCAAGCAAGCTTCCACTTCCTCAACCTTTAAAGATAAATAAGCCTACCCCAGCCTTAACAGCAGATTCAACCAAAGTAGTTAGACCTCTACAACCACCTATTACTACTGAAGAAAGAAGTTCCCTAATTGATCTAGATTACAGGAATAATGATGCAGTGTTAGAATTCAATATGCTTGAAGTCCACAACTGGTGTTATGAGAAATTTGTGAAGAAAATTGGAAATGACATACCTATATGGGAGTCAAATTTTCCTAAGTATGTGGTCCCAATCACTCATCCAGCTCAAGACCTGATTAGACTATGCCAATTACATTATGTCCCTGACCAGAGATGTATTGTAAACAAGGATAGGGAAGTTCTGTTTTCTATAATAGCATAATCCATTAATGAGATACTCCAGCTTAAACATGATCCAACAATAGTCTCTTTATCCATTGAAGATTTGACTCAACTGTATTTAGATTTGGATTTTCCTAAAATATTTATGATTTTCCAAAATTTATGGCCTACTCATGTAGATGTTCCAAAAGTCAATCCACCTCTCAGGTACATCAAACAGGTGAAGCAGCTGACATAGTAAAGGCCATGGAGGAGATTTCCCTCAAGAATAATGAGATAATCAATTTGAAAAAGAATATTCAAAATCTTGAAACATCAAATAGAAATGCATTGATTACCTCTAAGGGACATGAACAAAGAGCAAATAGACTTCAAGAGAAGGTAAAGATTTTGCAGCAACAGGTCAATCTCAGTGAACATGTGTCCTTCATCAAGAACTATCTTTGGAATAACATAATCCAAGGCATACATCTACAGTGGCCTTCAATTCAAATCATTTATGAGCAGAGAGATATACTTAAAGTAGCACAGATGGAAATTCAGAAAACCAAAGAAGAACTGGTTAACAAACCATCTCAGACCTTGAATCTTATTACATTTATGAACAGCAAAGATAGAGAAAAGCCTGAAGAATTGAAAATCCAAGACAGGACTGAAACAATTTTGCAAATCAAAAAGGTCCTAAATAAAAGGAACATAATGAACAATTTGGAAGAAAAGTGCAGGACCATGGAGTTGTCAATAACAAATTTTTTGGCACAATACACAATATTGAAAGAAGCAGGCCTCCCATACATTCATGGCTTTAATGAAAAGCTAATGGTTCAAAAATATTATGACAAGAAAATCAAGGCCCATGCCAAAGAGCAAGTTAATAAGCCTCTGCCAAAGGGTTCTCCAACTGGAAAAGTTGTCTTGGAATACTTTGAAAACTTGTTTTTTCTACAGAATGAAATTAAGCATATTTTCATGATCAAACTAAATTTCTCAAGGTACAATGAAGCTGATGAAAGTTATCAAAAGTTAAAAAGTGTGAAAATACCAAGTGATCAGCAGTGGTAGGAATTCACAGACTTGTTATAGCTACATTGGAGCCGAACAAAATACAGGTAAAGCAGTGAAGATTGAGAAGAAAAAAAACTAATTTGATTATATATTTTTTACTGCTGATAATCTCTTTTACAACAGTAAAAAGTAAAAAGGAAAGTCAAATATAATAGTCAAGTGAACAACAAAAAATTGATTGTTTTTACCACAGTGAAAATTTCCTTTTACAGCTGTTAAAAGGTAAATGTTGTAGTGAAAGTGTATCAGAATGATCAGCAGAGTCATAAAGTATTTGAGAAAATATCAATCAGAAATTTATGCTATTGTAATTTTTTCTGTTTTACAGTAGTAAAAGTAATAAGGAAGCAGTGTGAGAGAGAATCAGGAGGAAAAATAGCATTAAAGGATGAAAAGTGAAAGAGTATCAGTCAAGCAATCCATAAAAAAATATCTTACAAATATGCCAGCAAGCATAAACATAAATGCAACAATCAGTTTTGATTAGATAATGTTAGTTCTATTTTTTATAAATAGAAGGACAACTTGCTAAGTTGTTAAGTAGTTGTCCCTCTTAGTGTGTTAAGATATTTTATTTTCCTAGAGTTATTCCTAAATTTTTCTAGGATATTTTGTACTGAACAATTTGTATAAATACTTCACTCTTTGAAGTATTTTGTGTGGAATAAAGTTGTTGAGATTATTATAGACAATTTTGCTGGTACTTTGGAGGCTCATGTGTTGATTTCATAGCAGTAGTCTCGACAATAGCCAATTGGACTTCATAACTTAGAATTCATGCGATAAGCTAACAATTAAAGTGATTTCTTACTGTCATTGTTTCCTTTTCTGAAGTTTCATTCAATTTCATATATGTTGTTCAATCCAAATGATTAATTAGGAATATTATTTCAGGATAAGTGTAAAAACTCCCTGTCTTAACTACTTGATCATTTCAATGTTTTCTGCTGATTTCCGGACTTAGGAATTTTTAATTGCTCCCAGTCCCATTTTACCCCTGCCTCCTTCCTCTTTTTCTGGATCAAAGGATCCTTCACTTCCCTTTATCCCGAAATTAAGCCATCTCATCAAATCAAACTATTCAAATCTCTGAGGGTTATCTACCTTGCCCTGAATACATTAGCATCCTTTTGTCCTTGCCTTTTAGTCTTGCTTGCTACATCTGGACTCCATAGCCCAATGGACTAGTAGATCCCTCTTTAATTTTTCTTTAAGTAATCTTATTTCCCACCAAACCTTTTAAACAAAATCCAAGTGCCCAATCATGCCTAGCCTAAAATTTAATCCAAAACAAAGTTAAATTGTAAAGAGAGAACCCTCTCTCAAATTTAGGAGGGCTAGATCCTAGATTTCAAAAGTAGGTTTGTGGTTACCTCTAGTAAGTTACAAATTTTTAAATATTTCTAATAGAAAATTTACTAGAGTGATAACAAGCTACAGAAGGGAAGGGCAACAATGCATCTAGGGAAATAGAGAGAAAGGGACAAGCAGATGACTTAGATGTCTTAGGAAGTCAAGAAGTTATGAACATTGATGGGGGATCACATCCCTATAAGAAACATAGGACTGAAGGGCCTGAGGATGTATGGGAGGAGCCATCTCGGGAAAAATTTTCTCATTTTGGAGTCCCTGATAAAACCAAGGCAGGCTTCCTGATTACTTTTGACGATGCTTCCTCGTCAAGCCTTTCTGGGCTTTCATAGGCAATTTTAGTTGATAGAGCAGAAGTAAGGGAGGAGATAAATACCTGGAACAAGACCACATGAGAAAATCTAAGGGCTGAACTGGATGGGTTTGTAAAAAAGTATCATACTTGACTCACCACTACACTAGACATGGACAAGGAACATCTCACTTTCACTATTCAACAGGTAGTGTTGCAGCCCTCAGCTGATGGGAATCACTACCGAGCATTGGAGATCACCTTGAACCTAGCCAATACTCCCCTGCTAGATAAGATTGGCTTACACAAATGTGTTAGAGACATGTTGTGAGACGAGGTAGTGAAACATGCACTGGCTTTGAGGAAACTTAAGGAGAAGCATAGCTCGGTATTATAAAACTAGAAGAGGGAGAAAGCTAGTGCCAGAGTGATAAATAAAAAGCTAGAAACCCTTAAGAAGGAAATAAGGGACAAAGGAGCTAACAGGAATGCAGTTCGACAAAATCTTATCACCAATCTGGAAGCAGAGAATCCTAAGCTGAAGTGGAAACTAAATATACCCAGTGGGGAGCATGTGAAAATAGATGAATTGGTCTAGGTAGAAAAGGAAAAATTGGCTCTTGCCGATACACTTGCTAAAGAGCAGGAGGAAAAGGCCCAAAAGATCACGGAGATTGCAGACCTGAAATAGAGATTATCCGATTTGCAGGGAAAATGGGATCAGGACATATGTGTAGCCACGGCATATGGCGAGCCCGGAATGACCCCAGAGAAACTCACCAAAGACTTATCAGACTTGAAGGTATCCGAGAGTGAAACTCACACAGCCCGTCAGAAACTGAAAGAGATTGAAACTGCATTGGTGGCGAAGAAAAAGTTGGTAATGTCACTGTAGAACGAGGTCGAGAAGTTACAAAGAGAAAAACAGGCACAGGACAAGTCTATCAAAGACTTGACTACTCGAATGAATGGTAACATGACACTCCTGGAAGCCAGATGTCTAATTTGGAATGATATAATAGAAAAGGTATGGAAGCATTGGAACTACCTCAACCTGATGGATGATAAGAAAGTTGTGGTTCACCTATTTGGAGTACAGTTGCAGAAAGGGCACGCAGAAGGAGAAGCAAAGGCTGCAATGGCTAAGAGGTATACTTGGTACCTGAATGAACTGGGTCCTGAGGAGTTGCACATGCAAGGAATCACTGATCATTTCAGAAGGGTAATGGAGGTTATATGAGTGATTGATAAGGAGACCGCTTGCACAAACACGTTGGGTTGTTTGAAGCCAGTTGCAAGCGGAGTCGAACAGTTTGAACGAGAGTGGAATAAGTTAGTGGAGGCGGGCCTCCCATCATGCTGGCACCCAAAAACATCCGTATTCTCTGAGCTAATGGCTTATGAATAGAAAATGATAGACATCATGAACAATGCCAACTTACCTCTGGAAAAGACTGCCCATCTGAAGGCAGATACAATAATAGCCACTCTAAGCAAGGAATTCTTCTTCCTCTCCCAGGTCAAATAATTCTTAGCCATCCAAGTAGACTATACCAAGCTCACAAATATTCAGGCCCTGTTTGAAAATTTTTCCACCATTCAATCTCTAGGAGAGAGCACGTGGTAGAAATGCATTGAATACGCCAGCACTCCGGTATTGTCATCTTATCATCAGTCGCTACCTCTCTCTGGTCGCAAAATAGGGTCATCCTCGTCATCAACTCAGCCACATCTACAACCATCAAGCACACCTCATCACCAGAACAAATGAAAGTCATGATTGGCCCACACAGCCTATTTAATTTTATTTTTATGAATTGTAAAACTGGGTGAAATCTTGATTTCACCCTATGCACTCTTTATTTTTAATTTACTGTTATGTTTTAGTTAGGGCCTTTGTCAGGCCAGGGTGTATGTGATGAGAGGTTGTTTTTCCTCATCACCATTTTTGGTTTTTCATTGAGACCACGAACATAAAATATCTTCAGAGAATATTTTTCTTTGAAAATATCTTCTCTCGAAGCTCATCTAAAAAAGAAATAAAATATGAAATGAGAGACCAAGAAAAGGTTCTGGATTTTGAAGAGAAGAAATTGTTAACTGTGAATTCTCTCTTTTTGTAAATTTTGAGATCCTCTCATAATGTGGATCTAAAGATCCCTTTTGGGAAAGGAAACGAAGCTAATCTATTTTTGTGATGGATTCCAACTGAGATTATTGAACATTATGTATTTTATTAGTAGTGTTTAAATTTAATGTTCATTGTGTTCTCATCATTCCCTTTTTATCGTAGCTTTCAGAATGCGCATGATTTCTATTTCAAATTCTACTCACAGTTCATCGTTCTTCTAATGTTAGTGGATGGTGGATTATTATGTTTGTATAAGCCTACCTTACTCTAATACTTTCCTCATTTTCTTACATTGTGTCTCGTACCCATTTATCTTTGTAACTATTCACTAATTTCACATTTGGCCCAACTCACAACAATTTACTTTCATGACCGCTTCGGATTCATTCTTTGAGACTCTTTATCTATACAGCTAGATGTCGTTCTGATCAATTTTTTGTCTCTGATTCTTGGACCAATATCAAAACATTAAGCATCATTCCATAATAAGAGGTTCCTTCCTATCAGCATGCAAAATACCTTTTAATCCTCTTGTCTTTAAGGTGTCCTAAGCACTAGTCTTTAACAACTCAAGGCTTTCTCTAGATATTACAACACCCCCCATACAAGGAAATATGGCGGGATTGTTCACCTGATACCCAAAATTCATCGAGAGGGGTAACAATGACGTGGAGCAACACTGGTATCTCTGCGAAGCAATATGGAGGGCTCAATAGACACCAGTGGCAGTTAAGTTGATTGAGTTCTAGACTACTCTGAGAGAGAGAGTTCTTCACTGGTTCATTAGATGGTTAGAAGCTTATCCAAACCCAATGATAGACAATGTGAAGAAATAATTTTTCTAATAATTTAAATTACCTCAGACAGATCAACAAGGATTGTCTGAGTTGTGGGAAATCAAACAACAGGAAGGAGAAACAGCTTGGGACCTAATGAGAAGGTTCAAGGATGCGACTGGGAAGCTGATTTACCCAATAGACCAAAGCCACCAATGAGATTGGTTTATTAAGGCACTCCTCCCATTGATAAGAACTCCACTGACACAGCAAAATATTGATACCTTGCAAGATGCCCTGGAGCAAGCCATGAAGATAGAAGCTATGGTGGGGTATCCGAAAGAGTTCGGAGGAGGAGCAGCAGTACAAGACCCTTCCATACTGGGGCTACATCAGATAGCCAGTTTAATAGAGAAGTTGAAAGACATTCATTTGATGCGACCTGCAAGTCCCAATGTGTGGTGTACCCATTTCCTGATGGAAGGACACATGGCCACATAATGCCCGAGGTTGCGGGGGAATAATATAGGAGCTTCAGCAATAGGGACACGGGTGGATCCACCAGTTGGGGTAGTTGCGCAGATAAATACTCAAGGATTATATCAATTGCAAACCCACTTCCTAGGGTTCCCTAATCAATAGAATCAGACCGCAACAAACTATTGTGAAATATGTATGTTAGAAAATTATATATTATGGAGCAATGTAACACATAAAATATGCGAAAAATACAAGCACACAAAACACATAAAACCAGAGAGACACAGATATACGTGGTTCACCTAGTTTTCGCTACGTCCACCCCAAACAGCCAGTCCTTCCTTTCTATTATCCAGCAAAAAATTGAAGAGACAAAACCTACATCAGATCCGCTATAATATCCTCTGTTCTCTCTCACAGTCTCCCTATATGTTTCTCGCTCTGAGAATACACACATAATACACAGCCGCAATACAATACCCTCATATATACAAGGTGGTTTCCTTCTAGGGCAAAAAACCCTAAATTAAACATAACTTCTACCGTCAGATCATCCACCTATGAATGGCCCAGATTGACTAGAAATTACTATACTTTTACAAGGCAATTTTACATCTGTTTTTAGCTTCAGGGGCGCTACCCCTGAAACCCCCGCCAGGGGGGGGGGGGGGTCCGAAAACACTGCCGCCCCCCCGGACCCCCCACGGCAGCGACTAATTACGGGCAGCATTGCCGCCCCTTTTAAGGTACAGCGGTCCAATGCTGTGATACAAAGTAAACAAGATAATCAGGCTCCACACCCAACAATCTCCCACTTGGAGACTGATTGTAGCAACTCCACCGCTGCTTCATTTTCTGGACAATGACTACTATTTGGACCTGGCTATTCCTCATCTTCATCGTCATCCTTGAAGACCAATTGAAACTGAGCACATTCTCAGTTTCTCCCTGGTTACAACTTTTGTTAGCATGTTTGCAGGATTTTGGCTAGTGTGTATCTTTTCCAGCTTCAACTCTCCATCTTCCAATACTGACAGTATGAAATGGTACTTGAGATGTATGTGTTTAGTCCTGGAATGAAATACTGAGTTCTTTGCAAGATGAATGGCACTTTGGCCATCACTTTATAACGTGCCCTTATCATGCTTCTTACCCAATTCATCCATAAACCTTTGTAACCAAATTATTTCTTTACTAGCCTCTGTAGCAGCAACATACTCTGCTTCTGTTGTTGAAAGTGCAACAACACTTTTGATTTTTGAAACCCAACTGACAGTTGTTCCACCTACAGTAAACACATATCCTGTAGTGCTCCTCCTGTTATCTCTGTCACCTGCCATATCTGCATCAACATATCCCTGTAGATCAATGTTTGAACCACCAAAGCATAATGCTTCATTGTGGTACCTCTCAAATATCTGAGAATCCATTTCACTACCATCCAATGTTCTTTTCCTAGATAGTTCATGTACCTGTTTACAACTCCCACTGCATGTGCAATATCAAGCCTTGTGCAGATCATTGCATACATTAAGCTTCCAATCACGATGCATATGGAACTTTAGACATATAATCCATGTCTTCTTGCATCTTGGGGCACATCTCCTTACTAAGTTTGAAATGGCTAGAAAAAAGGTACTAATCAGTTTTGGCATTCGCATATTAAATATTTTCAACACCTTTTCTATGTACTCATTTCGAGATGTTGTTAATTTGCGATTTTTCCGGCTCTCTAGCTATCCTCATACCAAGGATTTGTTTTGCAGTCTTCAAATCCTTCATTGCAAATGAATTTTCCAATTTTCTTTTGAGTACATTTATTTCCTACATGTTATACCCTACAACAAGCATGTCATCTACATACAATAACAATATAATATAGCTGCCATCATTTTGTTTTTTTAAGATAAACACAATGATCATAGTGACATCTAGTATAACCTTGTTAAGATATAAACATGTCAAATTTTAGATACCACTCCCTCAGAGCCTATTTTAATCCATACGAGCTCTTCTTCAACTTGCACACTAATTTTTCCTTCCCTTTGACCTCATATCCTTGTGGTTGCTGCATATACATCTCTTCCTCCAAATCTCCATGGAGAAATGTTGTATTTACATATAATTTTTCAAGATTCAAATATTCCGCTACTAAAATACTTAAAATAGTTCTAATTGAAGTCATTTTAACAAAAAGAGAAAATATTTCATCAAAGTCAATACCTTTCTTATGTGTACACCCCTTCACCACAAGTATATCTTTGTACCTCTATTTTCCTCTATCTTCTTCCTTCAAAATTAAAACCCATTTATTCCGCAATGTAGTTTTACCCCGTAGGCAAACTCGACTGAGGAACCAAGTCTAGTTATGCATTAAGGAGTCCATCTCTTCTTCCATGGCTAGCTCCCACTTCTTCATGCTTTAAATCTGCATTGCTTCTTCATAACATTTGGGTTCACCAGAATCAGTCAAAAATAAATAATATAATGAAGCAGAGTATCGTTCAAGGGGTCTACTTATCCTGGTAGATCTTGTAACACCACTTTCAGGTGTTTGAGGTGCCTGTTGATATTGTGGTGGTTGTTGCTGCTATGGTTGTTGATTATTATTATTTTCAGGCACCTTTACTTTTTCAGTTATCTCATCAAGAACCATGTATTCCTTGCTTTCTTTTCCCTGTTTCTTTTCCTGCAACTGATTCTTATACAAGACCTTTTCATTGAATATTACATCTCTGCTCCCAATGATTTTGTGATTTTCATAATCATATAAGCGATATCCAAAATCATTAACACCATATTTAATAAAGGTACATTTCTTTGATTTTGCCTCAACCTTTGTTCTATTTTCTTTATTAACATGGACAATGGCCTCACAATGGACAATGGCCTCATAGCCAAAAGGCTTTAAAAAAGAGTAGTTTACCTTTTTACCTATCCATGCTTCCTCTGGAATAACACCATCCATGGAACTTGAAGGCCCTCTGTTTATTAGATAAACAACAGTATCTATAGCATCTGCCCAAAATTGTAAAGGCAATCCTGCATGCAATCTCATGCACCTTGCATGCTCCATGATTGTTCTATTCATTCTTTCTGACACACCATTTTCTTGTGGTGTTCTTGGAACTGTCTTCTCTCTATGAATTCCATGCTCTGAACAGTACCTATCAAACTCTTTACTGTAATATTCACCTCCATTGTCTGATCTGAGACACTTCAACTTCTTTCCTATCTCAATCTCAACCAAAGCTTTCCATTTCTTGAAAGTATCAAATACATCAGATTTATTCTGAATACAATAAATCCATGTTTTTCTAGTTGCATCATCAATAAAAGTAACATAATAACAAGAGCCACCAAGAGATGATACCTGAGCAGGTCCCCATACATCTATATGCACAAGCTCCAATTTTTCGCTCTTCTTTTATTTCCCAACTCTAAGAAATCTGACTCTCTTTTGTTTTCCATAAATGCAATTTTCATAGAAATCCAAATCAACATTCTTCAAACCTGGAAACAAATTTCTTGAGTGAAGAATCTTCATTCCCTTCTCACTCATGTGTCCGAGCCTATGATGCCATAATCCTGCATATACTCCTTTGGAAGTTAAAGCATTAACAAAGTTAGAAAAACCATTGCATAAATACAATGTACCAACCTTTTCACCTTTTGCTATTACCAGCGCTCCTTTGGTGACCTTCCAAGTTTTATCTGTGAAAGTTGTCACACAGCCTTCACTGCCTAACTGCATTGTTGAAATCAGATTTTTCTTCAGATCTGGAACATGCCTTAGCTCCTTTAGTAGCCATTGGTTTCCATTCTGTTGTTTTACAAGAACTTTGCCCATTCCAACAATTTTACAAGGTTTATCATCACCCAAACGAACTTGTCCAAAATCTCCTTGAACATAGTCATGAAAATATTTCTTATCAGGTGTGGCATGGAATGAAGCCCCTGAATCTACAACCCAAGAATCAGTAACATTTTCGAAAGAAAGAATCAAAGCATCTTGTAACACATCACCTGTCACATTTGCTTCATGACTATTTTCTTGTTGTGCATCTCCTTCTTTTCCCTTCCAATATCTACAATCTTTCTTTAGGTGTCCTCTCTTTCCGCATTTCCAGCACACTATCCCTGATCTGGACTTGGATTTTCCTTTCCTTGATTTCCTGCGATAACCTGAGCTCTTCCCTCTTTCCATTCTTCTTCCCCTAGACTCTGCACTCAAAGCATTACCCGATGTCTCACCAGAGCTTTTCCGTCACATTTCCTCACTAAGGATAGCACTGACAGCATCATCAAACTTTAAAGTACTAGATCCAGAGATAGAGTTACTAATGGCCATAACTAAACCATTCCAGCTTTCTGGCAATGAGCACAGAAATAAAAGAGCCCTAACTTCATCATCAAAGTTTACCCCTACAGAACTTAACTGACTAGTAACTGTATTAAAATCATTTAAATGGTCTACAACAGATCCACCTTCCGACATCTTCATATTAAATAATCATTTCATAAGAAATACCTTGTTTGAGGCCGAGGGTTTTTCATATAGCTTTTCCAACGTCTACATTAAACCCTCTGTTGTTGTTTCCTTCGAAATATTGAAGGCAAATGATGCCGCAAGGCACAACCATACTATTCCAAGTGCCTTTCTATCCAGAATGTTCCATTCCGCATCTGTCATGGCCGCCAGCTTCTTTGTATTTCTGCTCAGTGGTAGGTACAGATCTTTTTGATACAGATAATCTTCCAGCTGCATCTTCCACAGTGGAAAGTTTTGGCCGTTAAATTTCTCGACCCTAAACTTACCATTTTCGGCCATTGCTCCCACTCGAACCAGGAACCCTTCTTTCCTGCAAGTTTATCAGCCAAATAGACCTTCGGCTTTGATACCAGTTGTTAGAAAATTATATATTATGGAGAAATGCAACACATAAAATATGCGAAAAATACAAGCACACAAAACACATAAAACCGGAGAGACACAGATATACGTGGTTCACCCATTTTAGGCTACGTCCACCCCAAACAGCGAGTCCTTCCTTTCTATTATCTAGCAAAAAATTGAAGAGACAAAACCTACAGCAGATCTGCTATAATATCCTCTGTTCTCTCTCACAGTCTCCCTATCTGTTTCTCGCTCTAAGAATACACACATAATACACAGCCGCAATACAATACCCTCATATATACAAGGGGGTTGCCTTCTAGGGAAAAAAACCCTAAACTAAACATAACTTCTACCGTCAGATCATCCGCCTATGAATAACCCAGATTGACTAGAAATTACTATATTTTTACAAGGAAATTTTACCTCTGTTTTTAGCTTCGGGGGCGCTGCCCTGAAACCCCTGCTAGGGGGGGGCTCCGAAAAGCGCTGTCGCCCCCTCCTGGACCCCCCACGGCAGCGATTAATTACAGGTGGTGTTGTCGCCCCTTTTAAGGTACAGGGGTCCAATGTTGTGATACAAAGTAAACAAGATAATCAGGATCCACACCCAATAATGTAAAGGCATTGGTCATCCTCCATGACTATGCCCAATTTTGCAGAAATATTCCAACATTTGAAACAATACATATTGTGAATTTTGTGCTTCTACAATGCATAATACCGAGTAGTGTAGAGCCCTCAATGCACTGCCAGAATGACTGGTAGACCATCTTATAGGGTGAATAAAAATGCAAGCAGCTGAGGAGGAGGAATGAGAGGTGGAAGAACTGGAGGAAGAGGACCAGCAAGGTGCTATAACTTTGACCAAGAAGGGCGCATAGCAAGGGAATGTCCACAACCAAGAAGGCCATGGTGCTCTTAGTGCAGAGTCAATACACACGCCACTGAACACTATCAATAATTTATTAAGAGATGCAAGGAAAGAGACAGACAAAGAGGTGGGAATCTAGTAAATGCAGAGCCAAGAATAGTAGAAGCTTAGCCTATGCAAATCGTAGCCATAATAACCCAGGGAGGAAATCAAATAAGGGAGGATGCACAGAATATGGACCCAGTAAAGCTGATCAAGCCCGCATCTCCAAGGAATGCTTTCAAATCAGATAGACACAAGCAATATTTTAAGGAGGTAGTGGGAAACTTTTCCCACATAGGGGGGAGTAGAGGCACTGAGTTTCCACAGCCGACTATCGAAAAAGAGAAGAAGACTCATATAAGTACAATGATTGAGGAATGGTTCCGATTTTTCCTTAAAATTGTAACCAATGCACTCTTGGATCGAGGGGTCCTGACCCAGGTTCAGAGCTCAAGGTTTGCCAACAAACCCCTATACTACTGGCCCTTTTGGCAGTGAACCATTTTTGCAGGTTAGAGTCTCACCCAAAGTAGTATGGGTGGGTGATGGAACCAGGTTTCCGCACCCTGAGAAAGGATAGGTAAGGCAAGCAGGGCTGCGTTAGACCCTATAATTCCCAGATTACCTTGTTCTACATAGGGTTAATTAGGTCTCTATTCACATCCACGTGCACTAGATCTATAATTATATGTCTTATGATAGTAACATAACATTAAATAAATAGAACAAAACATAACAGAACCAATCCAGATACCGAAAACAAGTTTACACAGATCTTCGTAGCTTAGACACAGAAAATACACAGTGCAGCAATTACCAACAATTCGCACAGGAGTACTCAAAGATTCAGTTCTTTATCAATCTTTATTATTCATTCATTCATCAGTCCTTCCTTACAATTCCCTTCCCAACTGGTGCATATAGCAGCACGGTCCACACACAGTTGGAATTGGATCTTTGTGCACACAGCCATCAGGATTCCTTTCCCCAAAACCCAAATAGATAGCTTAAACCAAAATTCACATCAATAGCTCATCATTCCTTTTCTTTGCAATACAAATATCCCTCTATTTATAGCAATCTAGCTTAGAATTCCTGTGGTCCGCAAACTATGGTTTGCAGACCCCTAGTTTACCCTTTTACCCATTACAATGCTTTCGGGGCTTTGACCCACCCCAAAACCCCTATGCTAGACTAAATCTAATCAAAAATATTCAAAATGCACCAGTTTCACAGCTTGTAGGAGACCCTATTCCAGTAGTCCCCCAACACAATCATGTGACTCGTCCCAAGTTACTGTGGTGGTGCAGCCTCGGTTTACGCCTGTAAAGTATCAAGAACTGTATTGAGCCAAGGGAGCACGTCCTGACTTTGAGCCACAACATTCTATGCAAGATCGACTAGCGTCTGGGAGGCTAGTCCATCGGTGGCTGAGGTAACGCTTTTAAGAAGTTGGTTAAGTCGCTTGGTCACGCCATCAGTGTCTTGTGATAATCGGAGGGCTGTGGCAGTCCAACGCTTCAGACGTGTAGCCATGATGTGTTGTTTATGGCAGAGTTTCTCAATATCACCTTGGAGACCTTTGCTGGTTTTTAATCATGCCAAGCATTGGACAAGCACCAAAGTAGGTAGCGTAGCAGTGAACTGCTCGAAAAATTCTTCCTTTTGTTGTAAATCCTGATTGATTTGTTGGAGGACCGGATCATGCTGGACCCTAGTCCAGAGTTGGAGGGCTAACTCCAATGGCTTAGCACCTTGAGCAATTTTCCCCGAAATAATAGCGGTCATGTCGGTGACTAGGGCAGTATGCTAGGCGCGGACTTCCGGGGGTGTTTCGGGCTGGAGCTTGGCCTGTAAGTTAGAGATCTGTTGTTCCAACCTTGCCTTGACGGTGTGTATTTCCATCCGAGATGCTTTTAGAGCGGAAACCAATTTTTCCAACTTAACTAGAGGTGTATCCACAACCAGAATCTCATTGGTAACCTCCGTGCAGAGCTAGTGGATCGCAGTTTCAAGCTCCACTTGTTGTGACTCGACCAAGAGCAGAGCAGTAGCCTATTGCATAATGGTGTGCTCAGAGGTACTAAGCTGTTGGTGTGCTTGCTGATCACAGGATAAAAGCTCCTCGAAGATAGCGTGATGTAGGCTGTCTAAGGCTATGCGGGGCAGCTTAGCTAGGTCGAGTTGAATCCCTGTGGCAGCTGGGGGTTGTGTTCCTACCAAGGCACTACTAGGGATACCCTAGATATGACTGGCCTCTCCGAGGGGCACTGAACTGCTGTCCACTGACAGGGGGTGTGCCTGGCTGGTTGGGAGGGTATCAATTTTGATCTAGAGAGCGCAGAGTTCAGCCTGGAGGGAGTCAACCTCGGCCTGCCACTGGGTCTCGAAAAATGCCTAGTTATCTTCTATAGCCATGGTAATCATGTCTCTGATCTTTTCCAGTTCACCATCCGTTAGTGTGACTGCCGCATCGTATTGTGCATGGTGGGTGTGTTGTTTATTTCTGGGTCCTGATGTCGATTTCATTGTCCTCTTAGTACCTGGGGGAGGAGTGGTAGCATTGTCGGAGCCTACTTGGACCGAGACTACTACGGGCCACTATGGAGGGTTACTACCGGGCATGGTTGCAGCTGCTGTCTACTGGGTGGGCGCCGTGGTCTCCCTAGGAGTGTCGGTGAGGCCGTCTTTCCAGGCAGGGGGCCACAGCGAGATTAGTAGGTCAATTTCTTCATTGGCTACCTTATAAGGGACTTATGTCCATGTCTTATTGACGAGGCTTCGAATCTGGACATGGTGCATGGTGATTTGGAATGCGGAAACATTCTTGTATTTTTCATATATGGTCAGAGATAACCGGGGTCGGGAATTTATGGCAGTTGCGACACTTCCCTAGAAGAGGACCCAATAAACCTTGTTTTCCTCGATGCGTTGCTTATCCTTAGAGTCCCACAAGTGAGCATACTGAGTGCCTTCTCACATCTCCTGAGGGAGCTCTGAAATGACTGACTCCTTAGGTTTGTCCCAGGCGACTAGTGCTATTATAAATAATACCCATGAATAGAAGAAAGGTGTCCCTTTCTCTTGGGACTCGCGAACATTAGCTAGAAATTCTTCGCATAAGTACTGAGCCCAAATGAAAAATACACCTTTTTTGCACTGTTTGGCTTGCTGGATTACATAGGCGGGGACAGTCGCAACCTGGCACTTCCTCATTAGTTTGCAAGCTAAGAGCCGAGTACCCATCTGCGTGGTAGGGTCATTGATAGTCTAGATCACAAACCCTCACTGATTGCGCTGTACCGCATAGGTCTCTTGGACAAACGTAGCGGTAGCGGCTTCGCACTTATTGCCAAAATATGCTAGCGGGTGTGGCCCTTACATCGGGAGGCCTATAATCTTGTGGACTAATGTAGCATCAATAGGGACCCGCTCGTGAATCCATAAGAAACCATCATGGATGAGAGCAAGTAACTGGCGAGCCAACTGATCTGTGATGTTGTAATGGCCAATGTGGGACATTCAGAGTAGATTCAGAAGTCTGGATCCCACCAAGCCAGATACCTAGCGCTGAGGTACTACCATGATTCCATCATCCTTATGGATTGTATCAAAGTATAGGGTAGGGGCTAATTTCGAGAGGGCGTCATAGTTCACCAAATTGTGATCATCAAACTTGACCTCATGGAGGCATCCGCAGGGACCACTGAGGATGGGGACTTCTCCTCGGGTTAGGGGGGTTTGCAAGTAGGTGACCAAGCCATCCAAGTTTTTTGTTGTTCGTGTAGATGGCCTTTGTGGCCGAACAAAGGGGGGTAACCAATTGATCGGGTTAGCCAGCAGAGCACCCTCTTGGTCATCTTGTTCTGAGGGTGGGGGTTTAACATGTCTTGGGGAGCTTCAAGGTCATCTTGCTTCCTTCAGGTTTTCCCCTTTCCTGGTGACCATCGGGGGGGGGGGGGGGGGGGGTACTTCTATTAATTCAGGCTCAACCTCCAGGATTTCGTCATCATCAGTCTCAGTCGAGGCTGACGGTTCGACAGGGGTAGTAACCGACATCCTTGCACGAAAAATGAATCCTGGCTCTGGGTGACTACTATCAGACAGAGAAGGTTGACCAGACATGAGAGGGACACTGTGGTTATGAGGACGCAAATTGCTCAAATGCTTCCACGAGACGCTTAAGGCAATCCAGTCATAGAAATGAGACGATACCTCTAGCTAGGCTATTTTTCCCCTTTTTAAGCACTTCCGAGCATGTGATAGAGAAGGACATTTTACAAGGGGTGGGTTCCCCAAGGAACGTTAAAATTTCCCATAACTCATTATGGTGAAGGCATGGGAGCCGCTTCTTCCAACGGTAGCTTCTACTTTTTACCTGTAGGTACTGTTCCAACGTCTAGTTTGCGCGTCCTCAGTGATTTTGACGTATTTGTTACGCTAGGGTTATTTATTGGTGACATCTGCATAGCTTCCCCCAACACAGGCTTTCTTCCTAGGCAATACCTAACCCAAGACCAAGATAAGTTGACCATATGTCCTACTAAGGCCCCAAGGGGTGCTGTTGTCAGAATATACCGCTCGACCCTTAGCTGCTTTGTCGTTGTAAGGGTGGCTCGATGCATGGGACCACTACCTGCTGAGCCTACAGCTGTCGTAGGAAGCCTGTTGCTTGTTCGTGGGCTGGCCTAATCCTTTCTCGGGGTGGATTCATAGAAGTTGATCAAGCCTAGCTCCATTCGGGCCTACTCCTTCGGGACCATAGGGAGGAAGTCCTTTGTGATGCAAAGACAGTGCAGCGTAGAGGCTTCACCTAATCGGTTTTTCCAAGTTTCTAGTTCCTTATTGGGATCAGAAAATCCCTCAATATCCCCTTCGTATCACCGTACTACATCCTTGGTTGGGTTGTCCCTGTTTCGCGCCATCAACCTATAGAGATAGTCCACATCTCCCTCCATGGGTATGGGTTCCGTATGTTGGGTGCCCTCCGCAGGGTCTAATGGCACGACTACCCTCGTACCATTATTTTCAAATACCATGCTTCATTTTTTTAAGTTAATAATACTACCCATGTCGATGGCCCAATCCAATCCCAGTAGCGTAGGGTAGGGATCCACATCCTCGATGATCTGAATGACTTCGAAGTCAGCCTCGACTCTTACCCCTGCGATATCCATGATAATCCCAGAGAGCCTCCCTAGAGGTACTATTTTTTGGTGATTGGCCATTCGAAGCTGGATGGTGGACCTTTCCAGCTTTGGTTCCCCCATGCGTTGCCAATTTTGCTTAGGTAATATATTGGCATCCGATCCGAGGTTTAAGATAACTCGATCCATCTCATAGTTTCCAATTTGGAATGTCAACCACATATCCTTGCCAGTGTGTCTCTGATATTTGTATAACTTATGCACATCCTTAATGTCGGGTGACAAGGTAGTGTGTGTTGTGCATCTCTCTAGTAATGCCTGGAAATCCCGTACTGCCTGGGGGTTGCAAAGTAGTCTCATACATGCCTGCAGGAAAGGTTTAACCTCCTTGGCTACCTTTAAGTCCCCATAGTGGGTGGATGTAGAGGTTTTAGTCTCGAGGAAGTCCTTTCGAGCTTCCATAAACATTTCCCTCGCTTTGGATAGGTCCAACCCTTGGTTGCTAACTACTCTGCGGATCAGTGTTTCAGTTTCACCTTTCTCCTCGATTCCCCTAATCGCCAATCCACTGCACGTTACCACGTTTACCTTTGGGTCCTTACCCCTTAGCTCAACCTGGACCCTTCACACCTTCTGCGTAGATGGGAGCTGCTTTTCCTGTATCTTCATTTTCAGGGCTGGAAAATCCTCCAGCGTATGGCCCAACTGTTGATAATACCTACAGGATTGTCATGTGGGTTTCGGGAAATTCTTTTCAAAATGCCCTATGCCCCCACAGTTATAGCAGATCAACTAGCCCCGACCTCGACCTATGCTTCCGCTTCGGCTCCCATCTCTTCCTTCGAAAGGGGAGACATCCCTGGCCGTGGGATTTTTTGGCGAGGCAGGGTCTAACTATACTTCTGGCAGCTTTCCCTAGTCTATTACCAAATTAGGGATTCGGCAGTCCTACTCCTCATGGCCAACTGACTGGAAAAATCGGCACCAGCGTTGCCTTGGTTCTAAGACATTGGTGCCTAGACAGGGGTAGTGGTTGGTATTACACAGCCCCTTTACACAGCTATCCCCATACCAGATCGTAGATCCACTCAAGCTCCATTGTTCTGGACTAGGCCCTCCTAACGCCGGGTGGCTTGGACTAGGTTCCTATATTCCCAGGCGACCTAACGGTTGTCCTAGGCTCATGCCAGCCTCTCATCCTTTTTCTCGTTGTAGATCCTAAATTTCCTAGTGCATAGCCCCAACCTGCACCCGAATCTGCTATACCTCCAAATCACCATCTGTCCTCAGCGTAGCTTCTAGTTTCATGGCAGCTTCCAAAGCTTTGTCCTGTGAATCAAAAGTCTGGTGACCCAGAGGTATGCGTGAGGGAGTAGCATGGCAATGAACCACTTTGTATGATCTCTGTCATCATACTAAAATTCTCCTTCTTGGATATCTTTCTTTAGGTGTTGATCCACTTCCCACATGGACTCAGTTGCTCCCTGTTTGAAATCTTTTACATTGGCTACAACCTGACAGTAGGATTTAGGTTTCCGAAACTGCTGTTTTAGGGCATCCTTAATGTTTTGGATAGATTTAGTCCCATTTTGGGATACGTACCCCATGTACCAGTCCAAATCTCTTTCTTCAAAGGATAGGGATAGCTACGCTTTTTTCATAGCATCGCCTTCCATGCCCTGCACAACCCATACCGAGTCTGCCACAAACTAGAATCGATCCATGTCTTTGTCAGTCGTGCCTTTAAAGGTAGGTAATTTTAAGTTCACCGCCATGTCTCCTTTGCGATAGGTTTCCCGCATTTTCTTGTTAGTACCCAAATCCTTTCTCAAAATTCTTGGGTCCCGACAATAGAACCATTTTTTGGCTCGAGGGGTCCTAACCTAGGTTCGGAGTTCAAGGTTTGCTAACAAACCCCTATACTATTGGCCCTTTTGGCAGTGACCCGTCTTCGCAGGTCAGATTCTCACCCGAAGTAGTATGGGTGGGTGCTGGAACCAGGTTTCCGCACCCTGAGAAAGGATAGGTAAGGCAAGCAGGGCTGCGTTAGACCCTATAATTCCCATATTACCTTGTTCTGCACAGGGTTAATTAGGTCTCTATTCACATCCACATCTGCTATATCTATAATTATATGTCTTATGATAGTAACACAACATTACATAAACAAAATACAATAAAACAGAACCAATCCAGATACCGAAAACACATTTACACAGATATTCGCAGCTTAAACACAAAAAATACTTAGTGTAGCAATTACCAACAATTCGCACAGGAGTACTCACAGATTCAGTTCTTTATCAATCATTCTTATTCATTCATTCGTCATTCCTTCCTTACAATTCCCTTCCCAACCGTGCACACAGCAGCAGGGTCCGCACATAGCTGGACTTGGATCTCTGCGCACACGGCCAGCAGGAGTCCTTTCCCAAAAACCCAAATAGATAGCTTAAACCATAATTTGCATCAATAGCTCATCATTCCTCTCCTTTACAATACAAAATATCCCTCTATTTATAGCAATCTTGCCTGGAATTTCCTATGGTCCGCAAAACATGGTTTGCACACCCCTAGTTTTCCCTTTTACCCATTACAATGCTTTCGGGGCTTTGGCCCACCCCAAAATCCCCGCGCTAGACTAAAGCTAATAAAAAATATTCAAAATGGACTAGTTTCACAACTTGTAGGAGACCCTGTTCCAACATGGACCAATGTTGGAACAACTAAAGAAAAATATAGAGTTGGTGGTGCAGGAAAATGCAGAACCGAAAGAGTCAAGAAATTCAACTGAAAAATACATAAGAAGGATAAAAAGAAATAAGAGAAGAACTGGAAAGTAATTATGTGTGAATACTCAAGTTGCGGGATTTTAGATCAAAGACGCAATGCTCGATCTAGGATCTGATGTCAACATTCTACCTAGAAAGACATGGGAAGCACTAAGGAGGCCAAAGTTTACATACTCGCCAATAGAGCTCCCAATGACAAATCAATATTGAATTGTACCCATAGGAAGGCTAGAAGAGGTCGAGGTTGATATCGCTGGAGTGAAAACATATACATATTTTGAGGTGATAGAAATCATGGGGGAAAATGATCCCTGTCCTCCTTTGTTGGTAATAGACTGGGCTTGTTAAGCCTCTGTAATTTAGTAGAGTGGAAATGCTAAAAGCTACAGAGACTACATCATTTAACCACTTTGGGATTCTAGGATCTAGCGCTCCTTAATCCAGAGAGGGATCTCTCTTATAAGTGCAAAGATTGATTTATCTTTTAAGGCTTTTAGTGTGATATTAGGTCAGTTATTAAGAACAAGGGTTGTTTTTTTATTTGGATGGTTGGGCATGATTTTTAACGGAGTGGAAAGTCCTGAAAATGAAAGAGTTTCAAAGGGGTGAAGGTGTGAATAATCAAAACAAGGTTCAGCTGATAGGATAGGTATGAAACTCCAGTTAATCCATTGGGCTATGAAGTCACAAAAGGTTTTAATTGCACAACAATTTCAAGAGTGGTCCAAGGGGCAAGTCATCTATATCAAAAGATCCTTTAGATTAAATGATGGAATGTAACATTAAAGTGTTGAGAAAGTGGAAAAAGTCAATAATTTCAACAAGGATTTATCAACTTTCCATACAAGAAAAGCCTTTTTAAGTAACTGTTTAAAACAAACCAAAGGACAGGGCTAACCATAAACTTCTTTGGACAAGCTTGTATTAAAGCTAACTTATCAGACAACAATCCAGTAATCTCACTAGACTACTTTTAGAAGGGATGAAAACAGATAAGGAAACAAAGTGCAACTTAGGATCAAGTAATAAATCATTAAAATCTAGACCTGCTTTCAGCATACTCTTAGGGAAACTTTCAAACCACCTTTGGAGAAACACTAGAAGACAGGGCAAACCATCAACTTTCCTAGTCCAACTCTACACAACATGTAATGAAAATATCATTCAAGAACTTACTTTCAAGTTTTGCACATCAAGACATGGACCAACCAACATTCCTTGATAATGTTTACACTTAAATTAAGTCATTCTTAAATACATAATTGGAGGAAAACATAAAGATAAAGCTTATCAGTGAGAGTAGGGTACTTCTAAGAGTAAATCCTAGCTCTATATTTGCTATTCTTTATCAGAGAAAAGGTGAACAAAATGGCATACATGAAAGGAAAACAAATAACAATAAGGGGTACTTCACCAATGATATAGACCAGGATCCCATGAATCAACTTGTATATTGATGTCAATCCAGTTACATAATTGAAGTCCAATGTTTCAGTACAACAACAACTTCTCTTCTCAGCCTAACTTCTTTGATTACAAATAGAGCTTCAAGTGCCTCTGAAAACTATTTACATGCAGAAAGTTTCGAACAACAAGTATTACATCAAAGTCCAGCAACCAACCCTTTACAATGTTCTCCTCAAGGAGAATTTATAAGAAAATGAGGAGGTGGGATGAAAGAAAAGATCTCTGAGTTCAATTAATACAAGTTAATGCTTCTCTACCTTTGAGGGGTTCAATAGAGAAGTTTTCTGATCTTTTCATGCATTAATTGATTTTCATTAAGTATTAAGCTACTTGGAAAATTTTGTTGACTTTAAAAACTCTTTAGGCAGGCTGGCAATAACTCTAGCTGTCTTTTAAACAAAATATCACTGACTGGGCAATAAATATGCCTTCTGTTGATTTATGGAAGCTGCAGGTGGCCCTTTGGTAGCTGAAGAGGATTCAATTAGCCTCTGATGTGGCAGTGGAGGCCTTTTGGGACTGATATATCTTCTTTTTTTCCTTAAAAAACCTTTAATTTTGCTTTTGGTCTGTGTTTAAGCTTAATTAGCATTGATCCTATGCTTCAGGTCTTTATCCTTTAACACTATCTTTAATTTAGGCCTTTGATTCTTGAATTTATGCCTTAATCCCTTTAAACTCTTATTTAAAATCATTAATTCTTCACTTATGCTCTGATCTTATCCTTTGACACTAATACTCTTTGTTTATTTGATGTTTTACTGTGTTTTTTTTGTTTTGTAGGCATGCAGAGGGTTTACATGATATCACCAATGCTCATGAGGCATGGGTAGAATCATAATTTGAACCCTGTAGATTTCCTTTCTTCATGAATAATGGCCTGTGGATCATCATTCCTGGCCTTTGCATTATTTTTAAAACTATGGGAAAACCCATATATCCTGCACAAAACAAACAAAAATTATAAAAAACCTGTGAAAAATAGGTTCAAAGACTGCTTTGGAGGTTTGGCGCGAGAGCAAATCAGAACCGTTGGATTAGAATAATCAACGGTTGAGATTAATAGGTGGGGTCGCTTGGGAAAATAGATGGGTGGCAAATGCACGGGGGCGAATTTAAGTCAAGACCGTCTGATCTCAGAAATCGACGGTGGATATTGCTCGGTGAAATCTTTCAGGGGAAAATTAGGTGAAAAGTGAAATGGGGGCAAGATTAAGACGGGACCATCCGATCTCAGAGATCGATGGCCAGGATTAAAAGATGAAAAAACAAAGTGGGCGAGTGCGGCGCTATAGCAAAAAACCATTAATGGTTTTCACACGGTGTTGAGGGGGTGGGAGGTATTCACAAAATTAACATGATTCCATACACCTACTGACACCTGTCCCTCCTAATATCGCCCATTTTGCGTAATTTTTTGGTGTTAACTCGCGGGTGCAAAAGATTTGCCAAACGCATCATCCGCGGTCAGATCAGAGGCTCCAGATCTGACGGTGCAGATCACATGCGATGGGAACGTTGCAAGGAACGGGCGATAGTGGAATACAGGTGGCATCGCGTGAGTGGATAGGTATTTTATGAGGCGGGAGGTAGGTCCCAAAGGAGTCGGGTCTATCGGGTTAAATCCCGACCGTCGGATCTGACAAATGAACGGTCAAGATTTGATAAAGGGGTGGAGTTTTTGAACGAAAGAAAAGGTAAGGTGAAATGGGCGGAGAGCGAATAATCCGATGGTCTTTGATCCATACAGATCGATGGTCTAGATTAATTCAAAATTGAAATGTCGGGGTATGTAAAACAAAGAAAAAAAGGGTTTTCGCATGGGTTTTTAGGCTCTAAGCGCCCAATTGCGGGGCTTGGGCCATATGTGGGAAATGTGCTACAGGAAATAAGCCCTCAGGGGCTTAAGACCTCATAGTGTAAAGGGGGATTTTTGGGGCCAAAAATAGTGCTTTTTAAGGCCAAATAAGGGTTTCGGTAGATGATATAGGAGTTTTTTAAACCAAATGAAAGGGGAACATAAGGTCTAGAAGGGTTTTTGGAATGATTTAGAGGTTAAATGAAGGGATTTTGAAGGAATTTTATGAAGGGAATAAGAATTAAAAATGGGGTTTATTTATGAGTAAAGGAGGAGTGAAAATGATGAAAAAATGGGGTTTTAAGCAGTGTTTCTCTTGGCAAATAGTAGGTTCTTTAGGACTAATAGGGAAACAATAGTGGAGATTAACTCAAAGGTTAGTTATCTTCATAAGACTTTAAGAACTAAAAATTTGTACATGAAATTGTTTCTTGAAGGCTTAAAGGGATTTAGCCACCATTTGATATGGAAAATTTTATAGGTGGCTAATAGGGCCTTCGAGAATTATGCAGTGATCGACTAGAAAAAATAATTGATGATATTTGAAGATGGAGAGGTTAGGGTAACTCAGTCACTTGACCCATACCAGGGACCACGATATACAAAAAATGTTGACAACAGAGAGGATGCTCAACTTCTCGATCACCTTTACCAGATGTCAGCAGGGAAGAGAGAAGACTATATAAATCCAAGAGTATGACAAAATGTAAGCTAGAGAAGTGTTCAAAGTTTAGATTTGGGCTCAGAAATAGCTTGGTATGATTGGCAACAAGGAGGATATGAGACCAACACTAGAAGATGTGCTAACATCTGGGGGGTCAACTAGATTAGATCTAAGGTAAGAGGATATCCAACTCTATGAAATATGCATGTCGTAAATACATTTATTGCAAAGGTAGAGGAAAAAGTACTAATAGAACATAGATTCCTTCTTATGGATGTAGCACTACAATCCACGTCAGCAAGATGGTGTGTCAACCATCACAACTCACTTCCGCAATGGGATGTTGTTACACTAGCATTAAGAGCTAGATTCCAAGAAGCTTTAGGACCACAATTCATTGAAAAGTACCAAGGGGATTCTTACCCTCTAGAACATTTAAGGAATTGTGAGTATCACTAGAAGAAAAAAGGGTATCCATAATCTTTGTGGATACACAATTTCATACATTCACTAGACACTATTCCGCAAGCCTAATACTTGACAGAAGAAAAGAAGAGAGGAACATGCACTTGGAGAGTAGTCACGGAAAATTTTACGCCATGTTTTTATTTTCAGGGAGAAACATAACCAGACACAGATGCACTCCAAGCTTTTAGAAGGGTACTATTTCTCCAGAGATTCAGGAAGTCGAAGAAATAGCACTTCCAAAGAAGAAAAATAAAGAATCAGTAGCATGAAAACATATAGATAGTGAGATGGATGATGATGATTTAGAGAATATCCGACACTTATACTTCGAAGAGAAAGAGGGGGAGTGGGATATACAGGAGGAACCAACCACAAAAGGACTGCACATGTTACCCTTGAAGACCGAGAAGCTGAACATTGGAAGCATGGAGAAACCCAAAATAATGTCCATCAGAGACTTCTTGATACAGAAACGACCAAAGAAATCTTTGACCTATTAAAAGAATATGAAGATTTATTCTCATCTTCAGTGGCGGAGCTAAAGGGAAAAAAAAGGGACATGGGGGAAATGCACATAGTCTTAAATACCTACGCAATACTAGTGAAGCATAGGCCTTACCACCTAAATCCAAGGGTAAAGGGAAAAGTCAAAGAAGAAATAGATAAAATGCTGAAAGCAGGGCTGATTTTTCTAGTGGAGGAAGCAGAGTGGGTCAGTCCCATTATAATACAAAGGAAAAAGAGAAATCCGATATTAGAGTATGTGTGTATTATAGAAGCCTCACCAATGCATGCATACATGATTCATTTCCCACTCTGTTTAGTGATGTGGTTCTCGAAAATGTGGTAGGAAATGAAGCCTATTCATTCAAAGATGGATTCTAAAGATATCATCAAGTGAGAATAGCAGAAGAAAACAAGAATAAGGCCACTTTCACAACAAAAGTGGGATCATTTGCAAACCATTTCACAACCTTTGGACTAAATGTTAGGTAAAATTGACTCGGGATAGAGTCAATGTTGACTAGGGTAAATAGTAGTGGTTTTGGGGCACATGGTATTATGCACCCACGGTTTTCATCCCATGGTATTGCATGCAATGGAGCCTATAAAAGGCTAGGAATACTTCATTGTAGTGTAGGCCTGGAGGTGAGTGGTGAGGGCTCGCTTGGCCAGATTGGCCAGGGTTTTGGCCAATGCTTAATGAAATTTCATTTGTTGTGTTTTGCTCCGGATTTGGGGTTTTTGTGGATAAAAATATGTCTTTATGTTTATGATTTTTTTCTAGCCTTTTATGTTTATTCCTCTCAGTAAATTGTTTATTATTTCTGCAGAAAATCCTAACAACTGGTATTAGAGAAATTTTGAATTTAGAGGGATGGTTCTATGGACAAGGGTTTTATGGCCTGGTTGATGGAGAGATCTGATCGCAGATTAAAAAAACGAAATGCTTGATCTAAAACGTCAAAAGAAGCACTATGTTTGCAACTTGTGTTTGTACTGCGTGGTGATCAAGATATGAAACTAGATGGCTAAGGAAGACAAGTGCATGCTGGGTGGAGAACCGAGTACATGGACATGATAGCATGAAAACTTTCATGTCTTTGGAAATAGAACCAGTAAAAGGAGATCTCTGGTGAATGTTAATGTAATCTTTCAATTTGGCACAAGATTTCTGGAAGTGATCCATGGATGAAAGTTGTGCAAACATGAGGATATCTTCCCTGATGGAGAGAGATATGCCTGACATGGAAGCCGTCGAGGTAGATGTTGTCAT
Source organism: Pinus albicaulis (assembly GCA_034641835.2). Classification (NCBI taxonomy): domain Eukaryota; kingdom Viridiplantae; phylum Streptophyta; class Pinopsida; order Pinales; family Pinaceae; genus Pinus; species Pinus albicaulis. Next base: position 1,591,784,996 of record CM076570.1, read on the forward strand.
TGTCTGGCTCAGGAGGACCCTGTGATCACGTCGTGGACGCCATGATAAACTGTGAATCTTTTCCCAAATGCAAATCTGGAATCCAAGAGGATATGTACAGGATTCGAACCAAGAACACACATAAATCCTTCAGTCTCAATCATTTGCTAAGGTTATGAAGAAGGAGACGAAAGCATATTTTTCATAGTTGACGCACAAGGATATTGATGGTTCTTCACGGTGGAGTAGAAGAAGAGACCTGGAATGTGATGCGGTGAGCGTGCCAACTATTAGCACCCTATAATCATCAAGATTGGAAAAAGTCTGACTGCAGGGAGAACATTATTTCAACCACTTTGGGATTCTAGGATCTAGCCCTCCTGAATCCGGAGAGGGATCTCTCCAATAAGTGCAAAGATAGATTTGTCTTTGAAGTCTTGGGTAATGATATTAGGCTACTTATGAAGGCCGAGGGTTTTGTTTGTTTTTGGATGGTTGAGCATGATTACTGTTTGGGGTGGAAATTCCTAAATGCAAAGAGTTTCAAAGGTGAGAAGTTGCAAGCAAGTAGAACAAGATTTCGCAAGGAAGATAGATAATTGCAGGTTTTATTCCATTGGGCTATGGAGTCATAATAGGATTTAATTGAAACAATCAGGTTCAAGAGTGGTCCATGTGGCAAGTCATCTATGTCTAAGGATCTCCTTAAAGTTTGATTTATGGAATGAAATGATACAAAAAGAAGGGAAATTAAATAAATGAAGAACAAAGAGTAGCCCAAGATCTGGTAAGTACTTTTAAACTAGCCAGCTTTTGACATACACTTAAGAAAGACATAAAAGTAATCTAGGATCTGGTAAGTACTTCTAAACTAGCCAGCCTTTGATGCACTTTCAATAGAAAACATTTTAAAACAAAGGGAAACTTGAAGGCAATTGTTGGAGGAGAAACTAGCGGGCCAGGCTCACCACAAATCCTCTCCTAGCTCTGCTCTACTAGGTAGCTTTCAAGTCAAACACAAAGATAAAACAGAATGGCCTAAGATCTGGTAAGTACTTTTAAACTAGCCAACTTTTAACACATTCCAAGGGAAACATTCAGACAGTCTTTGGGGATAAAACTAGGACCAGGGCACACCATATCTTCCTTGGTTCATCTCTACTTAACATATACTAAAAATAACATTTAAGAATAACAACTATCTCAGACAGTAGGATGAGGGAACGCCAGCATTCCTATTCTTGAACTGAATTAAATCATTCCTAAATAACATAGATTGGAGGAAAACATTCAGATAAATATTTTCAGTTAGAGAAGGGTACTGATATACAGTAGGTCCTAAATCTATGCATGCTATTATTTATAAGAGAAGATGAACACAGTGAAAACAAAAATAAAACAACGATTCACAGTAAGAAATAACATCACCGTCGACATAGACCAGGATCCCATAAATCAGCTTGTATTGATGCTCCAAACCAGTTACAGCTTTAAGTCCAATAGCAATCATCTACACTTCCCAGACTAACTTATCTTTCAGAAGCAGAGCTCGAAGAGCCAGTGAACACTATTTATAGGTAGAAGTCTCAAGCTCAATTACATTTCAAATTTCAGCAACTAACTCAACCAATCCCTCTCTCATCTTCTCCAGTAGTATTTATAGAAGAATGAGGAGGTGAGATATGATAAAAGATCTCCAAAGATAATTAATACAGTCTTAATGGCTTCTTGGCCCTTGGGGGGATCAATGAAGAAGCTTACATAGGTGTCCTCTGTATTAAATGACTTACATTGAGATTTAAGCTCGGTGGGAGCTCTTTTTGACTTTTGAGGCTCTCTGTTATGTTAAAGTAACTCTGCTGATATTTTGTCATTAAGTTTATGTGCAGAATTAAATCGCTGGATGTGCTGAGGCAAATATTTGATCTTGATCAATAACTTCAGCCTCTGTTTGAATGCTTTGAGGCACAAGTGGCACTGTGGTAGCGGGGAGGAATCAATTTGCCTCAAATGTGGCGGTGGAGGCTCTCCTGTTTGATAAAACACTTATGATTTTCTTTTAACCGTGTTTTAATTGGGAGGATTAGGCTTTTGATAATCAATCTTAGCCGTAATCCCCCATAAACTTGTCTTCAATCTTGCATTTTGGTGCGTTTCTGTCTTCAACCCTGATACTCTCTGATTTGTGACTGATTTATTTTGTTTATTTGGTGTGCAGTGCTGCGCAAGGGTTGTGAGGCATCAATGCCTTTGGAATATTGACGAGGCACGAAAATTTGAACCCCTGGATGGCTTCCTTTTAAAGAATCGAAGGCACGAGAATTAAACCCCAGCCTTCAGCCTTTCTTCAATATATAATGGAAAGACCATATAATCACCCTTACCAAACGATATAACTAGACTTCAAAACTTTGATAAAACCAAGTTGTATAACCATTTCGGGTCACAAAAGATGTTTGATGATGTCAGGGTGTTTGTGACCCGAAATCCTCATGAAATCTGCCTTATTAAGCTTATCGGGTCTATTTTAGGACCTGCTAATGTTAGCTCGAGTGTGACTCGAAATCCTTATGAATTCCACCCTATAAAATTTCCCGAGTCCAGATTTCACAAGACTCGTTCCAATTGGTGGCTGCCGCATGGGTGCTGATGTGTATGTTGACTAGGCATTGGGACCACTGGTTCTATGGGACCGCTGACAGCTGTCATGGCTGTGGGGACCAGGGTGACTGATTTTGGGCCGTCAATCTATGGATTAGATCGACGGCGAAGATGTTTCGATAAATGCGCCATACCTTATTTCATCCCCTGATCTCATTTTGAGTGCGATCACCATCCGATGAGCCAGCCTCAGATCGAATGGCATACGCCAATATCATGCTGAGCCCACACTCGACCTTTAATGCATGGGGAGGGCGGTATCTCCAAACTGCTCAAGGCCACGTGTCGTCCTGTGGCATTGATCGCATCCAAACAAGGAATACAACTTTCCTTTGAAAGGCAGTGCGATGAAAGCCACCCCAGTTTTTAAAAAATAAATGACCGTGGGGACCACCGAGGTGATTGATTTGTGGGCCGTCGATCTGCAGATTAGATTAACAGTGGGGATCGACTTAAGCTTTGTTCCGGCAGAAACATTTTCAAGCCCTGAAAAAACCCAAAATATTAATAAAAAGAAAGGTTTAGGCATCGAGATGGTTTTATATATACGAAGTGGATAGGCGCCTGACTGCAGGGCCTTGGTCTATATGAAATGCAATATGATCGGGGGGTATAATATACAGGGCTAATCGGCATCGGAGTTTTTGTCTAACGCAAAAACAAATGCGCACCGTGAGTTGCTCCGATGCGATACGCGCTCAGGACCTTAGCACTTGGTTCTAGCGCTGGGGCACATGAAGGGGAAATGGTTTGGATTTAGCCCAAAGGGGCTTAAACCCATAATCGAAATACTTGTTTTTTAGGACATTTTCAAGATGTTTAGAAGGATTTTGGGTGTTTTGATATGGTTCAAAATGAGTTTTAAACCACATAAAATATGATTGTTCTGAATGGAAGAAGGGGAAACATAAAAACAGAGGGGTTTGATGGAGGAAAAAGGGGAGCAATTGAAGGTTAGGTTTTCAACTGAGAAAAATGAAAAAAGTGATTTTGAAGAAGTTTCTTCTCATGAAATTAGCAGAAATCCAGAGTGTAAAATGGGCATAGTATGGAAGATTTGGACAGAGGCATGAGGCCTTCAAGAGTCTTCAAGAGCCAAAACTTTTTTGCAATAAAATTTGTTCCTTGAAGGCTCCAAAAATGATTTAGCCACCTTTTGGTATAACAAATTTCATAGGTGGCTAATAGTGGCTCCACTTGGGGATGGTGCCTTCTTGAAGGTATCAAGAACTTCAGACTTGCATTCTCTGGGAGGCTAATTAGTGCCTCATCCATTGGGCCACCTTTCTTTCCTTGAATGATCTTCTTTCGCTCTGAAAACATATTAGCAGCCATAAAAACAATGGACCTTTCATCAACAAGCTTTCTACCTACCCAATCCTACTAATCTAACATTTTTTCTTGTTTCGAGTGCACTTGGACTAGCAACCTCTTTTACAACATTTTATTCTTTTGAATGCAGGAAATCTAATCTATTTCTACTCCTTATTTCTCCATTGACTCAGATTAAGTAGTTGAGCCCATACGATTCTCTACCTAATCTACTATCTGTTGGGATTAAACTGTCCAACAGATTTTTATTCTCTAAATTCTACAACAGAAATTTAAAAGCATACAAGTCAGGATTGAACGCTCTAACTTGATGCTAATTTATGGCATGAAAAACAAGCTGCACATAGATCTTATTTTGCAGAAAATTAAAACAAAATGGAAGGCTTAGGATATGATATTTCAAAGCATTTCCTTCATCTTTTATTTACAACTCTGTTTTGACTTTTGTTTTGAGCTGTCTTTCCTTTGTCAACTGGCTCAGATTTTTTAGATAATTGAAACCAGATTTAAATCTTTTTTGACTCAGAAATTGAAATAGATTTGAGTCATTCTCTTTGGAAAATTAGGTTCAGATTTTGAGCATGTGTGAACCTTTAATTTCTATCCTAAACTATCTACTGATAAGCCAAGATTAAACAGTTTAGCAAACCAAATTCACTATCCTATCAACAGAAATTTAAAAATAATTAGTCAAGATTAGGCTGTCTGACTAACTAGAAGTGTGTTCTTTAGGAGTGGCATTTGAGCTTGCACACTTTCAGATTTGTTTCTCTTTTTTGGTATGGGGCTGTACTTTTTCTTTTTTCACAATCTGCCCTCTTTTCTTTCTTTCTCTGTTTTTGTATTTTTGATTTTTATAACTTTGAATGCAATGATGGGTGAAGTATTTACAATGAGAAAAAAGATAAGAAGGATTTCAGAACATATAACATGGATCAAGAGAAGTAATGCTTAAGCATCCTGCCATTGACAGGACCCCCAAACAATTCTGCTCCATTCAACTCTTGCAAGAAATAGGCAATAGTACGAGCAGCTGAATGGATGGATTAAGGGCTGAGCCATAAGTTATCAAATTTTCCATGCTTTCCCTTGTCTTCCCTCCTTGAGTCCCACTTCAAAACTTTGTCCCCAATATTGAAATTGCTGGCCTTTGTTCTTCTGTCAAAAAGCTTTTTAATGTTGTCCTGCTTCTGCAATGCTTTGTTATAAACCTCCTCTCTAGTTTGTTGAAGATGAATGGTCAGATTGATTCTTCTGATTATGTAATTATCTTTAGTTTGAAACTCTTGAATAAACTTCATCACTGGTACACCAAGGCTGGTGGGAAAAATTGCATCAGTACCATACACAAGTTGGAAAGGTGACATACCAATAGATTTCTTCAAAGTCAATCTATTAGCCCAAAGTGCATGAACTAGCTTTGTGTGCCAAGACTTTTTGTTGTCCTCAAACAGTTTCTTGATTATGTTCACTAAATTCTTGTTTGAGGATTCTGCAAGTCCATTACCTTGAGTGTAATAGGCCATGGAATGCCCCAATTTTATCTGATATCTGTGGCGGAATTCAACCATCTTCTTTTATCCAAATGCTGCTGCATTATTAGTGATGATCTTGGTAGGACAACCAAATCTGGAGAGAATGTTAGTCTCCATGAATTTTATAATAACAGAATCATTGGCCTGCCTACAAGGTATGGCTTCTATCCACTTAGTGAAATAGTCTGTGGCAGTGAGAATCCATCTATGTTGGGTAGAAGATGGTGGATGGATTTCTCCTATGAAGTCAAGTCCCCACTATTGAAAAGGAGCTTCAACAGTGATTGGATGCAGAGGTAGGGGTAGCAGTTTTCTTTTGCCTTCAAAAAGTTAACATTTATGACATACTATGATCATCTTGTGTATATCAGGAAAAAGAGTAGGCCAATAAAAACCAACCCTCAAAATTTTGTTGGATGTTGTCTTCCAGTACAAATGACCTCCACACTCTCCTTCATGGAACTCGTGCTTAACCCTCTCTGCATCAAACTCAAGAAAAAATTTAAGCCATACACCACTTTCATTTTTCCAGTAAAGACATCTATCTATAATGAAATAGTTTACAACTTTTAACTTTAGGAACCTTGCCTTTGTTTTTGTCAAACCGGGAGGTGTATTTAAATTAAGAAAAACATAAATAATATCAGCATACCAAGGAGAATTCATAAAATGGTCTTCGACAATAGGAGTTAGGATTCCTTCTTGGTCATCCAAAGCATTAATCATATTAATATCAAGAACCTCAAAATTTGATTCAGCCATTAATCTAGCTAGACCTTGGCATTTGATGAGTTTAGGGGGCTTTATCTCTAAATCATATTCAAGAATGACAACAATCCACTTACCTCTCTTACCATCTAGGTCTTGTGTTAGAATGTCTTTCACAACTGAATTTGGGACAAAGGCAATGATGTGTGAGTGAAGGATGTATACTCTGAAATCTTTCAAAGCTTTAACCAAAGCAAAAGCTTGCTTTTCCATAATGTTATACTTCAAAGGAGCATCTCTCAAAGCCTTGCTAATGAATGCAATAGGCTGCTCTTGTCCTTGTGGATTTTTCTGTAAAAGGACAACAACTATGGTATGTTCTGATGCAAATGAAAAAATATAAAAATATTTTGAAAAGTCAGGACTTATTAGAACCAGTGTTTTGGTTAATGCTTGTTTCACCAGCGCAAAGGACTCCTTTGCTTCCAAGGTCCATTTTACCCCTTGCTCCTTCTTCAACATCTTTGTTATATTCCTAAGGAGCTCAGCCAAGTTGGGGATGAACCTTCTTAAAAATTTAATATTTCCAATGAAAGATTGTAACTCCTTGATGTTTCTAGGATGAGATATTTGCAATATGGCCTCGATCCTTTTGGGATCTATATTAATACCCTCTTCTGAAATAATGTGCCCAATAAGTTTACCTTCTTGGAGACTGAAAAGTGTTTTCTTTGGGTTCAAAGATATCCCAAACTTTTTGAATTTCTCGAAAACTCTTCTGAAATGTGCTAAGTGCTCTTCATCTGTTTTTGAAAACACAGTAACATCAGCAAGGTATATAATGATGAAGTAGCCTAATTCTTCCGAGAATGTTATGTCCTTGGCTCTCTGGAAAGTTGCTCCAGCATTCATTAGGCCAAAGGGCATTTTCACATACATGAAAGTGCCCCATGGTGTAGTAAAGGTTGTATTTAACTGATCAGCAGGGTGAACTAAGATTTGATTGTACCCTGAGTAGCCATCAAGAAAAGAAATTCGTCTAGACCCTACCACCCTTTGTGAAATATGATCCATCTTAGGTAAAGGGTAGTTGTCTTTTAATGAAGCTTTATTTAAGTCTCTAAAGTCTGTACAAAGCCTGATCTCTCTAGTTTTCTTCCTAACTGACACCAGATTAGACACCGACTCAGAATATCTAATAGGGACAATAATACCAGCTTCATACATTTTCATGATCTCCTTCTGAACCAAAGGCAACTGAACAGGGTTTATTCTGCGCAGTTTCTGTTTGAATGGTTTTTGGTTTTATCTGAGGGGAATTTTGTGATGTATTATTTCAGTGTCATAGGATTTCAAATCTTCGTAACTCCACGCAAAAACATCAGAAAATTCTTTAAACAGCTCTATGTATTTGAGTTTGATGTGAGCTGGTAAAGTTTTAGATAGTTTAATCATTTTTGGTTTAAGTTCACTGCCTATATTGCACTCTTCCACTTCAGTCTCTACAGGTTCTAGTTTTGGCTTCTTGGCCACATCATTAAAATCAAATAACTCTTCTAAAGGTGTCAGACCGCTTGGCAAACTTTCATCTTTAGAGTGCAGAGTTTCTAACTCCTCTGTTTCTAACTGTGCATTCAATTCTAATTTGTTTTTAAGTTTGCTAGTCAGGAGACTAATATTGACAAGCTCAGGAGACAACTTTTCTTCACCAAGAAAATTTTCTTCACTAAATTCTGTATCATAATCTGAGTCCGAACTGTTTAGTTTGAATTCATTTCTGAATTGCATGAAGTCTTCTATTTGTTTGTCTCCGTCAAACACCTGCCAATAATTTTCATTATCAGGCACGACTTGTCTAAATTTTATCTGAGTTGTGCAGTATTTGGTTTCATATGGCATTAAGCATCTTCTAGCTGCAAAGGCTAAATTGTGGGCGGCAATATTACTTTTTCTTGGGACAAAAATCAGTTTGGACTCCTTGAATGTTTTTAAAAGGTCCATAACATCGTTTTGGTAGGCCCTAAGTCTGGGATGATTTGCGTTATACTCCCCATTGACTTGCCTAATAACCAACTCTGAATCCCCATATGCTTTGATTCTCTTGGCTCCTAACTTTTTTAATAAACGTAAGCCTAAAAGAAGGGATTCATATTCCGCTATGTTATTGGAACACTGAAAGTTTAATTTGCAGGAAATGCTTTCTGTGTGGTTGTTTTCAGTGTTGCAGATCCAGAAACCTGCACCAGCATTAGTTCTATTGCATGACCCATCAAAGTACATACTCCACAGAGGACTATTTTCGGTTTCATCCGTTTGGTGTTTGTCCTCTTCAACTAAAGTGCTTATGGGTAGTTGTGGAATCTCAGCACTTAGTCGTATTTGTTTCAACTCCTCAGGTTTTTCGCTGTGTTGAGGGTTGTTTTCTTGATTGTCAAGGTTTAAGAGAAACAGATGCATAACTTGTAGCTCAATACCTTTGTTTGGTTTGCTAATGTTTTCAAATGCAGCAAACTGTTTTGACACTCCTACATTGTGTTCCTCTTCCTCCCTATCGGCCATTAATCCTGTCAAAGTGACTTGTTCACTAAGTGTTTCATCGTTAAACATAATAAAAGAATCAAGGCCTATATTCACAGAATACAAAGGAGAGTTTTGTGGTCGGTCTTGACTTGTAACCGTGTATTGCATATGGGACTCCCTGTAAAGTCTTCTAGTCTGATTGAAAACAGGGATAGTCACATAGGTCATGTCCATTTGCATAGTCCCTTGTAACTTAGCCCCCCAAGATCTTGATAATAGCATTCCATACTTTGGGGGTACATCAGCCACAACAATATCCATGACTAAACATTTGGCTGTAATTTGGGCTAAGTTAACACAGAGGTCTTTGATTAATCCTAAACATTTTAATCTGCTGGAGTCAAAGGAGTACATATCTTTATAAGGTCTGGTGATTTCTAGACCAAGGCTCTCCATCACAGCTTAGGCATTAAATTATGAGAAGCGCCGGAATCATGCATAGCGTTGTGCAAAATTTTGTCATGAATGTTTAAAATCACATAAAAGGGAGGAAAAGGTCCCTCTTGATACATACCTTCAATATTTGGACCAAAAATAAGCTCTGGTTGGTCATCATTAAGGTTGACAGTGTCCTCATTTTCTTCTATATTTAAATCCTTTAAAATTTGGGTCCTATATACATGTTGGGCAGCTAACTCAGTCAAGGGAACAGAGATTTTGATTCTAGAAATTTCCTGCTCCAGGGTAAAAGGAATTTGGTTCTTTGAAGAACTTGTCTCAGCCTTACTAGCTGCTAGTCTATCAGCAACATCAGCTTGCTGATTTGTTTTATTTACATTTGACAAAATTGTTTTCACAAGAGTACTAGCTGAAATGTTAGCACTGCTAAGGTCTACACTCTGTTTTTCATTGTTTTGAGTGGCTTTCTCTCTGCCTTTATCAGAATTTCCAGCTACTATTCTGTCCTTCTGTTTAACAATTTTAGGCTTGGTTGGAGTGCTGTTTTGTGAAGATTTGTCAGAGGTTTTGGTGTTGGGAGTTTGTTGACTGTTTTTTCTTCTAAGGTCATATTCTCTTTGAGATTCTATGATGACATTCTCCATGTCTTGATAATAATTTTCATCATCATCTCTTTTGTCATCATAAGGTGTGTAAAGACCTTGTTTTATATCATAATGAATCTCAAAGTCATCATTATCTACCCCCATCATGTTGATATCATCTTCCTCTGTTATTTCATCTGTTTCCTCAACCTCGCTTGCATAGTTTTGATGAAAGGGAGGAGTGATATGTTGATCATCTTCCCTAGGTCTGTTTGGAGGTTGGTTCCTTAGAAAATTTTGATTCTGGTTCTGGTTTCTGTTTTGAGGAGTAGTTTGGTTTTGACTAGCTTGTGCTCTCTCAAGGATGCTCATTTTCTTCATCATCTCCTCCATCATTCTCTCCATATTTGAGTTGGAAGTAGAAGGTGTATTTTCTTCTCTAAAGGACACTCTCTTCTCATTTTTCATTCTTGCTCTCTTCTAAATCAAGTTGACTTCCACGGCAAGAGCACCTTTTGCATCTCTTCAAGAGTTGCAGGATCTCTCTCTCTTAGCTGATAGGCCATCTCAGGGTCAAACCCTTCAGGAAATTTGTTTAAATTTGAGCCTTGTGGAGGTTTTAGATCTGGGGAAAGTGCATTATATACACTATTAAATCCGGTACAGTAAGCTTGGACACTTTCCTCAGTGTTTCTATGGAGGTTCTTGTAATCAGAAAGGACTTGGAGAGGATTCTTTTTTACTTCCCATTTGTTTAAGAAAGTCTGATGGGAGGCTTGGAGATCATTGATACTATGGGGGGTTAAGCATTTAAACCATTTTCTTACTTCTCCCCCTAAGCTTTGAGCAAAAAGTATAAGTTTGACAGAATCGTCATCAATTTCATTTCTATCAAAGTATTCATTCATCTTATCCACATGTTGTGATGCAGTTGTAGCATTGCTAGCATCATATAATGGAATTTTGGATGGATATTCCTGTGGGAGATTGACTAATGGTACAGGAAGGACTAAAGGAGCATACCATGCTACCATGATATGTGGTAGGGGTTGATTTACAAAAGGTGGATTAACAAGAGCGAAAGTGGGCTGGAATGGAATGGTTTGAACAGTGGATGTAGGGTGAGCAGAAGTGGATGGACCAGGAGTAGATTGCCGAGTTGATCTTGGATGAGAGACAACTAAGTTGTGAAGGAAATTTAAATCAGGAGGTGTTGTTTCTCTGCTACCAGGATGTTCACTTGTTTCAGGAGATGAAAGTGAAGACTCAAAATCTAACTGATCTAAATCATCAAGAGACCTAGTTCTAAAGGGATTTACTAAGCCAACTTGTGATTTTTGTAGAGCTGAAAGATTTCCAGGAACTGAATTAGCTCTCAAAGGTGATCTGAAAACAGTTGATAATTTAATCCTAGGAGACTTCCTAAGGATAATTTCTGGGTTATCAACTATCTCAGGTGGATCAGGGTTAGGATAGGCTCTAGTATGGATCTTTCTAGGAGCCACTATGTTGTGTTTTTAGACCCAACTAAACAAGAAAATTTCAACCAGATATGACAATCTTTAAGAGGTTAACTAATCTGTTTACACAAAATTTAATCCTATAGTCCTCTAACTGATTTTGAATGACATTACAATGATAAGGGTTCTTTCCAGTGGAGTCTTAAGGTCTGTTGAGGATTGTGGAGTCGCCAAGTGCAATTTTTTAGCTCCTAAGGAGGTAAAAGGTTTTATGGTCTAGCACCATGTTTATTGGATACCAATTTGAAATATTTTTGGTTTTTCTGAGTTATTTTTAGTTGTGTGGTTTCTAATAATGTCCTAACTTTGTTTCAAAACTTAGCTACAGTTATGAGACAAAGACAGTCTACACTTATGGCTAAGCTGGCAGATTTTTCAAGGTTAGATAAAGCCTTATGAGAATCCTAGGGTTTGCCTAGTTTGTCACTGATTCAAACAAGTTTTATCATGAATACCATGTGTTGGGTAGTGCTTGAAAAGGTTGCTTTTTACTCACAAGGTTTTATGAAATTTTTAAGGGAACCTAGGATGAAAATTCGACTCAGTCCCCAGCGGAGTCGCCAGAAATGTTAGCACCCTATAATCAGCAAGATTGGTAAAAGTCCGACTGCAGGGAGAACATTATTTCAACCACTTTGGGATTCTAGGATCTAGCCCTCTTGAATCCAGAGAGGGATCTCTCCAATAAGTGCAAAGATAGATTTGTCTTTGAAGTCTTGGGTAATGATATTAGGCTAGTTATGAAGGCTGAGGGTTTTTTTTGTTTTTGGATGGTTGAGCATGATTACTATTGGGGTGGAAATTCCTAAATGCAAAGAGTTTCAAAGGTGAGAAGTTGCAAGCAAGTAAAACAAGCTTTGGCTAGGAAGATAGATAATTGCAGGTTTTAGTCCATTGGGCTATGGAGTCATAATAGGATTTAATTGAAACAATCAAGTTCAAGAGTGGTCCATGGGGCAAGTCATCTATGTCTAAGGATATCTTTAAAGTTTGATTTATGGAATGAAATGATACAGAAATAAGGGCAATTAAACAAATTAAGAACAAAGAGTAGCCCAAGATCTAGTAAGTACTTTTAAACTAGCCGGCTTTTGACATACACTTAAGAAAGACATAAAAGTAATCTAGGATCTGGTAAGTACTTCTTAACTAGCCAAACTTTGATGCACTTCGATAGAAAAATTTTTAAAACAAAGGGAAACTTGAAGGAAACTGTTGGAGGAGAAACTAGCGGGCCGGGCTCACCACAAATCCTCTCCTAGCTCTGCTCTACTAGGTAGCTTTCAAGACAAACACAAAGATAACACAGAATGGCCTACGATCTGGTAAGTACTTTTAAACTAGCCAACTTTTAACACATTCCAAGGGAAACATTCAAACAGCATTTGGGGATAAAACTACGACCAGGGCACACCATATCTTCCTTAGTTCATCTCTACTTAATATATACTGAAAATAAAATTTAAGAATAAAAACTAGCTCAGACAGTAGGACGAGGGAATGCCATCACTCATATGCTTGAACTGGATTAAATCATTCCTAAATAACACAGATTAGAGGAAAACATTCAGATAAATATTTTCAGTCACAGAAGGGTACTGATATACAGTAGGTCCTAAATCTATGCATGTTGTTCTTTATAAGAGAAGATGAACACAGTGAAAACAGAAATGAAACAACGATTCACAATAAGAAATAACATCACTGTCGACATAAACCAGGATCCCATAGATTAGCTTGTATTGATGCTCCAAACCAGTTACAACTTTAAGTCCAATGCTTTAGTTTAGCAATCATCTACACTTCCCAGACTAACTTATCTTTCACAGGCAGAGCTCCAAGAGCCAGTGAACACTATTTACAGGTAGAAGTCTCAAGCTCAATTACATTTCAAAGTTCAGCAACTATCTCAACCAACCCCTCTCTCATCTTCTCCAGTAGTATTTATAGAAGAATGAGGAGGTGAGATCTGATAAAAGATCTCCAAAGATAATTAATACAGTCTTAATGGCTTCTCGGCCCTTGGGGGGCTCGATGAAGAAGCTTACATAGGTTTCCTCTGTATTAAATGACTTACATTAAGATTTAAGCTCGGTGGGAGCTCTTTTTGACTTTTGAGGCTCTCTGTTACGTTAAAGTAACTCTGCTGATATTTTGTCATTAAGTTTATGTGCAGAATTAACTCTATAGCTATGCTGAGGCAAATATCTGATCTTGATCAATAACTTTGGCCTCTGTTTGAATGCTTTGAGGCACAGGTGGCACTGTGGTAGCGGGGAGGAATCAATTTGCCTCAGATGTGGTGGTGGAGGCTCTCATATTTGATAAAACACTTATGATTTTCTTTTAACTGTGTTTTAATTGGGAGGATTAGGCTTTTGATAATCAATCTTAGCCGTAATCCCCCATAAACTTGTCTTCAATCTTGCATTCTGGTGCATTTCTGTCTTCGACCCTGATACTCTCTTATTTGTGACTGATTTATTTTTTTTATTTGGTGTGCAGTGCTATGCAGGGGTCGTGAGGCATCAATTCCTTTGGAGTATTGACGAGGCGTGAAAATTTGAACCCCTAGATGGCTTCCTTTTAAAGAATTGAAGGTGCGAGAATTAAACCCTAGCCTTCAGCCTTTCTTCAATATATAATGGAAAAACCATATAATCACCCTTACCAAACGATATAACCGGACTTCAAAACTTTGATAAAACCAAGTTTCATAACCATTTCGGGTCACAAAAGGTGTTTGCTGATGTCAGGGTGTTTGTGACCCAAAATCCTTATGAAATCTACCTTATGAAGCTCATCGGGTCCGTTTTAGGACTTGCTAATGTCAGCTCAAGTGTGACCTAAAATCCTTATGAATACCGGCCTATAAAATTTCTTGGGTCTGGATTTCACAAGACCTGCTCCAATTGGTGGCTGCCACATGGGTGCTGATGTGTATGTCAACTAGGCGTTGGGACCACCGGTTCTGTGGGATCGCTGAATGCTGTCATGGCTATGGGGACTGGGGTGACTAATTTTGGGCTGTCGATCTATGGATCAGATCGATGGCAGAGATGTTTCAATAAATGCGTCATACCTTATTTCATCCCCTGAGCTCATTTTGAGTGCAATTACTGTTCAATGAGCCAACCTCAGATCAAACGGCATACGCCAATATCGCGCTGAGCCCACAGTCGACCTTTAATGAGCGGGGAGGGCGGTTTCTCCAAACTACTCAGGGCCACGTGTCGACCTGTGGCATTGCTTACATCCAAACAGGGAATACAATTTTCCTTTGAAAGGCGGTGCAATGAAAACAGCCTCAGTTTTTTAACAGTAAATGACCGTGGGAACCACCGGGGCGATTGATTTGTGGGCCGTCGATCTACAAATCAGATCGACGATGGGGATCGACTTAAGCTTTGTTCTAGCGGAAACCTTTTCAAACCCTGCAAAAACCAAAAAGTGGATGGTTTTATATATACGAAGTGGATAGGCACCCGACTGCGGGGCCTTGGTCTATATGAAATGCAATATGACTGGGGGCTATAATATACAGGGCTAATCGGCATCGGAGTTTTTGTCTAACGCACAAACAAATGCGCTCCGTGAGTTGCTTTGACGCGATAAGCGCTCAGGACCTTAACACTTGGTTCTAGCGTTGGGGCACATGGAGGGGAAATGGTTTGGATTTAGCCCAAAGGGGCTTAAGCCCATAATCAAAATACTTGTTTTTTAGGACATTTTCAAGATGTTAAGAAGGATTTTGGGGGTTTTGAGATGGTTCAAAATGAGTTTTAAACCACTTAAAAGATGATTGTTATGAATGGAAGAAGGGGAAACATAAAAACAGAGCGGTTTGATGGAGGAAAAAGGGGAGCAATTGAAGGTTAGGTTTTCAGCTGAGAAAAAGGAAAAAGGTGATTTTGCAGCAGTTTCTTCTCATGAAATTAGCAAAAATCCAGAGTGTAAAATGGGCATAGTATGGAAGATTCGGACAGAGGCATGAGGCCTTCAAGAGTCTTCAAGAGCCAACACTTTTTTGCAATAAAATTTGTTCCTTGAAGGCTCCAAAAATGATTTAGCCACCTTTTGGTATAACAAATTTCATAGGTGGCTAACAGTGGCTCCACTTGGGGATGGTGCCTTCTTGAAGGCATCAAGAACTTCAGACTTGCATTCTCTGGGAGGTCGATTAGTGCCTCATCCATTGGGCTACCTTTATTTCCTTGAATGATCTTCTTTCGCTCTAAAAACATATTAGCAGCCATAAAAACAATAGACCTTTCATCAACAAGCTTTCTACCTACCCAATCCTATTTATCTAACATTTTTTCTTGTTTAGAGTGCACTTGGACTGGAAACCTCTTTTACAACATTTTATTCTTTTGAAAGCAGGAAATCTAATCTATTTCTACTCCTTATTTCTCCATGGACTCAGATTAAGCAGTTGAGCCCATATGATTCTCTATCTAATCTACTATCTGTTGGGATTAAACTGTCCAATAGATTTTTATTCTCTAAATTCCAAAACAAAAATTTTAAAGCATACAAGTCAGGATTGAACGGTCTAACTTGATGCTAATCTATGGCATGAAAAACAAGCTGCACATAGATCTTATTTTGTAGAAAATTAAAACAAAATGGAAGGCTTAGGATTTGAAATTTCAAAGCATTTCCTCCATATTTTATTTACAACTCCGTTTTGACTTTTGTTTTGAGTTGTCTTTCCTTTGTCAACTCGCTCAGATTTTTTAGATAATTGGAACCAGATTTACATCTTTTTTGACTCAGAAATTGAAACAGATTTGAGTCATTCTCTTTGGAAACTTAGGTTCAGATTTTGAGCATGTGTGAACCTTTAATTTCTATCCTAAACTATCTACTGAAAAGCCAATATTAAACAGTTTGGCAAATCAAATTCACTATCCTATCAGGAGAAATTTAAAACTAATTAGTCAAGATTAGGCTGTCTGACTAACTAGAAGTGTGTTCTTTAGGAGTGGCATTTGAGCTTGCACACTTTCAGATTTGTTTCTCTTTTTTGGTATGGGGTTGTACCTTTTTTTTTCACAGTCTGCCCTCTTTTCTTTCTTTCTCTGTTTTTGTATTTTTTATTTTTATAACTTTGAATGCAATAATGAGTGAATTATTTACAATGAGAAAAAAGATAAAAAGGCTTTCAGAACATAACATGGATCAAGAGAAGTAATGCTTAAGCATCCTGCCATTGACAGGACCCCCAAACAATTCTGCTCCATTCAACTCTTGCAAGAAATAGGCATTAGTACCAGCAGCTGAATGGATGGAGTAAGGGCCGAGCCATAAGTTATCAAATTTTCCATGCTTGCCCTTGTCTTCCCTCCTTGAGTCCCACTTCAAAACTTTGTCCCAAATATTGAAATTGCTAGCCTTTGTTCTTCTGTCAAAAAGCTTTTTAATGTTGTCCTGCTTCTGCAAAGGAAAGGTGACATACCAATAGATTTCTTCAAAGTCAATTTGTCAGCCCAAAGTGCATGAACTAGCTTTGTGTGCCAAAACTTTTTGTTTTCCTCCAACAGTTTCTTTATTATGTTCACTAAATTCTTGTTTGAGGATTTTGCAAGTCCATTACCTTGAGTGTAATAGGTCATGGAATTCCCCAATGTTATTTAATATCTTTGGCAGAATTCAACCATCTTCTTTGATCCAAATGCTGCTGCATTATCAGTGATGATCTTGGTAGGACAACGAAATATGGAGAGAATGTTAGTCTCCATGAATTTTATAATAACAGAATCATTGGCCTACCTACAAGGTATGGATTCTATCCACTTAGTGAAATAGTCTGTGGCAGTGAGAATCCATCTATGCTGGGCAGAAGATGGTGGATGGATTTCTCCTATGAAGTCAAGTCCCCACTGTTGAAAAGGAGATTCAACAATGATTGGATGCAGAGGTAGGGATAACAGTTTTCTTTTGCCTTCAAAAAGTTGACATTTATGACAGGCTATGATCATCTTGTGTATATCAGGAAAAAGAGTAGGCCAATAAAAACCAGCCCTCAAAATTTTGTTGACTGTTGTCTTCCAGTACAAATGACCTCCACACTCTCCTTCATTGAACTCGTTCTTAACCCTCTCTGCATCAAAATCAGGCAAACATTTAAGCAATACACCACTTGCATTTTTCCAGTAAAGACATCTATCTATAATGCAATAGTTTCCAGCTTTTAACTTTAGGAACCTTGCCTTTGTTTTTGTCAAACTAGGTGTATTTAAATTAAGAAAAACATAAATAATATCAGCATACCAAGGATAATTCATAAAATGGTCTTCGACAATAGGTGTTAGGATTCCTTCTTGGTCATCCAAAGCATTAATCATATTAATATAAAGAACCTCAAAATTTGATTCAGCCATTAATATAGCTAGACCTTGGCCTTTGATGAGTTTAGTGGGCTTTATCTCTAAATCATATTCAAGAATGACAGCAATCCACTTACCTCTCTTACCATCTGGGTCCTGTGTTAGAATGTCTTTCACAACTGAATTTGGGACAAAGGCAATGATGTGTGAGTGAAGGATGTATACTCTGAAATCTTTCAAATCTTTAACCAAAGCAAAAGCTTGCTTTTCCATAATGTTATACTTCAAAGGAGCATCTCTCAAAGCGTTGATAAAGAATGCAATAGGATACTCTTGTCCTTGTGGATTTTTCTGTAAAAGGACAGCAGCTATGGTATGTTCTGATGCAAATGAAAAAATATAAAAATCTTTTGAAAAATCATGACTTATTAGAACCGGTGTTTTGGTTAATGCTTGTTTCACCAGCTCAAAGGACTGCTTTGCTTCCAAGGTCTATTTTACCCCTTGCTCCTTCTTCAACATGTTTGTTATATTCCATTACCTTGAGTGTAATAGGTCGTGGAATTCCCCAATGTTATCTAATATCTTTGGCAGAATTCAACCATCTTCTTTGATACAAATGCTGCTGCATTATCAGTGATGATCTTGGTAGGACAGCGAAATATGGAGAGAATGTTAGTCTCCATGAATTTTATAATAACAGAATCATTGGCCTACCTACAAGGTATGGATTCTATCCACTTAGTGAAATAGTCTGTGGCAGTGAGAATCCATCTATGCTGGGCAGAAGATGGTGGATGGATTTCTCCTATGAAGTCAAGTCCCCACTGTTGAAAAGGAGATTCAACAATGATTGGATGCAGAGGTAGGGATGACAGTTTTCTTTTGCCTTCAAAAATTTGACATTTATGACAGGCTATGATCATCTTGTGTATATCAGGAAAAAGAGTAGGCCAATAAAAACCAGCCCTCAAAATTTTGTTGACTGTTGTCTTCCAGTACAAATGACCTCCACACTCTCCTTCATTGAACTCGTGCTTAACCCTCTCTGCATCAAACTCAGGCAAACATTTAAGCAATACACCACTTGCATTTTTCCAGTAAAGACATCTATCTATAATGCAATAGTTTCCAGCTTTTAACTTTAGGAACCTTGCCTTTGTTTTTGTCAAACTAGGTGTATTTAAATTAAGAAAAACATAAATAATATCAGCATACCAAGGATAATTCATAAAATGGTCTTCGACAATAGGTGTTAGGATTCCTTCTTGGTCATCCAAAGCATTAATCATATTAATATAAAGAACCTCAAAATTTGATTCAGCCATTAATATAGCTAGACCTTGGCCTTTGATGAGTTTAGTGGGCTTTATCTCTAAATCATATTCAAGAATGACAGCAATCCACTTACCTCTCTTACCATCTGGGTCCTGTGTTAGAATGTCTTTCACAACTGAATTTGGGACAAAGGCAATGATGTGTGAGTGAAGGATGTATACTCTGAAATCTTTCAAAGCTTTAACCAAAGCAAAAGCTTGCTTTTCCATAATGTTATACTTCAAAGGAGCATCTCTCAAAGCGTTGATAAAGAATGCAATAGGATACTCTTGTCCTTGTGGATTTTTCTGTAAAAGGACAGCAGCTATGGTATGTTCTGATGCAAATGAAAAAATATAAAAATCTTTTGAAAAATCATGACTTATTAGAACCGGTGTTTTGGTTAATGCTTGTTTCACCAGCTCAAAGGACTGCTTTGCTTCCAAGGTCTATTTTACCCCTTGCTCCTTCTTCAACATGTTTGTTATATTCCTAAGGAGCTCAGCCAAGTTGGGGATGAAGCTTCTTAAAAAGTTAATCTTTCCAATGAAAGATTGTAACTCCTTGATGTTTCTAGGATGAGATATTTGCAATATGACCTCAATCCTTTTGGGAACTATCTTAATACCCTCTTCTGAAATAATGTGCCCAAGAAGTTTACCTTCTTGGAGACCAAAAAGTGTTTTCTTTGGGTTCAAAGATATCCCAAACTTTTTGCATTTCTTGAAAAAATTTCTTAAATGTGCTAAGTTCTCTTCATATATTTTTGAAAACACAGTAACATCATCAAGGTATATAATGATGAAGTAGTCTAGTTCTTCCGAGAATGCTATTTCCATGGCACTCTGGAAAGTTGCTCCAACATTCATTATACCAAAGGGCATTTTCACATACATGAAAGTGCCCCATGGTGTAGTAAAGGTTGTCATTAACTGATCAGCAGGGTGAACTAAGATCTGATTGTACCCTAAGTAGCCATCAAGCAAAGAAATTCTTCTAGACCCTACCACCCTTTGTAAAATATGATCCATCTTAGGTAAAGGGTAGTTGTCTTTTAATGAAGCTTTGTTTAAGTCTCTAAAGTCTATACAAAGCTTGATCTCTCCAATTTTCTTCCTAACTGACACTAGATTAGACACCCACTCAGAATATCTTATAGGGACAATAATACCAGCTTCATACATTTTCATGATCTCCTTCTAAACCAAAGGCAAATGAACAGGGTTTATTCTGCACAGTTTCTGTTTGAATGGTTTTTGGTTTTCTTTGAGGGGAATTTTGTACTGTATTATTTCAATGTCATAGGATTTCAGATCTTAATAACTCCACGCAAAAAAATCCTAAAATTCTTTAAATAATTCTATGTATTTGAGTTGGATGTGAGCTAGTAAAGTTTTAGACAGTTTAATCATTTTCGGTTTAAGTTCACTACCTATATTGCACTCTTCCACTTCAGTCTCTACAGGTTCCAGTTTTAGCTTCTTGGCCACATCATTAAAATCAAACAACTCTTCTAAAGGTGTCAGACCGCTTGGAAAACTTTCATCTTTAGAGTGCAACATTTCTAACTCCTCTGTTTCTAACTCTGCATTCAATTCTATTTTGTTTTTAAGTTTGCTAGTTAGGAGACTAATATTGACAAGCTCAGGAGACAGCTCTTCTTCACCAAGAAAATTTTCTTCACTGTTGTCTGTATCATAATGTGAGTCCAATTCTTTAGTTTAGCAATCATCTACACTTCCCAGACAAACTTATCTTTCACAAGTAGAGCTCCAAGAGCCAGTGAACACTATTTACGGGTAGAAGTCTCAAGCTTAATTACATTTCAAAGTTCAGCAACTAACTCAACCAACCCCTCTCTCATCTTCTCCAGTAGTATTTATAGAAGAATGAGGAGGTGAGATCTGATAAAAGATCTCCAAATATAATTAATACAATCTTAATGGCTTCTCAGCCCTTGGGGGGCTCGATGAAGAAGCTTACATAGGTGTCCTCTATATTAAATGACTTACACTAAGATTTAAGCTCAGTGGGAGCTCTTTTTGACTTTTGAGGCTCTCTGTTATGTTAAAGTAACTCTGCTGATATTTTGTCATTAAGTTTATGTGCAGAATTAACTCTCTGGCTGCGCTAAGGAAAACATCTGATATTGATCAATAACTTCGGCCTCTGTTTGAATGCTTTGAGGCACAGGTGGCACTGTGGTAACGGGGAGGAATCAATTTGCCTCAAATGTGGCGGTGGAGGCTCTCCTGTTTGATAAAAACACTTATGATTTTCTTTTAACTGTGTTTTAATAGGGAGGATTAGGCTTTTGATAATCAATCTTAGCCGTAATCCCCCATAAACTTGTCTTCAATCTTGCATTCTGGTGCGTTTCTGTCTTTGAACCTGATACTCTTTGATTTGTGACTGATTTATTTTGTTTAGTTGGTGTGCAGTGCTGTGCAGGGGTCATGAGGCATCAATGCCTTTTGAGTATTGACGAGGCACGGAAATTTGAACCCCTGGATGGCTTCCTTTTAAAGAATCGAAGGCGGGAGAATTAAACCCCAACCTTCGGCCTTTCTTAAATATAATGGAAATCCCATATAATCACCCTTACCAAACGATATAACTGGACTTCAAAACTTTGATAAAACCAAGTTGCATAACCATTTCGGGTCACAAAAGGTGTTTGCTGATGTCAGGGTGTTTGTGACCCAAAATCCTTATGAAATCTGCCTTATGAAGCTTATCGGGTCCATTTTAAGACCTGGTGATGTCAGCTCGAGTGTGACCCGAAATCCTTATGAATTCTTCCCTATAAAATTTTCCGTGTCCATATTTCACAAGACCTGCTCCAATCGGTGGCTATCGTGTGGGTGATGATGTGTATGTCGACTAGGTGTTGGGACCACCAGTTCTGTGGGACCGCTGACTGTTGTCATGGCTATGGGGACCAGGGCGACTGATTTTGGGTCGTCAATCTGTGGATCAGATCGACGGTAGAAATGTTTCGATAAATTCTCCATACCTTATTTCATCCCCCGAGCTCATTTTGAGTGTGATCACCGTCTGATGAGCCAGCCTTAGATCGAACAGCATACGCCAATATCGCACTGAGCCCACAGTCGACCTTTAATACGCGGGGAGGGAGGTATCTCCAAACTTTTCAGGGCCACGTGTCGGCCTGTGGCATTGATCGCATCCAAACAGGGAATACAACTTTCCTTTGAAAGGCGGTGTGATGAAAACCACCTCGGTTTTTGAACAGTAAATGACCATGGGGACCACCGGGGTGATTGATTTGTGGGATGTCGATATGCAGATCAGATTGACGGTGGGGATAGACTTAAAATTTGTTCCAGCGGAAACCTTTTCAAACCCTGCAAAAACCCAAAATATTAATAAAAACAAAGGTTTAGGTGTCGGGTTGGTTTTATATATACGAAGTGGATAGGCGCTCGACTACGGGGCCTTGGTCTGTATGAAATGCAATATGACCGAGGGCTATAATATACAGGGCTAATCGACATCGGAGTTTTTGTCTAACGCAAAAAGAAATGTGCTCCGTGAGTTGCTCCGACGCGATAAGAACTCAGGACCTTAGCACTTGGTTCTAGCGCTGGGGCACATGGAGGGGAAATGGTTTGGATTTAGCCCAAAGGGGTTAAACCCATAATCGAAATACTTTTTTTTTAGGAAATTTTCAAGATGTTTAGAAGGATTTTGGGGGTTTTGATATGGTTCAAAACGAGTTTTAAACCACATAAAAGATGATTGTTATGAATGGAAGAAGGGGAAACATAAAAACAGAGGGGTTTGATGGAGGAAAAAGGGGATCAATTGAAGGTTAGGTTTTCAACTGAGAAAAAGGAAAAAGGTGATTTTGCAGAAGTTTCTTCTCATGAAATTAGCAGAAATCCATAGTGTAAAATGGGCATAGTATGGAAGATTTGGACAGAGGCATGAGGCCTTCAAAAGTCTTCAAGAGCCAACACTTTTTTGCAATAAAATTTGTTCCTTGAAGGCTCCAAAAATGATTTAGCCACCTTTTGGTATAAAAAATTTCATAGGTGGCTAACACCAACACCATGGGAAGTCACATTGAAAGGTTGCAGTTGATCAAAGCTTTGTCACTGGTAGGAAAGCGTGACAGATCCTTGTTGGCCATGATGAGAACAACATCACATATTTACAGAGGGCTAGGATCCGTGTGAATCCAATCCCTAACAATCAGGTGATGCATAGTAGAGAGGACTGTAGAATGAAGTGAGTATGTTAAAAAAAAAAAACGCTAAGGAGGAGGCACATGTGTAGATATTCCACGCAGGTCAGATCGGTGGCCACATAGACTGAGCAAGGTTGTGGAAGTTGCTTGAGGGCGATGAATACAATGCTAAGGGTGATGGATATGGTGGTGGGGGGAATATTTTTGGAGCTTGGGGTGGAAATCAAAGCCACAATAGTGCACAAGTAAGAATGTGTGAGGGGAGCAGATGCAACGGCCACTGGATGTGTAGATCGAAATCTTCACTCGGTTGATCACAAAGGATAGCCAACAAGATTGTAGTGATATGCTTGACTGGTTGTAGTATGTCATTGTGATAAATGGTGGATTACTATGGTAGATGCACCCAAATGTAGAGAAGGTAAACTAGATCATAGTTCTGTGAATTGTTCTGATTTGATTCCATGAGATTGTAGTGATTGGATTCCATGAAATCAGATTCTAAGGGATCTAGTGATCGTATCCAAAAAATGAAATCATATGGGATGGTTCAGCAGCAAATTCTTCGATGTGGAAAGAATATCGATATGGACGAAGGTTCAGGGATTAGAATCAATCCAAGGATAATGTACTCGTGTGTAGAAGAAAAATTGATGGAATGTGGACCGAAATGGCAAAGTGGACTGGACAAAAGAAGAATTAATAATGACAGAACATGTGTTAAGAGATCATAGCGCTGAAGAGATACAGAGCAGAGGCCATGCAAAGGTGTTATGCAGGTAAATCCTGTCTATGGATACTAGAGACGATCCCTCTAGCCCTAGAGTGGGTCTAGAAACAAGGAGACATGCTAGAGTGTTGGTTCCTAATTATTGAATGAAAAGAGGACACGGTATATCGACCTACCTAGAGTCCAACGTTGTCATCGTTGCTGTAGTGGTGGTGGTTTCTCGCTCTTGCCTAGACAAGTCACGATCCTTTCGCAGTCATGCTCAGATACCTGCACATAGAACAAAAACAAGAACAACATACAACATAATAATTTCACTCATAACTACTAGCCAGTCAAAGAGGGCTAAGCATATATCATTAAACATCTAACATAATACAAGATGGGAACCAAACAATAGTCACATATATGTATTGATAGAAGGAAGAGTTACAACCAATGCTTTAATGTTGTAGTCTCCTCCAGCGGGGTTTAGTCGGAGCACGTCTCAGATGCTCCTCAGGGAATTCGAACGAGATGAAGGCATGGACTCAAGCTCTCTCAAAAGACATGGACTCAAGCTCTCTCGAAAGACATGGATTGAAGCTCTCTCAATGTAATTCCTACTTATTCTATCTCTCCAGTATTCTGCTATAGTATGTTTAATTCTCGAAGTTCAGCTATTCAGCTGTTCAGCTAGCTTATACAAAGAGAGAAAGCTTCTTTTTATAGAGGAAAAGGAGGAGGTTAGGACCCCTACAAAGGTGGGAGGGAGGCCTATCCTTTAGGGAGTTCCCACAAGAGGTAGAAACCATAAACTAAAGGAGGGAGTCCATGGTTTATTCAGTTCAACCACTCCCAATGACTCATCCTCGAAGTGGTTGGAGTGGAATCTCTGCCTGTCCCAGTGGTTGGTGGAAAACTGGGACAGAGCGGCAGCTGGCGCGGGGCTCAGTGTTAATCTTTGCCTGCAACGTGAGACCATAACTGACTACCCGCGGCAAGGCAAAAACAAGGGAGTTTGAGTCTCTGCTCAGGGAATTGTCAACAGAAGGAATATTTCTCTCATGTAAAGGGATACAATGATGGTATTTTCAAGGCATGACATTGCTTATTGATCATGGAAATGACCCTCCAATGGGCAAGATGGGGATTGCAGGGACAGTGAAAAAATGATGTGTAACAAAAAGCTCATGAAAAATTAATGGCTTTTATTGCAGTTGGTGGGAAGATTCATGTACAACTATGATGCCCTCTTTGGAGAGGACATCATGAATGTAGAGAATGGTCATACACAGAATAGAAACAATGAAACAAAAAACTTATATATTACTATAATGGAGTTAATTTTTACATGTAAATGGGCATGCTGCTATAAGACCTGGTATGGCATGCGTACCCCTGGCTAATCACTGGTAAATTTTGGGTTAGACCTAGATGATAGTGGGGATGTCAAGCTAACAATTACCCTGGGTAAAAAATTTGAGGGGAGGAAAGGGCTAGAGTGAGCGGGGTTGTCTCACTTAGCAATTTTGGTTGGATTTAGTCAATAAACCCCAAGTCAAGTTTAAGGGGGGAATTGTTAGGTAAAATTGACTCGAGATAGAGTCAATGTTGACTAGGGTAAATAATAGTGGTTTTGGGGCACATGGTATTGTGCACCCATGGTTTTCATCCCATGGCATTGCATGTAATGGAGCCTATAAAAGGCTGGGAAGACTTCATTGTAATGTAGGCCTGGAGGTGAGCGGTGAAGGCTCACTAGGCCGGATTGGCCAAGGTTTTGGCCAATGCTTAATCAAATTTAATTGGTTGGGTTTTGCCCTAGATTTGGGGTTTTCCTGGATAAACATTTGTGTTTATGTTAATGATTTGTTGTTGGCCTTTTTTATTTATTCCTCTTAGTAAATTGTTTATTATTTCTGCATTAAATCCTAACACTGAAGAATGTGCCAGCGGTGTTTTCACGAATAGTAATAACAACATTTGGGACTATATCCATAAGTTCCTTTAGGTATACATGGATTATTGGACAGTTTATGGTTTACTGAAAATCATTCAACTTTACTCAAAATAATGTTTGATAGATGTAGACAACTCCAAATCTCCCTCAACCTCAAGAATTGCATCTTCGTAGTACTTTTGGGACGCTACTAGGACATGTTGTTTGTAAGCATGGTGTTTGTGTGGATCTAGCAAAAGTAGTATTCATTGTTAACATAGAAGCACCAGAAAATATGAGAGTTAAGATCACTACTCGGGCATACCGAGTACTACAGAAGATTCATTCGTAACTATGCAAAGATAACAACACCATTGGAAAAGTTGTTGCGGAAGTCATAGCAATTCATGTGGAGCGACGAATGCACTAACACCCTTAATACATTGAAATAAAAGTTAGCAAGTGCACCCATCTTGGTTCATCCTCACTAGGACAAACAATTCCATGTCCATATTGACGCCTCTAGCATTGCATTAGGAGCGGTGTTAGCTCAGCCAGGAGAAACTTCTGTTGATCATCCAGTCTATTTTGCAAGTAGGAAGTTATATACTACTGAAAGCAACTACACAACAACAGAATGAGAAGCTCTTGCGATGGTTTATTCTCTTTAGAAGTTTTGTCATTACCTACTGAGAGGTACATTCAAATTATTCACAGACCATTCAGCATTGAAATAGCTATTTAACAAACCTATGCTTGAAGGAATAATGTGTAGATGGCTCCTACTATTCCAGGAGTTCACCTTTGAAGTGATAGTGAAACCAGGGAGGTTAAACGTGGGTCCTGACCATTTATCAAGGTTGAAGAATGGAGATAATGGGATATCCCTTGATGATCAGTTGTCGGATGCTAATCTCTTTGAAGTAGAAGCCACCCCAGACTATCTGAAGCAGATAGTAGTATATCTGGCCACTGGACAGTGCCCAACAGAATACACGACAACTCAAAAAAGGAAATTGGTCATAAAAGCAGCTGAGTATCAACTGATAGCAGGACAACTATATAAAATGGGGTTGGACCATGTCTTGTGGAGATGTGCCATGGACCATGAAAGAGAGGATATCTTGTGGGATTGTCATTGCAGAGTTGTGGGTGGGCATGTTGATGCAAAACCCACCGCAAGAAAAATATTACAAGCAGGGTTATGGTGGCCCACATTTCATAAAGATAGTAAAGTGTATGTAAAGAAATGTGATGTCTACCAAAGAACAGGACGTCCATAACACCAGGATGAGTTACCACTGCAACCTGTAAGAGCACTGCAACCATTTGAAAAATGGGATGTTGATTTCGTAGGGCCAATTGCACTAGTGGCAAGACATTCACAGGAAAGGTACATAATAACCGCAATAGATTATCTCACAACATGGGCGGAGTCATCTCCAGTAAAAGACTACATATTAGACACATTAGCCATGTTCATTTTCAAAAAAATCATTAGCAAATTTCGCTGCCCCAAAAGCCTAACCAGTGATCAAGGTACACACTTCATCAATACAACAATCATGTCTCTGTTAGATAATTTTATGGTGCAACATCATAATAGCATCTTGTACCACCCTCAAGAAAATGGAACCATTGAAGCATTCAACAAGATCTTAGAAAAATGATTAACCAAGATATGAAATGTCAATCGGGATGACTGTGATGAGAGGATACCAGCAACATTATGGGCATACAGGACAACTTTCAAAATTTTGCATAATCAAACTCCATTCCAGCTGGTGTACAGGAGAGAGGCGGTGGTACCAGCTGAATTTATCATACCATGTCTATTAATCGCTTCAACAGTACAGATGACAGATAGGACTCAATCACTAAATTCCTCCATGAGCTACAAGAGCTTGAAGAAGAGATATTCTTGGTGGAGTTCCATCAGACGGTTCAAAAGGAAAGATAGAAGGCTTGGCATGATCATCACATCAAACATAAGACGTTCACTATCGGAGGGAAAGTTTTGTTGGACGATAGAAAATTTCAAAATTTCCTGGGAAAACTTAGAATGCACTAGATGGGACCATACCATGTCATAGAAATTGAAGATTCAGGTGCAGTTCGATTGGCGC
Source organism: Pinus albicaulis (assembly GCA_034641835.2). Classification (NCBI taxonomy): domain Eukaryota; kingdom Viridiplantae; phylum Streptophyta; class Pinopsida; order Pinales; family Pinaceae; genus Pinus; species Pinus albicaulis. The sequence goes on from CM076570.1 coordinate 1,591,812,933, forward strand.
AACTAGATGGCCAAGTATTGCAAGGATGGGTGAATGGCGCATGCTTGAAGCCTTATCATGAGTAAGTTCCACTATTTATTTTTTCAAATAACTTGCAACCGAGAGTAGTTAGTGTTGGGGTTCCCATGTTTTGGCCAGGTTGACAAAGACCAAAAGATGAGACAACATAGAACCACTTTCAGACCTTAGGATCTAGCCCTCCTAGTTCTAGAGAGGGATCTCTCTATGAAGTCAAAGGATATGTCTTTGAGGCTTAAAGTATAAGATTTTAGGCTAGTTATAGGCTCGAGGTTGTTGGTTTGATTTTTTTTGTTTGGTTGGAGGAAATCAGGAAAATAAGGACCAATATAAGACAAGGATGAGCAGAGAGAAAGTTTAGGCAGAGACAGATAACTCAAAGAACATCAAAGCCATTGGGCTATGGAGTCAAGAAAGGATTTACTAGTAATCAATGTGCAAGCTTTCAGTTGGGCTAGTCATCTAAAACATATGGATCTTAAAAGATGATTGGTGGAATGGGACATTAAGGGCTGAAAATGAAAGAGGAAAACCAACCAACTCTGTCTATAGATTAGGCCAGAGGTCATTTAACTCCAGGCCTTCTTGGACAGAATTAGAGGTAAAACAAGGGATCTTAGAAAGGCTAGCTGGTCGAGCAAAGATCCTAGTGGACAGGGCTAACACTATTCCCCAGTGTTCTCAAACCTTCCAGCTAAATCTTACCAAGAACATCTAAACATAGACTTCATCAATTCATGCATCAAAGAGCAGGAAATTTCATCCACTACACTGGTTAAATCAATTGAAATCAACATTCAGATACACATATAAGCAGAAAACATTGAGGTAGGGAGAGCAGGAAACATAATGCACCTATCAAGGGTGAATATTACATTATACTTCTATTGCCTACTAGTAGAAACATGATGAAACGAAAGCAAGTCAATCACAGATACAGAGAAAGGAAAACGTCACCAGCCGCTTTAGATCAGGATCCAAAGAAACATGCTTGTCATATTAAAAACAACACCAATCAGGTACCTCATAGCCCATAGCTTGAACATTCAGTCTGAATACATCATATCTCAGCATGTCTTACAATCTACACAGAGAACTTGTCTAAAGAGGAGAATACTTGCATTTCACTGATTTCTCATCAACAACCATTACAAATTTTCCTTCTAAGTTTTATAGCTGAAGAGGGGCAGAAGAGGTAGGTGAAGAATTAAATGCAGTATTAAACTCTGAAACGAAAGAGGGCCGAAGCCCATTCTGCTCTTAAATTTTTTCATTTATTTCTGAGATGTTTCGGACGAAGGAATGAATCCTTTCGGCCTCCATTTACTTCTGTCTGCCTCTTGTTGTACTTTGGTCTGCAGGACTCTGTGGTACCTTTGGTGCAGGAACAAAATGGCAAATAAACACCTGAATGGTCTTCCATGCTGTGAAATAAATGTTTCTGATAGTATTATGGATGGTCGAGAGGAGGAAAACTTCACTTGGACACAATGCATACTGAAGCAATAATGTGTACTGTGTCCGTGCTTAGGAAGAAACGTTTTGCTGATTTGAGACCCTGATTATGTGGTTTTCTGCGTGTTGGACTTTTCATGTAACCCTCGATGTCTTTGAACTGGTACCTATGCCTTCTAAAATCCCTGAAAAGGTGCAAAAGACTTCCATTTCTTGCCTCGAGCCCTCTGCTGCTCCCGTACCGTCTTTGTTTGTGTGATCTAAGCTTTAATGGTGCCGGCGGAAGTTTGCAGAGCTCGAACTCTGTTCTTTAAATGCGAGTCCTGTCACCTAGCCATGGTATTGAAATTTGTGCAACCATGGCGGCGTTCACCATCTGATAACCCTGCAAAATATGGGACTGGGTGTTGAAAACCATGCATAAGGGGTCGCTGTGGAAGGCGGGAGGACATAACACGGCGGTGGTGAGAACAGTGTTTCGAATGAGATGAATGTGAAAAATGCGTTGATATGGAGGAAACAACGACAAATAGGGTTTGGTGCGAACACGCTTTGTGGACCGTCAGATCATGACCGAGGGATGTAGATCAACGATGGAGACCTAACAGTTGGACAATATATGAAATGGGGCAGAATGTACAAAAACATTAAACTTTAATGTAAATATGAAAGTTTGCCTAACGGAGGAAATACAAAGGGAACGAACAAAATGCAATGAGTGGGGCCGTGGATGTGGGACCTGGGGGGGTTATCGCAAAATCGCAAATGGAGGAAGTGCGAGGGGGGAAATCAACACCAAACAGAAAACTGTGCTTTGCGCTCTCCGACGGAGTGGAAATGCGATGGGCGGATCGCATCGCAAATAAATGCGACGCGATCAGATTGCACCGCAAATATTTGCGATGGATCTAACGAACACAACCCGCAAAAATGCGATCTGCGATATGCGATGGGCGCCTTAAGAAGCAGCGCTCAGTCACAACGCTCGGTTACATGGGGACGGGACTGGCGGAAAGGGGCTAAGTCTATTATATGGTCGGAAGTGGGTTTTTTAACCCATTCTTAATGTATTTTGAAGCCTCCAAGGGGTAACGATAGGGAGTTAAAGGGCGAAAAAGGCAGAACAAGGGTAAAGGTAGGGATTAAAGGGGTTTTGGAGGGGATTTAAGGAATTGAAGGGGGGAAATAAGGGGGAACAAAAACACTTTGACAGAGGGAGGAAAAAGGAAAAAAGGGACATTTTGAAGGGATACAGGGGTGAATGCAGGCTCGGGGATAGGAAATCGGCAGAGGGGATTTGTACAAGGCGAGCACAGAGAGACATCAAAGAAGATGGGTCTTCAGGGAAGATGCATTCTTTGAAAGTCTCCAAAATGATACAGCCCCCAACTTGCTTGTCAAGAACATCAAAGGGGGGGCTAACAGTGGCTCCACATGGGGATGGCTTCTCCTTGGAGGAGGCAAGAAACTAGAAATGATCTTTGGAGTAGGCCAGCTGCCTGCTGCTTGAACCATCCTTTTATTCGTTGATTTCGGCTGCCACAAACATGATATATCAGCAAAAACATTTTCCCAACCAAACTACCTACCCAAACTATAGTTCTACAATTTTCCCTTGGGTGCATTTGAGCTAGCAGACCCTTTACATTATTTTATTTTGAAAGCAAAAACAAACCTACTCTAGATCTACCCTTATTTCTCCATGAGGCCAGATTAGACTATTGGCTTCATACACTTCTCTACCTAATCTATGACCTGTTGGGATTAAACTGTCCAACAGGTTTCTTCACCTACATTCTAAGACAAGAAATTTAAAACAGCCAAGCCAAGATTAGATTGTCTGACTTGCTAGGCGGCAACTTGTAGAAAACAAAATTGTGAAGGCATGTAATTCTGGAACTGTGAAACATTCTTCTTTCTTTCTTGTGACTCAGGTTTTGAGGATATTTGAGTCACTTCTTTCTTTGATTTCAGCTCTAGTTTTAGGCAGATTAGAGCTGATTCTTCTTTTCAATGCTGGTCCAGATTTTGAGCTTGTTAGGACCAGCTATTCTGATCCCTTTTGGCTCAGATTTTGATAAGGTTTGAGCCATGCTTTTTACTTCAGAGGTCCATGTTTTGAGTGTGTCTGAACCTCCCTTTTCATTCTGTTTGTGGAACATTTTCTTTTTTTCTGAAAATGAAAACTTGCGATGGTATGTACAATGGAAATGAGACTGAAAATGGAAAATCAAATAAAGTAATGTTTGAGCATCCTGTCATTGACAGGACCCCCAAACAGCTCTGTGCCATCAGTTTCTTGTAAGAAAAATGCATTAGGACCCACAGTGGCTTGTAAGATATATGGACCCTGCCACAAGCTTTCAAATTTACTATGTTTTCCTTTGTCCTATCTTCTCGAATCCCATCTCAGAACTTTGTCTCCAACCTTGAAATCTGAAGCTTTGGTTCTTTTATCAAACTGCCTTTTATGCCTTCCTGTACTCTGACAGCTCTGCTATAAACCTGCTCTCTTGTTCGCTGCATATGTATTGTTTCATTTATTCTCCTTATCATGCTATCTTCTTCTAATTGAATCTCCTAAACAAGCTTGATCACTGGAACTCCCAAACTAGTAGGAAATACCGCTTCGGTCCCATAAACCAGCTGGAAGGGTGACATGCCAATAGATTTCTTTGTAGTGGGCCTGTCTGGCCACAAGGCATGTATCAATTTTTTATGCCATGATCTTTTGTTCTCTTCCAATGGCTTCTTGATGATGGTAACCAAGCTTTTATTTGATGATTCAGCCAATCCATTACCCTGGGGGTAGTAGGCAGTTGAATGTCCAAGTGCTATTTCGTACCTGTGACAGAAATCAACCATTCTTTTGGATCTGAAAGCGGCAGCATTGTCAGTGATTATTTTCCTTGGACAGCCAAAACGAGATAGGATGAAGTCTTCTAGGAACCTAATGATGACAGAGTCAGTGGCATTCCTAGTGGGTATAGCTTCTATCCATTTAGTGAAGTAATCAGTGGCTGTTAAAATCCATTTATGTTGTCCAGAGGAGGCAGGATGGATTTCTCCTATAAATTCTAGGCCCCATTGCATGAAGGGACCTTCTATGGTGATATCTTGCAGAGGGAGGGGAAGGAGTTTTCTTTTGCCTTCAAAGATTTGACATTTGTGGCAGGCAAGAATCATTTTATGGACATCACTAAATAGTGTAGGCCAATAGTAACCAGCCCTGAGTATCTTATTTGCAATGGTTCTCCAAATCAGGTGGCCTCCACACTCCCCAGCGTGGAATTCCTGTTTGATTCTTTCACCTTCTGTTTCAGACAAATATTTCAGCAAAAGGCCATTTGGATTTTTCCAATATAGACTTTCATTCATAATGCAGTAATTTCAAGCTTTGAGTTTTATGAATCTAGCCTTTGTTTTGGATAGTTCTGGAGGGGCATTGAGGTTAGTGAGCACGTAAAGGATATCAGTATACCAAGGAGAGTTTTGAAATTGTTCCTCAATAGTTGGATGGGGCAATCCTCCCTGCTCATCTAAGGCATTCATCATGTTAATGTCAAGGGCCTGCAGGTTTGATTCAGCCATTAACTGGGCCAGCCCTTGACCTTTGATCAGCTTGGTGGGTTTTATTTCAATGTCATATTCTAAAATTGTAGCAATCCATTTGCCCCTTTTCCCATCAGGGTCTTGGGACAAGATATATTTGACCACTATATTTGGTACGAATGCAATGGTGTGGGAATGCAGAATGTACACCCTAAAGTATTTTAAGGCCTTAATCAGGGCATAGGCCTGCTTTTCCATGATTTTGTAGATCCTGCCCTGGGCGCTGTAGATCCTGCTGCTGACCAATTGATTGTTTTCGATGCCCATCAATCAGAACATCCTCCTCTTCCTGCTTCCATCGCTTTCCAAATCCTAGTATCAAAATCCGGAACGCTAACGTTTCTCGGTGTATCATTGATGAGGGGGCATCGACTTGTGTGATGTCCGCTTCAGTTTGGAAACAACTCGGTTCTCCTGATTTGGCCCCTTCCACGATCACCCTTCGAGCGTGGGATGGCCACGCCTCCCAGCACATTGGCCTATTCCGTAATTGTCCTATCACTCTTGCGAGCAAGATCGTCGGTACCGACGCGATCCATCGAACACGCCCTCTAGATTAAGAAGAGCCCTAGGTGGAGCCACACTGGCGGGCACCGCCGTCCCATCTGCGGTTTTCTGCAAGATGTCTTTCCCTCATAATGGAAAGATAGTCACCGACCACGGACATATCACATTTAACCCACCTCCCCCCGGAGACTCACCATCTCCGTAGCCAATATAAGTTCATCTCCGACTGTCTCTCCCGGCGTCTACAAAGACTCCTCTTTGTTTGGCACCTTCCCTGGTCTTCCTCCTCCTCCTATCTCCAACCCCAGCTCATCGAATGTTTGCATGATGCAATCGCCTTGTGCTGCTCTCAAGCAACCTGCTTCGGCTAGTCAGCAACCGCGCTCTCCGCAACCTGCTCCTAGCCCTTCACCTACAGTTGGTATTCATGAGCCTCTTTACCCTCCTCAAACGATTTCTCCAAGCCTTCGCCATTTAGGAGCCGTCCCACCTGGCCATTACCCCTCCGGTCAGCTACCGTTCCTAGCTCCCCCACCAGGAGTGTCCACGGTACCGGTCATGGCCAACCTCTCTCTTCCTAACCTGACCCTTGGGATTCCCGTATGGTACCATGATCCTCCAGTTACAACCCTACCTGGTCAACCCAAACCTTATATTGCTTTGACCCTGGTTCAACCAGTCCCCGTGACTTCTCCCGCTGCAACAGTGCCTGAGTCACCTCAACAAGAACCACCTCCTATTGCGACCGCCTCGGGTAAGAAGGGCAAAGCTCGCAAGGGGGCATCCAAGGACAAGGCTGCCCCAACAAACCCGACCCCTCCTCGACCTCCACATCATACCATCGAGTGTGCTTTGTGTGATGTTGTCGGTCACGCCACCCATACCTGTCCTGAATTGCTTCATCTCAAGCCCATGGTTAATGTCGTGTTCCATGAGTCCATGGTCTCGGAAGCCTCTGCTCCTTCCGCAACCACAGCCAAGAACCCAAAGAATATTCACACCAACCACCCCTGTGCTTTGTGTGATCTCCGTGGCCATTACACCCACCTTTGTCCCCGCCTCGAGGACTTCTGCACCTCTCTAGCCGCGGTCCGCCAATTCGAGGCCAAGCGCAATGAGTCCACCTCTCCCCTATTTGCGCATTTTTCTTTGGCAAAACTACCAGACATGACTGCTCCCATTGACATTCCCCCTCCTGATGTCGAGATGATGGAGTCTTCGTCCAGCATTTTCTACCTATCATCATCCATGAGACCTTCGGGGAACATTCCATCTCAATCTTCCCCATGAGACCTTGACCTTCCTTTAGCGATCACCTTGGGCTCAACATCGGTAGACCCTTTATCTTCTTACTTTTCTGTCACCCCTTGTGATGACGTGCATGTGACCCTCTCTTCTCATGATGATGATTCAGGTAGCTTCGCCACGTTAGGTGGTCTTTCTTCCACTAGTCACCCCATCTTCTATCACGATGATGACATTATGGAAAAAATCCCCACCCCTGACTTTCTCTATTCCCCCTTACATCGAACCCATGTGTTTACACCACATACCCCTTGTGGCCATTACATTGAAACCCAATGTTTGGGTAAGGGGGCACCCACATTCGAGAGACCAAGAGAAGCAATTCTCCACAACTTTTCTAGTGTATCTGGTCGTGCCGACTTTAGCACCATTATTCTTCCACATTTAGAAGAACCTCTAGAGTCCCATATCACTTCAGATCACTCTAAGGATGATACCCCTTATCATTCCTTCATCTTGCATCAGCAAATCCATCTCTTAGACATTGTTGTTGACCAACCTATAGCTTTTCTACGAGAGCATGAGTTCATTATCTCCAACTCCTCTCTTTGGGATAGTTGGGATACCAGTGGCCAACCGGTAATTAAATCATTCGTTCTATATGCGCACTGAAGAGATTGGTAATCCTCCATTCCTCTTCTCAAACTCATAACCATAACGCAAACAATGGCGCACTCACATCATTAAAATGTGTTTAGATTCCCTTTCTAAACACATTTGCACATAACCCATGCTTTGGGTCACCTATGCCCCTCAACCATAACCCTCCTCAAAATCGAATTTCTTCACTTGCAACACTCATACTAGGGGCACCATTTGGCCTCCATACTTATCTATGCTCGTGTTGATATTCGCCATGAGTTACCATCTTGTACTCATGTTTTCATGGTCCCCCATTGGACCTTTACTGTGTGGCAGCACCATCAAGTCGTCCTTGTTTAGAGCATCCAAGTTGAGTCCTCATCGCATTCATGGAGTCTATCCCGAGTCCCAGACCCGCTCAGTCTCCATCCTGGGTTGGGTCCTCACGGACAGATGTTCATCCACCGTCCCCTATCCCTCACAGGGGCCGCACTGTCATTCATGCCCTTTATGCTCTAACAAGGGAAGCGGCTCATTCGCTACCTGCCCTCCATTTCATCATCATCATTGGTATTAGTCCTCGTTTCCGTCGCTCTACTATTTTCTCTCATGCCTTAGTCGAGGATCTCTCATTGCCTCACTCTATGGTGGACCTCCTTCCGTCAACATCACTCCTTCATTCCGGTATGACAAAGCCCAGGCACTGGGTTCCACTTCTTCCACTTGTTTGTGCCCTTTTACCAGAAAAGGGATTCTCCTTCCCCTTTGAATTGATTGCTTCTCCACCTGCCTTCACATGCTCGAGATTTGTATACTTGATGGTTCAGTGATGCAGCAGCAGCTCTTGGTGATTCCCGGGTTTGTGTGAGATGTCTCAACCCTCATGAGGGGGTGGCCCTGCAGGTAGCCCCCCACATGCCCGGATGACCTCTTCCTTGCAGCCTTCGATGCAGCTCCATATATTTGATGATGTTGGCCTTAGCCACATGCAGCGCCTCTTTGATTTGCATGTATCAGTCAGATTTTGCGAGCCCTTCCCCATTTTCAGGGGGCATTTGGGTTGTATTTGTATCTCATGTACTCAGATATTATTGTGTAAGTCCTGGCTGTTATCCCAGGCACAACATGTATGTGGGATTCCTCATTGTATTTTTATCTGGCTTATGTTTATGCCGGTTGTACTTTATGGTTCGGTCCCTTGTTTACTGGACTCACTATTATTCTGTACTTTGTCTTGGCGGGCATAGGTATGCCTCCCCCACCGCCTTTAGCACAGGTACCCTCTTATAAAAAGAGACTTGTTGCACCTGCGAGTCTCGTCTCCTCAGGGTCTAGTTCTTTAGCACACTAGTCTACCTTACATTTCTCTCTCTGACTTCCCTCTTGATGTCTAGTGATTGAGTTCTTACAACGTACTTTGGTCATACGATTTGCTCCTAACACTCGCACGCTAGGGGGCAATTTGTTACACCATTTTTTGGTCATCTAACCTATTATCATTAGATGGACTCAAGTACACCATGTAAGACCAATTTTACCCTAAGTACAATTGCTTTCACTATGTAAAATAACTTAATAAACCACATTTATTAGGTTGTTTATGGTCTAAACAGGAAACCCCAAAATGAAATATTAAACAAATCTATATTTGTTTGATTTTCCTCATGGAATAATTAATTAAACAATAATTTAATTATTATTCCTCATCATGTTTAACCCAAAACAAAGAAATTAATTAAATAAATCTCTATTTATCTTATTATTTTCTAGGAATAATTATTTAAAACTTATTTAAATAATATTCCTTGTTAAATATGACTAAATCACCCACAAATAATTAAATAAATCATTATTTATTTGATTATTATTCAACCACTTCCTTAAAATGATAAATAAATCATTTATTTATTTATTATTTACAAATAAAGGGATTTGACCCATGTCAAATACCTTTTCCCTCTAACAAATATAATAAAATATTCCATAAAAGGTGGATCTAGATTTGGTTAACATTATTTTAATCATACACCAAGATCTAGAATGACCCAATATTTTGTCATAAATAGGAGGGTTTTCCCTACCATTCCTCACCTTTTGTTGCCTATTAGATCACTCTGGATCTATACACTTGGTCACCTTTTTCTACATTATTTGTTGTGTGAGCTCCCTTTGAGTTCTATCTTTGTCTGGGTTTTCTACACGAACAAGAGAGAGAGATTCTAGATCTGAAGTGTTGAGGACTTCCAAGAACCCATCCCATTGAGGAGAATTGGAAACATCTTCTTGTTTTCCTCCCAGGTGCCCTTAATACAAAAAAAAAAAAAAAAAAAATTCTTTCCAAAATTGCCCTGTCTTGTTTATTGGATATATGGAGCAAACCCTTCTTTTTACTGCTTAATGTCTTTCTATGCATAGATCCGGTTTTTTGCAGCTCTTGTCTTGATCAAATAACTGCAAATTTGAAGATATTGGCAGCCACTTTTGATGTTAGGGTTATTAGTTATGCGTAGCTAAAGTGGTCTTTTTTCGTACACATCGACAAAGGATTCATACTAACACCTTTCTCAGGTATAATGTGGCCTAGAAGTTTACCTTCTTGCAGCCCAAAAACAATTTTCTTAGGATTTAGGGACAGACCATACCTTCTACATTTTTCAAAGACTTTCCTTAGATGTTTCAAGTGTTCTTCTTCAGTTTTAGAAAAGATAGTCAAGTCATCCAAGTAGATAACTATGAAGTGTCCTATCTCCTCTGAGAAAGCAATATCCATTGCCCTCTGGAAGGTAGCTCTAGCATTCATCAATCCAAAAGGCATTTTCAAGTACATGAAGGTGCCCCATGGAGTGGTAAAAGCTATTTTGAGTTGATCTTCTGGGAGTACCAGAACTTGGTTGTATCCTGAAAAACCATCAAGCAGGGAGATCCTTTTAGAGCCTACTACCTTCTATAGGATATGTTCCACTCTAGGCAAAGGGTAGTTGTCTTTCAGGGAGGCTCTATTCAGGTTTCTAAAGTCTATGCATAGTCTGATCTCACCTGTTTTATTCCTTCCAACCACTAAGTTTGACACCCAATCAGAAAACCTTACAGGGACTATTATGCCTACTTCATACATCTTTTTAATTTCTTTCTCTACTGCAGGCAATTGTTTTGGATTGATTCTTCGAAGTTTTTGTCTGAAAGGCTTCTGATTTTCCTTTAGTGGTATCTTGTGTTGTATGATGTTTGTGTCATAGGCCTTTAAGTCTTCATAGCTCCATGCAAACACATCAATGAATTCTTTAAACAAGTCAATGTATTTATTCTTCATGTCTGCAGGTATAGACTTAGCCAGTTTTATCATTTTGGGTCTGTCTTCAGTGCCTATGTTGCATTCTTCTATATCTGATTCTGCATGTTCAATTGTGGGCTTTTTTGCTACATCATCAAAATCAAAGAGGTCCTCCAAGGGTGCCAGGCCTCTGGGTATGTTCTTATCTTTAGCCTGCAGCACCTCAACCTCTTCATTTTCTGCATTCTCACTATTTTCGTTAAAATTTCCAGTTTGCTCAGAAAAAGAATTTATTTCTATGTTACAAGGTGTTTCTTCCTCATCTGGGGAATCTTCATCTAGGCAAAAGCTATCAGATTTGGAGTCTGAATCTGAGAATTCAAACTCATTTCTTCTTATCAGGAAATCCTCAATCTGCTTGTCTCCTTCAAAAAACTGCCAGTATTTTTCATTGTCTGGCACTGCAGGCCTGAATTTGGTCTGAATGATAATTTTTTGGTCAATTGGGGCCTTAGGATATGAGCTATATAGACAAGATAATCCATTTGCGACTGCGTTTTTCCCCCTAGGAATGAAAACTAACTCATATTCAACAAACGTTTTCAGAAAATCTAGAGTATCATTCCTGTATGCCCTTAGTCTGGGATGTTTTGCTGTATACTCACCATTCACTTGTTTGATCACTAAATCTGAGTCTCCTTTCACAGCTATCCTATGGGCTCCTAATTTTGTCAACAAATTCAGACCTAGGATGAGAGCCTCATATTCTGTAATATTGTTTGTGCATTTGAAATGCAGATTCACAGCGTGACTTTCTGCATAATCACTTTCTATGTTTCATAGCCACACTCCTGCTCCAGCATTTTGCCTAGTACAGGACCCATCGAAATTCATTTCCCACAGGGGTTCTTTGTCTTCTTTGTCTTCATTCCCTCCCCTACAGCTGAATTCTCCATTATGTTGAGTTGTGAGGTTTGTGCTAGAAGAGGGGTCATTTTGAGATTCATTATGGGTATGAAGATCAGGGAAGTGGCTAGCTTGTTGTTTTTGTTCTGTTTCGGTTTCATTCAGAGTTATGTTTTCTGCATTTTTCCCATGGTCTCCTTCGTTATAGTCTTCTAGAGTAGCCATTATGTTGAAGTCCATGGGCTTTAGGTTACTGTTTTCTGAGACTGTTTCTTCTAAGGATTTCTCATTGTAAAGGATGAAAGAATCCAAGTCTGTGTGCACATAATACAATGGTGAATTTTCAGGCTTCTCGGGGCTACTAACTAAAAATTTCATCTGAGACTCTCTATACAGTCTTCTAAGCTAGCCAAATATAGGGATAGTGGCATATGAGCCATCCATCTGCATTGTTCCTTGCAGTTTGGCCCCCCAGGATCTCGACAATAGCAAGCCATACTTTGGTGGCACATCTGCCACCACAACATCCATGACCATACATTTAGCAGGGATCTGGGTTAAAATCACACATAAGTCTTTGATGAGGCCTAGGAATTTTACTCTACTAGAGTCAAATGAATATAAGTCTTTGTAGGGTCTGGTGATTTCTAGGCCTAGCCTCTCCATCACTACCTTGGGCATTAAGTTGTGAGACACTCCTGAATCATGCATTGCATTATGGAGGATTTTGTCATGAATGTTGATACTGATATAAAAAGGTGGAACTACCCCTTCCTGAAACTTTCCCTCAATTTTGGGTCCAAAGAGTAGGGTTGGTTGATCATCATTCAAATTTACAGAATCATTCATTTCTCCCAGATTTAATGCCTTCAAAATTTGGCCTTTATATACATTCTGAGTGGCCAGCTCAGATAATGGTAAAGAGATTTTGATTTTTGCAATCTCACTCTCTAAATTGAAAGTGGATTGTGTCTTGGAAACACTTGACTCTGTTTTATTTGCTACCTTGGTAGCTGAGTCAATTAGCGTTTTCTCACTATGTACAAGGTTTGAAACAGTTATATCAGGAGTACTAACTGAAGTGCTAGTACTGCTGTTTGGTTGGTTTTGTTTTTCATTGTCTTGGTTGTCTTTCTCCTTGTGTTTACCAGAACTTTCAGCTGTTGTTTTGTTATTTGCAGAGGTTGCCTTGGAAGTTTTGTCAGGTCTTTTCTTGATGGTTACCTCAGGAACCTTTGTTTTGGAAGCATCTTGGCTTCTCTTGCTCCTAAGTTCATATTGTTCTCGGACCTGCATCATGGCATCTTCAAATCCTAATCTGTAATCCTCAGTTTCTAACCATTTCTCATCCCCATAGGAGGGTGAGGGCTGGTCTTCCTCCGAATCACAGTTAAAGACTGAGTCCTCTGCTTCAAACATGTTTATTGTATTCCCTTCGGACCCTTCAATGATTCCCTCGTCTTCATCTAAATTTTTTTCTTGAAATGGGGGAATAATTTGCTAATCTGACTCTCTTTGTCTGTTGGGAGCATCATTGTTTCTTCTAATGTTCTGGTTTTGGTTTCTGTTTTGGTTATTGTTTTGGACAACCATCATTTTAATCATTTGCTGTAGTTCTTCCACGTTTCTTGACATTTTTTCATATTTGGGATCAGATGTGAAAGCTATGTTGTCATCCCTATATGTTACCCTTTTTTCAGCTTTTAGTTTTGCCCTTTTTTCCATTAGGTTTGCTTCTATGGTTGTGGCTCCTTTCTTCATGTCTTCCAGGGTGGTATACTCTTTATATCTAAGCTCATAGGCCATGTTGGCATCAAATCCATCAGGATATTTTTCTAAGGCCATACCTTGTGGAGGTTTCATGTGTGGAGGGAGAGCATTATAAATGTTATTGAATCTAGTGGTGTAATCGTGAACACTCTCTCCTACGTTCCTCTTAACGGACATGTATTCTGCTAGGAGCTGGCGAGGGTTTGCTATAACCTCCCACTTGTTTATGAATGTCTGGTATAATGCAGGGAGATCTTGAATACTGCGAGGAGGTATATTTTTGAACCATTTTTTTACCTCACCCCCTAGGCTTTGGGCAAAGATCCTCATTTTGATTGTTTCATCATCAATTTCCATATAATCAAAAGAATCCTCCATTTTATCTACATTTTTTTGAGCTATGGTGGACTCTTTAGCAGTGAAGTGTGGGATTTTTTATTGATAATTGTTTGGTAAGGGTAACATGGGTTGGGGTAGAACTAAAGGTGCATACCAAGCTACCATGATGATATTCTGGTGAGGTAAAGGGTTAATTTGAGCAGTTGGTATTTGGATGATAGGGATATTAAGACCAGCAGAAGTCTGTTGAGCAGATCTAGGGTGAGAGAGCCCCAATTTTTGAAGGAAGTTAAAATCAGGTGGTGTGGAAGGAGGGGTTTCACCGTCCCTAGTGTCTGGCTGGTCTGTAACACTGAATGACCTAGTTCTGGGTAATCTGTTTTGAAGGTCTAGGTCGAAGAAAGGGTTTAATAGAGCTGCAAGATCTTCTGGTGCAGAATTAGCTCTATGAACGTTGCTGGAAATAGTTGATCTCTTACTTACAGGAGTTCTCTTAACGATTTTCTCAGGATTATCAACTATTCCGGGTGGGTTTGGATCAGGGCAAGCTCTCGTATGGATGGTTCTAAAAGCCAGAATGTTGTTTCTAAGTCAAGCAGCTTAACCCTACTTGTTATTTCTGCTGTGGTTAATGTTGTCTCAGGGACTGGCCTCCCAGTAGAGCCTTCATTATGTTTCGGGTCTGGTCTCCCAGTGGAGTCTGATGTGAAACCAAAATGACTAGCAGGCCTACTGATCACCAGTGGAGTCTTTTAACGTTTAGGAATAATGGAGTCACCAGGTGGAGGGTTGAAGATGTTTCTAAGGGGTACACTGTCCACCACAGTGCTCAGGCACTATCACCTTTCGGGAATCTCCTCTAAAACAACAAGCTCCAAGCAGAGATTGATTGGGAGGGAATTTACCAGACATGTCACCTTTGAAGAGAGGATGAGATCTGGAGGCTACTTGGCCTTTTCCAGGCTCTGTCCAAGAGTATGGCGGGTATTCAATAATGGAGGTTGATTCAAGAAAGGGGTGACTTACAGTCAACCTAACCAGAGTTCTAAGTTTCTGAGTTTCTTGCGAATGTTTAAGGTGAAATGTACTCAGAGTTCCCCAGCGGAGTCGCCATTATGTTGGGGTTCCCATGTTTTGGCCAGGTTAACAAAGACCAAAAGATGAGACAACATAGAACCACTTTCAGACCTTAGGATCTAGCCCTCCTAGGTCCAAAGAGGGATTTCTCGATGAAGTCAAAGGATATGTCTTTGAGGCTTAAAGTATACGATTTTAGGCTAGTTATAAGCTCAAGGTTGTTGGTTTGATTGTTTGTGTTTGGTTGGAGGAAATTAGGAAAATAAGGACCAATATAAGACAAGGATGAGCAGAGACAAAGTTTAGGCAGAGACAGATAACTCAAAGAACATCAAAGCCATTGGGCTATGGAGTCAAGAAAGGATTTACTGGTAATCAATGTGCAAGCTTTCAGTTGGGCTAGTCATCTAAAACATCTGGATCTTAAAAGATGATTGGTGGAATGGGACATTAAGGGCTGAAAATGAAAAAGGAAAACCAACCAACTCTGTCTATAGATTAGGCCAGAGGTCATTTAACTCCAGGCCTGCTTGGACAGAATTAGAGGTAAAACAAGGGATCTTAGAAAGGCTAGTTGGTCGAGCAAATATCCTAGTGGACAGGGCTAACACTATTCCCCAGTGTTCTCAAACCTTCCAGCTAAATCTTACCAAGAACATCTAAACATAGACTTCATCAATTCATGCATCAGAGAGCATGCAATTTCATCCACTACACTGGTTAAATCAATTGAAATCAACATTCAGATACACATATAAGCAGAACAAATTGAGGTAGGGAGAGCAGGAAACATAAGGCACCTATCAAGGGTGAATCTTACATTATACTTCTGTTGCCTACCAGCAGAAACATGATGAAACGAAAGCAAGTCAATCATAGATACAGAGAAAGGAAAACGTCACTAGCCACTTTAGATCAAGATCCAAAGAAACATGCTTGTCATATTAAAAACAACACCAATCAAGTACATCATAGCCCATAGCTTGAACATTCAGTCTGAATACATCATATCTCGGCCTGTCTTACAATCTACACAGAGAACTTGTCTCAAGAGGAGAATACTTGCATTTCACTGATTTCTCATCAACAATTATTACAAAGTTTCCTTCTGAGTTTTATAGCTGAAGAGGGGCAGAAGAGGTAGGTGAAGAATTAAATGCAGTATTAAACTCTGAAACAAAAGAGGGCCGAAGCCCATTCTGCTCTTAAATTTTTGTATTTATTTCTGAGATGTTTCGGACGAAGGAATGAATCCTTTCAGCCTCCATTTACTTCTGTCTGCCTCTTGTTGTACTTTGGTATGCAGGACTCTGTGGTACCTTTGGTGCAGGAACAAAATGGAAAATAAACGCCTGAATGTTCTGCCATGCTGTGAAATAAATGTTTCTGATAGTATTCTGGACGGTCGAGAGGAGGAAAACTTCACTTGGACACAATGCATACTGAAGAAATATTGTGTACTGTGTCCGTGCTTAGGAAGAAATGTTATGCTGATTTGAGACCCTGATTATGTGGTTTTCTGCGTGCTGGACTTTTCATGTAACCCTCGACGCCTTTGAACTGGTACCTATGCCTTCTAAAATCCCTGAAAAGGTGCAAAAGACTTCCATTTCTTGCCTCGAGCCCTCTGCTGCTCCCGTACCATCTTTGTTTGTGCGATCTAAGCTTTAATGGTGCCGACGGAAGTTTGCAAAGCTCGAAATATGTTCTTTAAATGCGAGTCCTGTCACCTAGCCATGGTATTGAAAGTTGTGCAACCATGGCAGCGTTCACCATATGATAACCCTACAAAATATGGGACTGGGTGTTGAAAACCATGCATAAGGGGTAGCTGTGGAAGGTGGGAGGACATAACATGGCGGTGGTGAGAACAGTGTTTCGAATGAAATGAATGTGAAAAATGCGTTGATATGGAGGAAACAACGACAAATAGGGTTTGGTGCGAACACACTTTGTGGACTGTCAGATCATGACCGAGGGACGTAGATCAACGATGGAGACCTAATAGTTGGACAATATATGAAATGGGGCAGAATGTACAAAAACATTAAACTTTAATGTAAATACGAAAGTTTGCCTAACGTAGGAAATACAAAGGGAACGAACAAAATGCAATGAGGGGGGGCGTGGATGTGGGACTCGGGGGGGATGATCGCAAAATCGCAAATGGAGGAAGTGCGACGGGGGAAATCAGCACCAAACAGAAAACTGCGCTTTGCGCTCTGCGACGGAGCAGAAATGCGATGGGGAAAATGCAATGGGCGGATCGCATCGCAAATAAATGTGACGCGATCAAATCACATCGCAAATATTTGTGATGGATCTAACGAACACAACCCGCAAAAATGCGATCTGCGATTTGCGATGGGCGCCTTAAGAAGCAGTGCTCAGTCACAACACTCGGTTACGTGGGGACGGGACCGGCGGAAAGGGGATAAGTCTATTATATGGTCGGAAGTGGGTTTTTTAACACATTCTTAATGTATTTTAAAGCCTCCAAGGGGTAACGATAGGGATTTAAAGGGCGAAAAAGGCCGAACAAGGGTAAAGGTAGGGATTAAAGGGGTTTTGGAGGGGATTTAAGGAATTGAAGGGGGGAAATAAGGGGGAACAAAAACACTTTGACAGAGGGAGGAAAAAGGAAAAAAGGGACATTTTGAAGGGATACAGGGGTGAATGTAGGCTCGGGGATAGGAAATCGGCAGAGGGGATTTGTACAAGGCGAGCACAGAGAGACATCAAAGAAGATGGGTCTTCAGGGAAGATGCATTCTTTGAAAGTCTCCAAAATGATACAACCCCCAGCTTGCTTGTCAAGAACTTCAAAGGGGGGGTTAACAGTTATTAGGGTAGAATAGAAATAGATAGATTCAATAACTCTCTCGCACCTGAGATGAGAAATATAATGCGAATCCCAATAGAAATACATCACAATAATGCAGAGAGGAACTCCACCTGCTACGATGCGGAGACCACATCACAACTAATTGTGGTCAGGGGGGGTAGCGTTTACCGTGTCATTCATGTCAGAAAGCCAAGCGTATCGAATATCATTCCATCATAATAACCCGTCATACCGTTTTCGGTCCGTACGATCACCCAGATTTGAGAATTAACTGCCATAATTATTAACAACCATACCGTAATAAATTTTCCATATTAAGCCATAATCATTACCCATCATGTCTACCCAAATCTTGAAGACACAGTTAGCAATGTCAGAATACACCTCACTGCGATAACTAATCGCACGATTATAGCCGCGGGAGAGACATAAACAAATTAATTAGTTATGGGGTCTTATCAACCTCATTCGTGCTAGTTACATTACTTAACCCACATGAAAGAAGAAAAGCACCAAAATGCTGGAAAATTCTGAGTTGGAATAAGAAAAATGCTGGAAAATTCTGAGTTGGAATAAGAAACAGCTAAAGAAACAAGTGAAATTTCATTAGAGGAAGTGTAATATCCCAAAATGGGATATTTTCCTAAATTTGCATAAATTAAACTAAACCCTAGATTATTCCATAAAATCAACATACATTTTAACAGAAGATTTCCATGTAAAATAAACATACCATTTCATGCAAATACATAACTCCATAATGCAGGAAATAACTTAGATTTATTATAATATACTAGGGTTACATGTTGAAATGAAAGATAGCTGAGATAACTGGAGTACAACTGGCCTCAAGAAAATCTGCTGCACTGCTACACTGCGATGGCCTCTAAAACTGAACTGCTACACTCTCCCTCTGGCAATGGCTACCACTAAATCCACTGAAGCACCTGTTGAATATCTGAATGATCCTCACTCCAATATCTCTAAAGCTCTGTGAAAATTCTGAGTGAAGTCTCCTCAAAGAGAGTTGGGTTTCCGTCCAACACTCATAAATCACCCGAGGGTTTCTGTCCTGGGGCTACGGCTGAAGTAGAGAACCACGTCTCAAACCTCTCATACAAGAATATGATATGATCCAAAGATATCCCTAAAACACCTCCTCCCTTTCATTTATAGATCTCATGGAGCCTTCTAGAGAATTCATTTATTATTATTTTATTCACACTTTTCCCTCTTATTAAAATATTCCTTTTTAATGCAGAAAAGAGTAAATCGGTTACCATGTCTCCTCTGGTTACTGAAACTGATGACCAACCATCCCATCATGTAGGTATCCTCGTCCCGATTCCAATGAGCTATTACACTAAGGCATTCTATCATGTATTCTTCCTAGAATTCCACCTTGAGCATAATCGACTGTGTTAAGTCCACAAATAACTTAAATTTCTGAAAGTTGTTGGAATGCACTGGAACGAAAGCCAAACTGCTCAAATGATCGAATATATCAAGCGAATGCTACCAAACACCATGGAAATTCCTCAAAACTCCTCCAAAAATACCTTGAGCCCATTGATAACACTAATTTGTACCTTTGACCTGTCTGCTCCTAACTCTGGAAGTCCAACCTAACCCTGACGTAGGTGACACCAAAAAAGGGAATATTACAGACCTTCCGCCGAAAGATTTCCTGCCCTTAATGTTATGTCGAATTATGGATTACGGATAAAACATTATTCCCTAGATGTAGTTCTCATCTAGAACAACAAGTTAAAGACTTTGCAACTACTTTTCCTAACAATAAATAGACACACAGAACAGATCAAAGAACTTACTTGGAGTCCAAGCGCTTCCTATTCTCCTTCTGTCTCTTTTTCTATAGCTTCAAATCTGAGCTAGATCGCCAAAATATTTCCTGTAAAGATGAACAGTAAACAAAAAAATATAGGAATAATACATATGTATATTCAACTTATTCAGTTAAATCAATAAAACATGAAGCATATGCATCAAATAAGAATTCATAATATGAAATACATGAGCTTATACATACATATATATATATATATGTGTGTGTGTGTGTGTGTGTGTGTGTTTGTGTGTGTGCGTGGGAAAGTAAGCAGCAATATTTATTAATGGATAGAAGGGGAGGTTACAATCCAGTGGTTGATTTAGTGTCACCATCTCTAGCAGCATCCCACCCTCATCACAATGCACATCTCTCCAGTAGCATGTCACTCAAATCAATTCCTGAATTGAAATTCCACCAGCATTTCTCTACTCAAATTATTCCTTATCAAACACTAGGATCTGTGCTCAATTTATAGAGGATCTAATGGTATTTTTACAATAAATGACTTTCTAATAATAGGCAAGACATTTTCCTAGTCTCAGAGGTATCAAATGGACACATGGATTCAAAGTTTGAGACATGTGATCTCTTCTAGAAGGCACTAGCCAAGTGGAGATTCCAGAACAATGAGAATTTTTCTCCCAATGTGACCAATGCACCCATGAGTGTCGGGAAGTGCTTTGCAAAGCACCCTTGAGTGGGTTAATTTGCATATGAAACACACTTAGTCCCTTTAGAGGAAATTTTGGTGAGATCTCATATGATATATTATAAACTTCAAATTTTGGAAACCTTTGCAAATGAAAGGCATGGATGATTTGTCTTGTTATTTGTCTTAGGGCATGTAGCAACTGAAATGATAGGGAATGATAGACCCTATTCATTGGTTTTGGAGATGATGTCCAGTTAACCAGGTCATTGGGAATGATGCCCAAATTGACCTATAACAAATTCCCCCCTAAATCATGGAGTCAGAATAATAATAACAATATTTTGATTGAGATGATTTACACCGTGATGGGCTTCAGATGAAGCGGAGTGGTGACCTACATCAATATTACAATACATTACATCATGATATATCATCTTGATCATAAATTTCTGATGGAAGGCATTCCCATGCTCAACACATAAACTTTCTAATAACATGTACATAATTTAGAAAATCGTCTACATTGGAATGTTTCCCAAAACAGACATGCCTACAAATATAGGCCCATGTTCGGATGACGATTTTTATGTAAGGTCACTGTATAGATGATGTGTATGACAATCCTAAAATCACAGCCCAGATGGCTAAAACTAGATCCGGTGTCTTCTTATCTCGTTCACTCGATCATTCGGGTACAAGTCTAGCCATGCGAATATATGATTTGTAGTCAAACATGAAAATACATCGTTTGACTACCAGCCAATGATGTGAGTTGTTAACAAACACGAGAGAACCACCATTGATGTCAATGGCCCTCAAGGTACTGAAGTACATTTATTAAGCCGTGAATATATGATTTGATGTCGAAAGCCAAACAAAATCTTTTAGTCAAAAGTCTAGAAGCGAGGATCTTGTCAATGTTGTAACAAGCCTCATGGTACTGGAATATGATGTTTCTAAGTGAAATTCTTGGATAATGATTTTTCATCGACATGATGCCACCTTATTTTGAAATGGGAGTTACTGATTTCAGAGACAAAGGTATGACTTAATATAGCAATGTTTAGGGATGACTGTCATGAGAATGAAGGTTTGTGGGTATTGCAGATGGATGAGTATTCATTGGGTGACTTCTCTTGAACATATCGGCGACACTGAGATGATTTGGCAGCATTGACCCAAAACCAAAGTGAAGGTATGATGAACCATAGGTATGAATGAACCTTCAAGTAGATTACCCAACCCAAATAGTCACGGTAATTGAGTGAAGTGTCATGTTCAATAGCGACCTGCTACCATAAAAATTTATGTTCACTTTCCCAAATTTTCCCTGGTCATTTGTCAACCAGTACCTCTTTATTTTTCTACAATCTCAAGGAGGATAACATTTTCTTGATCTATAATTCAACCCTTCGGGTGAATAAAGTATTGCTATTTAATAATTTAATGAGTCTAGTGATGAATGAAACTCAATTCTTGCCATGATAGAAAAGCCTGTCGCTACTTTATGTTTTAGCAAGCTTAATGATAGTGACAACCCAATCCTTTTTCATATTAGAGAGTTTGAAAAAGAGGACGAAAGAAAACTCCATAAGTAATTTTTCGTAAAGTTGTCGCTCAGATCCGAAAAAGTGTAAAATAATATCTGAGAGAACCTCTTTAGCCATGTTCGACCAAGGCATTCCTTTTTCGTAAATAATCTATCTCAATCCGGAAAAGGGTTAAACTTATAATGAGTAGATTTCAATTCATTTACTTTTACGAGCTTGAAAAGACAAGTGTTCGGAAATATATTCACATTATCAGAGCCTGAAAAGAGCTAAAAGAGGACTCCAAGGGTTCCTTTTTCCCTATTATCGAAGCTCAAAAAAGAGATAAAAGTGCACTTCAAATCCTTTTTTGTTTTTAACAAAGCTCGAAAAATAAGGAGAAAAAGTATGCTTTGTGGTCAAATCATATTTGAAATAAATCTTCACGACTAATATGTTCATCAGTTGTAAGACCTATTCAGAACGATATGAAATGGATTAAAAATACCTCTTTCATGATAAAAATATAATAAAACCATAGTCATAGCAATAAATATGATTTGAAAACAATTAAATGACTATCAAAAAGTGTTTTACTATTCTTTTTTACCATTCCATAGCTACCATTTACATTTTGGAGCTCTGAAAATGATTTTGCCCCCAAACTTCAGCAACTGATTGCGATCGTTTCTGTGGATGGATTTCATTTTTGTTTGATCCAGGTTAGTTCCATGAACCCTCTCTTTCGTTCAATAATCATTTAGTTTCCATTTATTTCAAATTTTTAGGGTTTTTAGGCCCCTAGGGTAAATTATTCTCCCAAAGAGGGAAACACACCCTTGGAAATCACAAAGTGTGCTGCATAACATCTAAAATGAAGGATTCCTGGATATACAATGCACTGTCTCTTGTCCTACGTTGCGTTGGGCACAATATTCATTTTTGTTTTTGCATTATGCCTAAAATTTGCCAAGTTTTTTGCATTGAATGGAATCTAATGGTTCTTATTGTTAAATTTTAGGTTTTCATCGGATTACAATGATGATTACATGGAGGGAAAGAGAGCATGAAGAATAGGATATGATTTCCTTAAATGATCTGGGCACAGTAAGAGCCCTAAAAGATTATAGACTGTTAAAGTACTTCTGGTTGTCAGAGATGAGGCAACCAATATAACTCTTGGAGTTCTTAGTTCAAGCACATGATCTAGCTATCTAGGCATTTCATATTAAGAACCAAGTGGTTCCCATGACAGTAGAGGATGTATACTTTCTTACAGGTTTGTCGAGGAGAGGCTTTCCTATTTCACTCTCAGGGTCTATTTTTGGAGGAGAGACTATGAGAGATTATGTTTTGCAACATTGTTATCCAAAGGCAGAGCCAAGAAAAGATGGAAAAATAAACATCCAGGACATTAAAGATTTGCCTTTGAGAACTATCCTTTTCACGATCGCAAAACTTGCTGGAACCATTACACTACATGTAGTGAATAGATCGTATATATAGTACACGCTAGAGTGTATGGAGCCAACAGTCTTCAATTAGTCTGAAGCTATACTTTCTTAGATAAAAGAACAACTAAACAAAGAAAAGGGAGGAAGGAAGAAGAACTTCAGTTATGGTTCGATCTTCATATCATTTTCCTTAGAACCGATTCCACTGATGCAGCCATAACATGTGACATTGGATGTGTCTAATCCTATAGATCCGAGGATGCAGAGATGGGTAGAACTAATGGGTAGGCATGCAGGGCAATCAACCATTGTGTTCTCGACTATGTTCTTCGCCTGGTTCCAGCGATAGATTGTCTCCATCGATGAGTATGCATACACATGTGTTGATTTCGGAGAAGATCCAGATTTAGCTTTACCAGAAGGTGCTCAGTGGGGTGCAATGGGTAAAGATGTTTTGACCATGTTTTTTATTTTCCTAAGGTTTATACAATGTTTTTGTATTTTTGATGTTTTCCCAAGACTAAACTAAATGTTTGATGTAATGCAGATTTTGGTCAAGTTTAACTGGTGGAGGAACCAGAGCGTGTAGCAGATGAACCAGCAGAGAGGGCTGTCAGGAGAGCAATCCTTCAGGATCTTGATATGGTTGAGACTCTGACTGAGCTTTGGCAGCACATAGAGGGGTTGACCTTCAGGATTCCGCTTTGCCGGATCAAAGAGTTATCCATGAGACTGCAGTGTCACACTATAGGTGTTCCTAACCATTGGATGCAGTTACTACGTATGATAGCTAGGTATATAGCATGTTACCAAGAGCACCACTAGTTTACTTTTGACATTTTTCATGCATTTTTTAGTTCAGATGACCAATGTGTCTTGGGCACAATTTTTTGTAAAAACCTATAACTATCTATCTATTTGATTTCAGTGTTTTTCTTATGTTTATTGTGAAATCCTATTCAATGATGTGAATGTTTTCTTTACATGTGTTGCAAATGTATGTCTAAAACTTGATTAGCTAAAGAATCAACCAATGTGTTCAAATTTATGGAAATATGTTGATATTGAATAAAATCAAAGTGTCTTTCAAAAATTCCAACTCTTAGGAACAATCTATGCAATGTTGGATTTCTAACAGTATAAACACTAGTAAGTTGTAATGTCACAAGCTGCAAGTCTAACCTTACGATGACGCGGCTAATACCAAATGAAATGGCATCAGAGAGAAGTTTGATCAAATTTTTATACTCAGCGATATTGTTCATCGATCTATCGATAAAAATCCCTTGAAAACTCACTAACTTGCCATTCGGAGCGAAAATGGCCCATGCTGCAGAGGATAGATTCTGCGTACTGTGACTAGCACCATCAGCATATCCAAAAAATGGTTTTGAAGATTTAGACATATGCGATGAAATGTAAAGTGGATTACTAAGGTCAAGAAAACTCTAAAAACAAACTAAGACGGTGAATGCAAATCAAAATCATATATATACAATATAATACAAAAAATTACTATGCTCATGATTAAGCATAGTAACGTTTCAGATACAACCCATTTCTAGGCTGCGCCAATGGAATTCCATCGTAATCAACTAACTCATAGGCGCCCTTAGCAAGAACTCTTTTGACAATATAGAGGCCACGCCATAATGGCTCAAATTTTCCTATACCTATTACATCAGCTTTTTGATCATAAAGTAGGACCAAGTCACCCTTTGAGAAAATGTGAGGCTGGAAATTTTTGTCGTATTGCACCTTTATGCTTCTCTTACGTGCTTCGTTGGCCAATTGGGCTTCATGACGTGTTTCATCAATATGGATGAGGTTAAAAATACACACTTCTTCTTCTAAGGTGTTAGGTAATAAGTCGATTGCGAGTTTTAACGATGGTATTTCACATTCGATTGACAAGATAGCTTCCAGATCATACACCAATTGAAAGGGAGTAAATCCAGTTGCATTTCTCACCAAGGTTCGGTACACCCACAAGGCAGAGTACAAGATCAAATGCCAGTTTCTTTTACGAACTCCTATTATTTGTTGAAGCATACGTTTAAGAATTTTTTTGATAGCCTCAACTTGTCCATTTGATTGTAGATAACAAGGAGTAGAATTATCATGTGAAAATCCTAACTTGACAGTTAATTTAGTCATCATGTGGTTGAGAAAATGTTTCCCATGATCTATAACTATAGCCCATGGGACCCCAAACCGTGCAATAACATGAATAAAGAAAAACAATGCAACTATATGTCATGTGTTGTGTTGGGGTTCCCATGTTTTGGCCAGGTTGGAAAGACCAAAAGATGAGACAACATAGAACCACTTTCAGACCTCAGGATCTAGCCCTCCTGGGTCCAAAGAGGGATCTCTCTATAATGTGTCAAAGGTATATATCTTTGAAGTTCAGTGGTTAAGATATTAGGCTAGTTATGGGGCTCAAGGTTGTTTGTTTATTTGATTAAGAGTTTGGTTGTTGGGAATCAGGAAGGAAGGGTTCATCATGAGACAGGACTGGGCAAAGGAGAGATAATCCAGAGAAAACCAAGTCCATTGGGTAATGGAGTCAAGAAAGGATTTACTTGCTATCAATATGCAAGCTTTCAGTTGGGCTAGTCATCTAAAGCCTTGGATCCTAAAATGATAGGGTGGTATGGGACATTAAGGACCGAGAGTGAAGGGGGGAGAACCAACTAATCCCATCTATAGATCAGGTTAGAGGTCATTTAACTCCAGACCTGCTTGGAAAAAATCAGAGGCAGCACAAGCGAACTTGGAAAGGCTTAATCAGAATGGAAAGATCCTAGTGATGCAGATACAAGGTTCTAGACCTCCCAGTGTTCTCAACACATTCCATTAAATCCTAACAAGAACATCTAAAACAGATTCTGTTAATTCATACATCAGATATTAGGCAACAACATCCACTACACTGGTTAAATCAATTGAAATCAATCTTTAGATAAACACATTAAGAAGAAAACATAAAGGGATGGGAGAGCAGCAACATAAGGCACCTAACAAGGGTGAATCTTATGCCAAATTTCTGATGTGAGCCAGATGAAATGAAATGAAATGGAAATAAACACAGAGATATAAAAACATCACCGCAGCTTTAGATCAGGATCCAATGAAATGTGCTTATCATATTAAACATCAACACCAATCAGGTACAACATAGCCACTAGCTTGGTCATTCAGTCTGAATACATCTTCCTCAGCCTATCTTACAACTATACACATAAAACTTATCTCAAGAGAAACTGCTTGCACTTCTCTGCTATCTCATCAACAACCTTTACAACAATTTTCTTATAGTTTTTATAACTGAAAAAGAGCAGAGGAAGTAGGTAGAACACTAAATATAACATTAAACTTAGAAAAGAAGGAGAGGGCCAAAGCCCATTCTGTTTTAAACTTTGAGCATTAATTTTTGGCACTCTTTGGAGAAAAGAATGGTCTTTGTCAGGCTTCATTAATTCCAGGTATGTCTCTGATGCATTCTGGTTTGCTGTACTTTGTAGTACCTTTGGTGAATAAAAAAAATGGCAATAAAAAATGGAATGATCCGCCATACATGAGCAACAAATGCTCTGATATCATTGGACTGCGTTCTAAGCAGAGATCTCCTCTGGAGCACGGTATGGAATAAAAACCGTATGGGAAACCCGTCCTTTCTGGGAGGAAAACATTTTGTTGATGTAGAGAAACTTGTCATATATTAATTTCCACGCCCCTGTCAGTAAAAACCTTGCCGCTGTATCCATATTGTGTATTTTTGGAGGCGTGTCTGCCTTCTGTACCCTGCAGAACACGCAATTGGACTGAGAAGAACAATGCAATGGAAGGGTGGATGAAATGGTAGTGCGGCAGTGGAATGGTGGTTTTTCACTAAAAATTGGTGACAAAATGCAATGAAACGAAGGAAACTATGAATAATAGGGTTTGGTGGTGGAATGCAGCGCTGACCATTAGATCATGATCAAGGGACAAAGATCGACGGTAGAGATCGAGCGACGGAGTGATATATGAAATTGGGCGGAACAACAGTGAAATATAAGACCTTAGTGTAAAGTTTTGAACCTTGGATTTTGAACAAAATACAAAGGAAAGCGAAGGGAACATAACGAAATACGTGGACGTAGACGTATGAGGTGGGACCCAGCTGCAGGTGGAGGGCGATTCACTTTGAACCATTAGATCTTAAACCCAACAGTCGGTCAAGATTTAGTCGGAGAATCACAATCGCGATGGATGAGAGGGACGCACACTTATAACTTCTGATTGTGATCGAGGAGGGAGAAGAGATTGGGAAGTGCGATGACGGTTGGATTTGCATGGGAATCAATGGTGGAGATGCGGATCAGGGGATCGCAATCGGCGAGGACATGAAGGAATGGCACTAACAAACTTCCGATTGCGATGAGCGGGGACAAGCGATAGCTGTTGGATTAGACAAGGGGATCAATGGCTGGGATGATATCGGGAGATGGCGTGATCGAGGATCGGAAGACAGGACTTGCGATTGATCAAAAGGGACAACGATTGGCGGGGAGTTGTGATTGATCGCATTGCAAACACTTGCGACGAATCGATCGGGGAACCAAACTTGAGTGATGCGATTGCAAAGATTGCGATATTGCGCGGGCCGTTCGATCTATATGGTAGATCAACGGTGGATATCAAGTCATGGGACTTGTTAACAAAACAATCGCATCAGAGTTTTCATGATGTTACAAAGGATTTTAACGCTCCGCTTGGTCTTTTTCGATGTGATTAGCACTTAAAGCTTAAGCGCTTGGCCTTTGGGTGATGGGCATATGTGGGGAAGTGGTTAGGGCTGACGGGAAAAGGGGCTAAGTCCTATTATAAGGTTTAAAGTGGGTTTTGAGCCCATTTCAATGGATTTTAAAGCCATAAGAGGGTAACGATAGGGAGATAGAGGGAAAATTTGAGGAAACCGAGGGAAAATGTGGGATTTCATGGGGATTTTGGGAAAAAGGGAAAAAAGATAAAGTGGGGGAATGCTGCAGAGATACAAGGGGCGAAATAAGGCCTTTTGAGCAAAATTTTATCGTTCAGTGAGGCTTATTGACCTTATTACAGCAGGGGGAAACAGACAAAGGCAGGGAATTATGAAACAGGCTTCAAGGATGATGTTTCCAAAGGAAATGCATTCCTCAAAGGCTCAAAAACATTTAGCCCCCTGTTTGCTTGTAAAAAATTTATAGGGGGGCTAACATGTTGCTGAATGTAGGCATTGCTTCGGCCCATTTGGTAAAGTAGTCGACTGTGACAATAATATAACCATGCCCCCCAGACGAACAAGGGTTACAGGTAATGAAGTCAATACACCATTTCAAAAATGGTCCCATAGAGACAACATGATGCATTGGGACTAGTGGTTTGCGTATTTTACGATAAAAAATATGGCATGCATGACAACTTCTGACCACGAGGATGCAGTCGCGAAATATAGTAGGCCAAAAATAACAGGCATGGAGTATATTCTGCATGGTAGAGTATTGTGATAAATGTCTAGTACAAGCCCCAACATGACAATCATTTAAAACCATTTCTGCCTCCTCATGAGTGAGGCACCTTCTTAAAATAGTATCAACACCACGATGGTAAAGTGTATCACCAATGATTAGATAATCTTTGGCTTGGTATCGAATACTTCGTTGTTCAGAGTGAGAGGTATCAAGCTGAAAAGTTTGAGTTTGGAGATAAATGATGAAATCTCCATACCAAGGATCAGATGATCTGATTAGAAACAGAGACTCGTTAGAAATTGATGGTTTCGACGTACTTGCAGTACTATCAGAGGGAAGGTCACAGAGAAGCTCAACTAAAACTAAAGACTTATTTTACTTGGATTTGATGAATTCAAAATCAAATTCCAAATGAAAATCCATTTTGAATATTTTTCCCCCAGAAATTGACGTGATAAGATATAAGTCATGGGGTTGCAATCTGAAACGAAAGTGGTCTTTCAGAGTAGGATATAGTGGCGAAATCTTTGGACAGCTTGAAAAACTACCAAGGCAAGCTTTTCTATGTATGAACACTTAACTTTCAAATAATTGAGATTATGATTCAAATAATATTTAAGATGTTCAATTCCATCTTCTACTTGGACCAAAACCATAGCAATGGTTATTTCAGGCGCGACGATGTATAGGAAATAATCATTCTGATAATTATGGGGATACATTAATGATGCTCGAACAAGAGGATAGCATCAAAAGAAGCTTGTGCAACTTAGTCCCAATGGAAGGGAACCCCCTTTTTGAAGAGTCGAGTAAATCCTTTAGCCATTTCGGTGTAGTTTGGAATGAACCTTCTTAGGAAGTTAGACTTTCCTTGAAGATTTTATATCTGAAGTAAATTTAATGGTGCAGGAAAATCAAGAATTCCTTGAAACTTCAATGGGTCAATTCAAATTCCTTCTTTTGAGACTGTGAATCCAAGAAAATGACCAAAAACAACACAAAATAGACATTTATGTGGATTGAGGCATATTTTGTAATGTCAGCAGTAGTAAGAAAATGGCTCTCAAATGCATCAGGTGATTAATCCGATCTCGTGAATGCATGGGTAAATCATCTAGATAAGGTTGAAAAATGTGTTTGATGTCATTGAAAGCATAATACACTGCTCTCTAAAAAGTTTCCCCAGCGTTCTTTAAACCAAACGGTATTTTCTTATAGGCGAATGTGCCCCTGGGACAGATGAATGTTGTCTTATGTTGATCCTCTGAGAGGATATTGATTTGGTTGTAGCCAAAAAATCCATCCATGAATGAAAAGTTTTCACATCCATCACAATTGTCAATAATCTGATCGACAAAGGGAGTAGGATAGTTGTCTTTTGGACAAGCAATGTTGACGTCCCGATAATCGACGGACACTCTAATAGTTCCTTGTTTTTTCATGACAGGAATGATATTGGAAACCAACTCAGTCAGCGGAACAGGGTAAATGAAACCAGCATGCAAAAGTTTTTCAACTTTCACTTTGATGGTAGCATCTTTCTTTGGATGAACAAGACGAATCCGTTGATCCACTGATTTGACATCAGGATACATATGTATAATGTGTTCAACAATACTAGTATCTATGCCTGGCATTTCCTCGAAAGACCAAGCAAATAAATCACAAAACTCATGAAATAGAGAGCGATATGTTTCGATTTCTGATGGAGAACAAGACACACCAACATGAATATTTTCTACAATGCTAGGTTTGGTTGAAATATCGATAGAAATAGTTTCTTCAATATTTGATAGATTTTTCTCAGAATTGATTGCATTAATAGGTAAAGATTTCGAAAAGAAATTTTTGATTGATGGGTGATATAGTTCACTAAGATGATTTTCATCATAATCAGGAACATGGGAACAATGATGATAATCTCCCCATGGTTCTCCTTCTGACATCATGGCTTCCAAAATATTCTCATCTGTCAAGAAAATTGAGGAAAATGGATCAGATGGAGTACCAAAATCTAAGCAAAGATCAACCCAAACAACCGTCGAAGCTGATTTCAGATTCGTCACCCAAGCCAGATAGATTGATTACTATGCCAGCTCAATAGGGCTGGGCAGCAGATACTCATCCAACATAAAAATTTAAGAATCAACCATACTCTCCCTTAAGCCAGATAGAGTGGAAAAGATCATGTAGCAGGTCTCTATACTTGCTATTTATGCCGAAGTCACAGGTGGCGGTAATGCAAAGGTTCCCATGAGAGTGGAATCCTATAAGAGTTCTACACCAATTTTTTGAAGTGCTAGTTGGGGTGCGTGAACGAATAGAACACTTCCAATTACCTGTGAAGCAGAGACAAAGAAGGATAGTTGATTAATGATTGTGATAGTACCTTTATATGGAAAGGAAATCATTCTAAAATATGTAGAAACAATTTCAGTCATTACATATACCCATGGCCTTCCAAGTAGAATATTATAGTCAAGGGGTCCGTCAACAACCTCAACATCAACATTCATTGTTTTCCCCCTAGTTCAATATGCATGTTATTAATAATACCACAAGGCTTATTGTATGTCCATCAAAAGCCTTCAACATCGTTGATGATTGAGATAAACGCAACGAGCTAAGTGAATTCCAACAATTTAGAGACATAATGCATGTAGATGATCCCTCGTCAATAATAGTACGATGAACAAGGTGATTGAGAACATTTACTTGTATGGAGAATGCCAATTCTGCTAGTAATTGCAGCACATAGCCTGTGTGATGTTCCTTTTTCAGGAATGTTAGCAATCAGCAATCTATTCCAGAGACTGACTGAAGGGGAATTTACTGGATGTGTCACCTTCTCAAGGAATTGTGAGATCCAGAGGCTATCTGGCCCATTTCAGACTATGTCCATAGAGCTTCTTGAAGAATCCAACTCAAAAGTGAGCTACAACAATATGTAAATGAATACATGAAGATCAAACCTGCTTTAATCTCAGAAAATGATAGAAGAACTCATAGCCATTGTATTAGCTCATAGCAGCAAAATAAGTGTACAACATCTTGAGGGAAAGAGCAATCAAGAGAGATCAACCTCAAAGAACAAGTACATGAAAGCATGAAATACACTGCTGCATAAAATTCCCTAGCTATGACTGCGCAGTCTTATGGAGACATTGATACATACAAATGTGAAATATGATGATATTGAAATATAGCTCAATAAATGAGGGGGAGTGTACTCTCAACCCCTAAAAACAATAATGCAATGATGATACAACAGTCCTCAAGAGGATTGGCTACACTAGATGCATAGAATGGAAAAATACCAAAATGTCGGAGTTGCTACGTAGTAGCAGCAACTCATAATCAAAATGGAAGGAGATGGTAGAATTTTCTCTACAATATGAATCAATCTCCTCCAAAGGATTTCTGGAGTGCAAGGCTAATCCCGAAACTGGAAATCTCTCCCTCCAATGTGATGGTGCAAACCCCCACTACAGACTAACTCTGAAATAACACAGTCTATGAAAGGGACTGCGCTGATGAATATGGGAGAAAGCTTGGCCTGCTGCCAAAATCTGAAAATGAGCTCAATAACACTCCTCAATGATATCATCACTAAATGTAGACTTCTTTCTCTACAAATCAAGTCCCGGAGTGATGTGGTGGAAGCCTCCACTGCAACCCCAGCAACACAATGTCTTCTTGCTGCAAGAATAATGTTTTGATGGAAGAGAATGACTTGGCCTTGAGCGAAGTTGTGGAGAAATCTGAAGATCAATTCCTCAAGAGGCCTCTCATGAGGAGGAAGGAATCCTAAATAGGAATTCCCCCAGCAACTCTGCTAAACAGTAGGAGTATGCTCCTTGTCTCTCAAGACAATGAAATCAATAATCCATTCATGAGCAAAAATGGTTGTCTTGCCCTCCTCTTATACAGTTGTGAGCTCCCTCTCCATGGGCCCCACTTCATTAGGGTTTTCCTTCTCAAGGAATCTTCCCTCCTTCTCTTTTGCATTGTACCACAATGTGCTTTCCACCTCATAGCCTGTGTAGTTTGACTTTGGTCAACTTGACCTAGTCACTTTGCAAAATAGCCCTTTTCCACCCATGGAGGTGTGAAATAAAATTAAAAAATGATCCCTTCTCATAATATGAGGGATTTTATTGTGATTTTCATTATTCATGGGTCTTCTTACCCATTTATTCTCCTCCTATGTGGAATTAGCAAAAATTAATGTTCCAATTTTCTGCATGAAAATTTTGGAACATTACAGTCCTCCCCTCCCAAATGTTGCTTGTCCTCAAGAAACTGCAAGGATAGAACCGGAAAGCCTCCTCTCAAGGCATGGAGTCTGTGAAGTGTTTGAGGAACATCTTCCTCATGTGGATCCTCCATCTCCAAGCTATGAGCCGTACAAAATGAGTCACCTTCCATCTAGGAAACTCCTGAAAATAATCCTGCACCTTGTGCTCATGTAGAATAGGTGGGCTGAAATTCTAAACATGGTAAGCTGCATGGCCTACCCCATGCTGTCCCCTTCTCCACTCATGATAAATGTGGAGTGCAAGCTGAACTTGGGCTGTGTAATGTTCCCAAATTAGCATAAAGCTAATTGGAACATTAATTTTGGCTATTTTAGCTAGGAGGAGAATAAAATGGGCAAGGAGACCCATTCATAAATAAAATATTAATAAAATCCCTCATGAAATGAAAGAGAAGCATCATTAGAGCTATTTTTGCACACCCATGTGTGAAAAAGGATAATTGCAAAGAGGCTAGGTCATGTTGACCAAGTCAAACTATGCAATAGATGGAGGTGTGGCTTGCTTGGGAAGCCAACGGAATTTCTTGAGGAGGAAGAAACCCTAATGTGTGGGTTCCATGGCCAAGGAGCCTTCATTGGCATAAAAAAGGAAGAAACAACCAATTTTCTCATTCATGAATATTTCAAATTTCTTGCTCTCTTCAGTCGCTTAACTGAGATAGTTGTGCTATTTAGCACAAGGGAAATCCTATTTAAGATTCCCTCCTTCTTGAGAAGCCTCTTAAATGTTTGTTCTTTAGCTCCTCCACATTCTGGTTTCAGGCCAAAGCATTTCCCTACAGGACAGTGTTTTCAGCAGTGCAGGAAACATTATGTTGTTGGGTTGCAGTGGAGATTTCCATAGCATCACTTCCAGAGCTCTGATTTTAGAGGAGAGAGCTTATTTGCATCCGGGAGGCCACTAGAGGAGATTTCAGATCTATTTCCCATATCTTTTCATCAGGAACAACTCCTCTCTTCATTCACAGCACAGTCCCTTCCTTTGACTGCGTTATTTCTAAGAAGAGTTGCAGTGGGGTTTGCACCACTAGTTTGGAGGGAGAGATCTTCAGGGATTGGATCAGCCTCTCTCTTGAAAGATCCATTGGAGGATATCTATTTAGCATATGCAGCATCTTCAGCCATCTCCATCCATTTTCTGAGTTGCAGTGCTATTCCAGTTTAGAGGCAGCAACTCCGACATTTTGACTTTTTGTACATTTCAGCCAATCCTTCCAAGGATTGATGTATTATTGATTTCAGGGGTTGAGATCTTGCTCCCCCATATTTCTTTGAGAATTATACTTCCATATTCTTATGTTGACATTATATATGCAGCAGCACCTCCTAGTGAATGCACAGTTTTAGTCATAAGCATTCTTGTATAGCAGTGTTATGATATATTTCCATATGCATGCCATTGAGGGTTCCTTTGCTCAGCCTGAGTGAGTGATTCCTCAAGTATTTGTATATTTTCCTGCTGCTACATATATTTAGTGACTATTTATGGTTTCATGTACATTTTCTATCTCATATAACGCTGCGATGCTAGTATATGATCATTGTTGATGTAGCCCTCTTCATTGGGCATTTCCTGAAGATAAACAGGCAAAGGAGACTTGTCTTAAGCTCCTAGAGACATTTGTTTTGATCCCACTCTTGGATTTCAGCTCTAAATAGATATATTCAAAGGATCCCAGACCAAGGATTAAATCCTGCTACCTCCATTCTTGGGAAATGCATTTTCCATGCTTGGATTGATAGTCATTCCTACCAGAGAATTTCACATATCTATAGACAGACTCTGCAAAGGGCCAGAAAGCCTCCGGATCTCACTATTCTTTAGAAGGTAACATATCCGGTAAATGCCCCCGTAGTCCATCTCTGGCATGGACTTGTGATATTTCTGAAAAAGGAACATCATAGTGGTATCAGAGCATCTTTCTTTGCTCAACCTGTGGCTTTCAAAGCCCAAGAAATAAAGAGAATAGAAGATGAAGAGGATGAGATTGATATCATCCATTTTTGAGAAGAAGGGGAACCTCCCCAAGAAGGAAGATAAAACAAGAAAGGAAGACCCCTGCACTTCCTATTCTCATCTAGAAGGAGACAAGAAGACCAGCAGGAGAGAGACTCCATCTCTTGGGAGAAGGAAGGAGGATAAGCTCACAAATATTCTTCCTAAATCTGTTCAAAGAATTCATGGAGGTCTCAAGGAGACAAGGGAGGAGGTGGATGGAGCATCTCCAAAGGGTTTTTATTCTAGGACAAACTATAGAGTTACACATAGTGGTAGTGAGCATGCAACCACCCACCATGATGACCAACACAGTCCTATGTCCAGTAGTGACATAACTGAGATGAGAGAAGAAGGAGGAGTGGCCAAGGAGAGGAAGCAGTAGCATGGTAGATCCATTCTCTCAAATTTTTATGGGTCACTTACATTTTCAGCCAAATCTTGGGTGGAAGGGCTAGATTCCATTTTGCAGCAACACAAAAATTCAGAAAAATAAGCAACCACATATGCAGCGCTGCACTGGAGAGGTAAAGTTTGGAATTTTGAATCCTTTCCTTTTGAAAATGCACATGTTTTATCTCATGCATTAGCAAAGAGATTTTATGGGAGGATTCATGAAACACATGTGGAGGAACACACTCAAAATGGAACCCTACATGTGATGGATGAAACTTGGGACTCCACTCTACTTCATACAGCCATAAGGGAGGCTGGGACCTTACACCATACCTTGCTGGAGGAAAGATTTTCATCATATACACTTGAGTAGGGAAGCATGAGGGTTTCTTTCCCAAAGGAGGACCCCATTATTGGGAGGTTTCCCACCCATGAGGAGGAGGTGAGGAGCAACAACGCTGGCACAACTAGAGAGTATCTAGTACCTCATGCAAAGGAAGGTGGAGCCCTTTCTCCAAGTAGATAGATTCTTGCATCATTGCAAGAGGGACCCCAGGATCTCATGTATAGAGATCAAGGCACAACACATGATCCATCTGTGCCATTGATGAGGAGGTGCGGAGACTTGGGAACACAAGGAGAAGGTAAGGGGAAGATCCAACATTATTTTATGAGGAGTAATTACCCTTACTCATTTTTAGAGGTTGATGCACCACAGATGGAGACTGGATTGCGCAGTGAGGGCATGGACACACCTGCCCATTCATACATGAAATATACCTTTGATGATGATGTCTCACTACATGGAGACATTCTACCAAGGAGACAACTAGATCAGTAGAGGAGGAGGGATGCTTCACATTTTGGGGCACCACTCATTGATTTCATAGAGGTGGAGACCTTGGGAGAGCTTAATACAGTTCATGGAGCTTTGGGTAGCTGCAGGAAGGAGGGGAGTTTTCTCTCATCATCACTATTGCCCATTCCCATTTTAGGTTTTTCATTGAGGCAGGAGCATCCGAGGGAGGATGGAAATCTTCCCACTTATATTTTTGGCATGGGAGATGTCAAAGAAGGAAGCAGCCATATGACAGTGACTCTACATGAGGGATCATCAGCGCTGTCATTATGGAGGATGGATCCACATGGGAGCTCCCAATCTTGGGTGGAGTATTCCCAGGATCTTTTTACCTGCATGGTGTTAGATGACCAGTTGCATGAGAAGGGGACACATCAGCACATGGGGAGATGCAGAAGTCATGCAGATGTAGTGGAGGTGCACCCATTTTTGGGAAAGCTAGTATAACCATTCATTCTCTCTTCGAGGATGGGAGGAGACATTTCTATGAGCTACTCCACTTGCATGAGCAGAGGAGATGGTAAGAATGTTAGCCATATACATTCTGATTTTTACATTTCATGTATACTTCCTTTGACCATCTCTATGCAGGACATCACTCCAAGAAGGGGAATTCCTTTTCTTAGGCTTCTTGGGTCATTGGAGGCCATGAGCAGGATTGATGAACATCCCCTAGGGAGACTTGGGGAAGAGCTATGTGTTGGAAGGCATGTTCACTTTGCATCTTGCATTGTTCCTTCCCTCCACACACATAAGGAGAATGGGGCAGCACACAGGTGGTTGGGAAACCACAATATTTTACATTCTCTATTACATGTGGGGATCAAGCTGCACTGGCTACACATGAGGAACCATATCCCCACTCACTTGCTACACATGGCAGCTAGCATGATGCTTATCTTGGCTCCTTATGTTGTTATTCCTATTCTTATCAGTAGCATGATCAGGAGAGAGACAACTTGGTTGGGTGTGTCCCTTGAGGGAGGTGGATCCCTCTCTTTTTACAGTGCATGCTCTAAGAGGAGCATGATAGTTGTAATGGCCACCATTCAGGACAACCATTCTTTTTATGAGGTGAGCCATATGATGGACATGATGCCATATGAGGATGACTCCCAACTCATCACATGTGGAGATGTTTGGGCCAGCATGATTTGCAGCATTGGGGGAGAGGCCTTTGGAGGCCCAACCTTCATCTTGCCACCTTATGGCAACATTATTGTAGCCCATGATTATAATACACCTTACACTTATCTTAAGTGGAAAGGTAGACAGCGTGGGGTAGGCTGTGTGGCCTACCATGAGCAGATTTTCATCCCACCTACTTTGCCGGAGCCAAAGGTGGATGACAGATTTCAGGAGTTGCCTAGTTGGGAGGTGACTCAATTTGCATGGCACATAGCTTGGGGATGGATGGACCATATGGGGATGATAGTCTTCCCTACACTATAGAATCCATACTCCATGGAGACCTATAGACATCACTCTGTTATCCTCTTGAGTACTTCACCATTGCATGATGACAGCTTGGCAGTTGACTTGCATACTTGGGAGGGATATTGTGAGGAATTGATTGATGAGATGTCACCTTGCTACATGGAGGCAGGCATCATACATGGGTGCTACAGGAAGAGGAGGAGGAATAAATCAGTTCTAACCTCACACTTGCTTGAGGGCAAGCAATCTTTGGGAGAGGAGGACTGTAATGTTCCCAAATTAGCATAAAGCTAATTGGAACATTAAGTTTGGCTATTTTAGCTAGGAGGAGAATAAAAAGGGCAAGGAGAGAAATTCATAAATAAAATATTAATAAAATCCCTCATGAAATGAAAGAGAAGCATCATTAGAGCTAGTTTTGGACACCCATGTGTGAAAAAGGATAATTACGAAGAGGCTAGGTCATGTTGACCAAGTCAAACTATGCAATAGATGGAGGTGTGCCTTGCTTGCGAAGCCAACGCAATTTCTTGAGGAGGAAGAAACCCTAATGTGTGGGGTCCATGGCCAAGGAGCCTTTGTTGGCATAAAAGAAGGAAGAAACAACCAATTTTCTCATTCATGAATATTTTGAATTGCTTGCTCTCTTCAGTTGCTTAACTGAGATATTTGTACTATTTAGCATAAGGTAACTCCTGTTTAGGATTTCCTCCTTCTTGAGAAGCCTCTTGAAGGTTTTTTCTTTAGCTCCTCCACATTCTGGTTTCAGGCCAAAGCATTTCCCTACAGGACAACATTTTTAGCAGTGCAGGAAACATTGTGTTGCTGGGTTGCAGTGGAGATTTCCATAGCATCACTTCCGGAGCTCTGATTTTAGAGGAGAGAGCTTCTTTGCATCCGGGAGTCAACTAGAGGATATTTCAGATCTATTTCCCATATCTTTGCATCAAGCACAACTCCTATCTTCATTCACAGCGCAGTCCCTTCCTTTGACTGTGTTATTTCTGAGCAAAGTTGCAGTGGGGTTTACACCACTAGTATGGAGGGAGAGATCTTCAAGGATTGGATCAGCCTCTCTCTTGAAAGATCCATTGGAGGAGATATATTCAGCATATTTAGCATATTTTTCCATCTCAATCCATTTTCTGAGTTGCAGTGCTATTCCAGTTTAGAGGCAACAACTCCAGCATTTTTCCTTTTTGTACATTTAAGCCAATCCTTCCAAGGATTGATGTATTATTGATTTCAGGGGTTGAGATCTTGCTCCCCCATATTTCTTTGAGAATTATACTTCCATATTCTTATGTTGACATTATATATGCAGTAGCACCTCCTAGTGATTGCGCAGTTTTAGTCACAAGCATTCTTGTATAGCAGTGTTATGATATATTTCCATATGCATGCCATTGATGGTTCCTTTGCTCAGCCTGAGTGAGTGATTCCTCAAGTATTTGTATATTTTCTTGCTGCTACATATATTCAGTGACTATTTATGGTTTCATGTACATTTTCTATCTCATATAATGCTTCTATGCTAGTATATGATCATTGTTGATGCAGCCCTCTTCATTAGGTATTTCCTGAAGATAAACAGGAAAAGGAGACTTGTTTTAAGCCCCTAGAGACATTTGTTTTGAGCCCAATCTTGGATTTCAGCTCTAAATAGATATATTCAAAGGATCCTAGACCAAGGATCAAATTCTGCTGCCTCCATTCCTGGGAATTTCATTTTCCAGGCTTGGATTGATAGTCATTCCTACTAGGGAATTTCACATATCTGTAGATAGAGTCTGCAAAGGGCCAGAAAGTCTCTAGATCTCAGCCTTCTTTAGGAGGTGACATATCTGGTAAATTCCCCTGTAGTCCATCTCTAGCACAGACTTATGATATTTCTGAAAAAGGAACATCACAGGCTGCAATAATATTGCCTTCAAGAGGCAAGATGAAGTCTAGATCCCCAAGGACCTCTCCTCCAACGCTGCAAATCAAGCTGGCCCAAATCATCTCATATGTGATGAGTTGGAATTCATCATCATATGGAATCCAAACAGTCATATGGTTCACATCATGGAAAAACAAATGGCTAAACATGGTGACCATATCATCTCCCACACTCCCCTTGGAGCATGAGCTGCAAAGACAATGGAGGTCCCTCCTCCCAAAGGGCACATCCACCCAATGAGTTCCTCCCTCATTGTGATACATATGGGGCTGCTATTGATATATGTCTGAAACATAATGGTCTTCAAGAGAGACCCAAGCCACCCCATCAAACATGTAAACCATGAAATGCCTCCTCCAAAAATTTAGGTTCTCTAAATAGCTCCTCCCATATGAAGGAAAGAGGTGAAGCTTGGCAATCATGGGCTGCCCATTGTTTCCCTGGAAACTTACTCCATGCAAAGTAGGGAGAATCATACTCCCAATGGGAATCTCCAACTCATATCCCACTTTCCAAACAAAGCTCCCCATGTGAAAAGAAAACTCAGCAACACATGAAAGAAAGAAAAAATAGGAATAAGTTTTCATATGACAACTGGAAAGTGGATCATAGTTCCACTCATGGAACCTACACAGTTCACTCACTGCCTGCATCAAAATAGAAAACAACAAGTGCTTTTCCAGCCACTTGTTTGCTGCCACAATCATCTCATAAGATGGAAACATGAACATAAAATATGGTGTCAATAGTGCCCACCAAGAATCATGTGGCTTCCCCCACAGTCCACCCATGAAATAGCCAATCTCAATGCTGCAAATGGCTCCAAGTACATCATCATATAAAACATGAGAAAGGATTATCCTCCTCAATACCACATGTTGATCATATAAAGTAAAGGAAGGCAAATAATAATATAGATGTATACCTCATCTACCGGGTACTATGGACATTGAGCTGAAATGGCTCAACTGAAAGTGCTCCCTTACTCCCAATGAGTAGGAAGGTGGTTGTCACATCCTCATCATCATCATCCGGGCTATGCATCTCTCCATATGCTGATATGTATCCTGCTGGATGCCCTCCCAAATGAACTCCTCTCCCAAGGAAAGATATGCATCAAGATGCATGGAAAAGAAGTCCCCCTGTGCTACAAGTAGCATCTTCTCCTTGAGACTAGAGGCTCTAGTCAAGAAGACTCTACCATGTGAGTAGATGACCATATCCTCTACCATATATCTATCATCCCTCTCTAGGTCATCAAGCATACTGGAAGCACCAAGATCCTTGGAGTACCCCACTAAGAGTGAAGATCTCCAGTAAGGATCAATCTTCCTAAGAGACAGCGCTGGTGATCTGGCATGTGTAGCTCTCCTCCTGCTGCTGTATACTACTTTGAAATCCCTCATGCCAAATTTTTCCTCCAAACTCTTCACCTCTCCAAAATCCAAGAGCGGTGAATCCCACAACATGATGCCTCTCATCAATGTTATATCTGGTGGTCTCCCTGGTGGGATGCCCCTATGCAGTGAGACATCAATGCCAAGAGTGGATTGTACATATGGTTGGGCAACCTTGCCCTTGCTCTCCCTGCGTAGTACAACCTTTCTCCTCTTTTCCTTAACTTTCGAGAATTGAGAAGGGTGTGTGCCTCTCATCATATGATACTGCTCTTTCTCTCCTCCTCTTTATTCCAGCTACAAAATGGCACAATCATGCTGCTCACTTATTGTGCTTGGACCTCCATGTATGAGATCCTAGGGACCTTCCTGCAAGGATGCAAGAATCCCTCTTATTGGAGCATGTGCTCCTCCTTCCTCTACATGAGGTACTAGATCAGATCTATGATTGATAGCACTAGTGCCCTTCTCCTCATCAACATATGTGGGAAACTCCTCCAAAATGAGATCCTCTCTTGAAAGAGAGACCTCCATGACCCCTTATGCCAAAATGCAAGATGAAGGTCTTGCCTTGAATAAAGCACCATGCAAGATATCAGCCTCCTCTAAGGATTTCTGAAGTTATCTTGAGCCCGTGAATTCCTCCATCACATGCAAGGGTTTTGTTTTTCTAGCAATGTTTGTTTCCTCCACATGTGTTTTAGATTTCTTCCCACCAAATTTTTCCATCAAATCTCTAATGAACATTGCATAGGAAGAAGTATTTTCATTTTTCAAAGAAAAAGACTCAAATAACCACCATCCATGAACCTTACCTCCAAAGTGCAGTGCTGCTACTCTGATAGCTTCCTCTTCAGAAATCTGATGCTGTTGCAGAAAGGTGTCTATCTATTTTACCCATGAATTGGCTGAAAGTGTAAGGGACCCATCAAAGATAGATAGAAGAATATATCCACATTATGTTGCTTGCTCCTCCCTACCATGACCTTGCAAAACTCTGGGAAAGAGATGTGATCTCTAAACTTCTTAGTTTGAGATTCATACTCATGTAAGAAACCACTAAGAGCTCCCTTCTCCGGTATGCTTTTTTCTTATTTTCTTCTCATGGAAAAGCTGGCCATGTGACTACGTTGTACCCCATGGTGTGTAGCTGCATGCTCACACTCCTCATGAAAAAATCTATAGTCGGCCCTTGATTCAACCCTTTTATTTTCTTCTCCAAAATATAGAGCCTCTTTCCTACTTATTTCTTGGTATCCTTGATGAGAATAGGAAGTGCAGGGTTCTTCCTCTTCTTCTTGCTTCTCCTTCTTGGAGAGGTTCTTCTTTGCTGTAAAAATGGATGAGATCAAGCTCATTTTCTTCATCTTTATTTCTTCTTCTTTCTTGGGCTTGAAGGCCACAGGATAAGCCAAGAAAGGTGCTTCGATACCACTGTGATGTTCCTTTTTCAGGAATGTTAGCAATCAACAATCTTTTCCAGAGATTGACTGAAGGGGAATTTACTGGATGTGTCACCTTCTCAAGGAAGCATGAGATATGGAGGCTATCTGGCCCTTTTTAGATTCTGTCTATAGAGCTTCTTGAAGAATCCCACTCAAAACTGAGCTACAACAATATGTAAACGAATACATAGAGAGAAAACTTGCTTTAATCTCAAAAAATGATAGAAGAACTCATAGCCATTGTATTAGCTCATAGTAGTAAAATAAGTGTACAATATCGTGATGGAAAGAGCACTCAAGAGAGATCAACCTCAAAGAACAAGTACATAAAAGCATGAAATACACTGCTGCATAAAATGCCCTAGCTATGACTGCGCAATCTTATGGAGACATTGATACATACAAATGTGAAATATGATGATATTGAAATATAGCTCAAGAAATGAGGGGGAGTGTACTCTCCACCCCTAAAAAAAATAATACAATGATGATACAACAATCCTCAAGAGGATTAGCTACACTAGATGCATAGAATGGAAAAATACCAAAATGTCGGAGTTGTTGTGTAGCAGCAGCAACTCATAATCAAAATAGAAGGAGATGGTCGAACCTGATCTACATTCTAAATCAATCTCCTCCAAAGGATTTCTGGAGTGTAAGGCTGATCCCGACACTGGAAATCTCTCCCTCCAATGTG
Organism: Pinus albicaulis; assembly: GCA_034641835.2. Taxonomy (NCBI): domain Eukaryota; kingdom Viridiplantae; phylum Streptophyta; class Pinopsida; order Pinales; family Pinaceae; genus Pinus; species Pinus albicaulis. Next base: position 1,591,856,088 of record CM076570.1, read on the forward strand.
ATGGTGCAAACCCCCACTACAAACTAACTCTGAAATAACGCATTCCATGGAAGGGACTGTGCTAATGAAGATGGGAGAAAGCTTGGCTTGCTGCAAAAATCTGCAAATGAGCTCAATAACACTCCTCAATGATATCACCACTAAATGGAGACTTCTTTCTCTTTAAATCAAGTCCTGGAGTGATGTGGTTGAAGCCTCCACTGCAACCCCAGCAACACAATGTCTTCTTGCTGCAAGAATAATGCTGTGATGGAAGAGAATGGTTTGGCCTTGAGCCAAGTTGTGGAGAAAGCTGAAGATCAATTCCTCAAGAGGCCTTTCATGAGGAGGAAGGAATCCTAAATAGGAATTCCCCTAGAAACTCTGCTAAACAGCATGAGTATGCTCCTTGTCTCTCAAGACAAAGAAATCAATAATCCATTCATGAGCCAAAATGGTTTTCTTGCCCTCCTATTATACAATTGTGAGCTCCCTCTCCATGGGCCCCACTTCATTAGGGTTTTCCTTCTCAAGGAATCTTCCCTCATTTTCTATTGCGTTATACCACAATGTGTTTTCCACCTCATAGCCTGCGCAGTTTGACTTTGGTCAACTTGAACTAGCCACTTTACAAAATAGCCCCTTTTCACCCATGGAGGTGTGAAATCAAATTCAAAAATGATCCCTTCTCATAATATGAGGGATTTTATTGTGCTTTTCATTATTCATGGGTCTCCTTACCCATTTATTCTCCTCCTATGTGGAATTAGCAAAAATTAATGTTCCAATTTTCTACATGAAAATTTTGGAACATTACAGCCCGTATGATTAAAGACGACAAGGTTAAAATCAGTCGGAACAATTCCACCAATAGCCGACAATAAAGCCTATTTTGGGAGGGAAAAATTTGTAATACCTTAAGAGTAGACATAGCTGAAGGGGATTGAGCCAAATCTTCAACTATATTATAATTTTGAGCAACTCTTTCTTGAGGATTATATGTCGATTTGTGCATTGCTCCCTTTGGTGGCTTACTTGTCAATTCAGGAATAGCAGTTGGTGGTATCGATTCCGTAGAAAAATTCATGGTCAAGGTAGTAGGTTGATCAGTGGCCTAAATACCATAATCTTTATTACGCATTGACACAAAAATATCTGTTGAAGGTTTTGTGACATATAACATAAGTACTTGGGAACTAGAAGCTAGATCCGTAGCAACCAAATTTGTGTCTGAATTCAGAAACGGATCTGTCAACACAACTGACGCATTGGAAGTCTTAATGATTTTTGAGACTTCACCATGGTGAGGAAAATCCTAAAAAAAGTGTTCCTCATTACATATTATGCATGGATAACCAGGTTTCCTAGATCTAGACGATCAATCATATGATCTTTCCTGTGGGTTAGAAGTTTGATTTTTCTTAGATTTCCCCTTTTTCTTACTTCTTGGTTGCTTGTCACTTTTACCTTTATCAAACGACATGACATTAATTTTGGAAGAAGGTGTAGGATCAAATGCAGTAGTATGATGTGTTCTTACAGTGCCAATCAAGCCGTCTATGGCATGAGGGTCCTCTAATTGAGGAGGAACACTAAAGTTAGATCTCGGCATGTGAGGAATATTTTCATAGAGCGTGCCAGACTGAGTATAAATCAAGTCTAAATATTGGGAATGAAAAATAACCCGCTCTTCTGTGACGATTCCACCCTTAGCCACACCCTTACTTATAGATGGTAGCAGGGACTTAATGAACCACTCAGCAAGAAGCTGGTCTGGAACAAATGCCTTAACCATTCTACAACGACGCAATTACTCCTGAATATGATCAGAAATGTGAGTAGCATTAGTCTGTTTGAAATTGGTCAAAAGTTCCGTTCCAATTACATATCGTATGGGTAACTGGAAGTGAGTCAAAAAGATAGTAGCTAGTGCAATAAAATTATCAAAAGAAAATCTAGGTAACTCATTATACCATTTTGCAGCTGGACCAGTGAGTGTACGCTAGAAAAGACATAGTTGAATAGAATCATCATTTAGGGAATTTGATGAACACCATAAATGATAAGTCATGACATGACTAGATGGGTCTTCCCTAGGGTTTCCATTGAACTTAGTAATATCCGAGGGTAATTTGTGAGGTATCATCATCCACCAAGGAGCATAATTGATTGGATCATTGGTTAGCCAATTTAAATCTCGTAACTCTAAAGTTGCAACAAAGGGCAACTGTCTATTAAGGTCAGGTTGAGCATAGCTAGGGTGTGATGGAATTTCTTGAGAAAATGGCCTTTGAGCACCAACATAATGAATCTACTAATGGTAACCCAGATAGGCATTGTTTTGAAAAGCAAATTCTTGAGGATTTTGTTGACAAAAACCTCGATATGATACTTATTGAAATGAAGTTTGAGGTACTTGCGCCAGAGGCTGACAAGGAGTCTGTCCACCAATGTTATAACCCAAATTATAATAACTTGGATTTAGTTGATAAGTATAATGAGGTTGTGGTTGTGACATCCCATAAAATCGTAAGCCATCTTATGAATAAATGATTCCAGATATAGGTTTTTGTAAATTAACCGAAGGATTTGAAGTCTCTAGACCCAATATTTGAGGGTATTGAGTTGAAGGACTTGCTTGAAAAGGTTGTTGCACCACATTTTGATTCTGTAATAGGGGTAAATATGTATTAACAAGTGGAAATGATGTGGGTGTAACAGGTTGAACTATTTGATACAAGTGTACAACCGTTTGTGGTTGGATAGGCAGAGTGGGCTGCCATTAACAAACATTCATTTCAACATTAGGTTGACCAAAAAATGATGGAGTACTGTCATAGTGGGTGACCAAAGGTTTCCCCCCAACATGAGGAGGATAATAAGATGGAAAATATTGCTCTCCAAATGATGGGAGTCCATTTCATATGGTACTTGAAGGAATAGACCTAGAAGGACCGACTTGATATTGCCCTGATGATGTGTATAAAGAATCAAGTCATTCAATACTCACTATAGGTTTACTAGTTATAATACCATATGATGACATTGGTAAAGTCCATGGATTTGAAGATGCACCAGAGAAAATTCCAGATAAATATTTATAACCTAATGGGACCATAGGGCCACCATGAAAATATGACTCTAGTGAAGTTGTAAACATCAACGGGGTAGCGAGGGCAAGTCTTTATGTAATTGGAAAAGATGGCCCAACTGAAGATGTTTGTTTAAGCATGATTAATTTACCAAATGTATACCCTTTTGGATTGACGAGAATTTGAATAGGAACAAGATCAAAAAATGCAGAGGGTGGTGATTGAGGAAAAGACTCGTACAGGTAAAGGTCCTCCCCAAAATGGGTTGGAGTTAAAGGTGTATCATCTTATGGGATTTCTTCAATCAAAATTAAACCAGGTGGAAGTATTTCACCATCGGGCCCAAAGTATATTTCAGGTGGTTGACTGTGTGATATGGGAGACTCAATGGCTATAGAAATTTGTTGGATGAATAATGGAGGAACAACTTCCGGTTGTTTGACTTTGGGATTTAGATGTTCTGGAAAAAAGGAGACAGGATCTGGATCAACTTCTGGTTGAACAACGTCAGGTCCAGGAGGTATGATCTAACTAATTGGATGGATCGTGACCAAGGGTAGCTGTGAGGAATCCATTTCGACAATAGTAGAAGAACTGGGATGTGTAGAAACAACTTGAGCTAACTCTAGTATATGGGAAGATGAAGTTTCACTAGAGGTATGAATAGTACTTTATTTGGTAGAGTGTTGTTGCCTTCACCGACCAGGAGTAACTTTTGGTGGTAAAGGTGGTTTCAATGCTAATCTACGCGAACGATGGGGGACAGGATTTTTTTCTTTCATGATGACTAATTTATTTTTACCAAAAACAAATAAACAAAATAAAAGGCTATTGCTAGGCAAAAAGGTTTACCAATAAATTTTCAGCTGCAGAATACCTCTTGGCAAACCAAGAAGTACGGGCAAGAAATCTCCCTGAATGTTGTGTTCGGTGTATCATGATTTACAAGGCAGGCAACTCGGTTCACTATGGATGGATACCAACCTAAAGTTGTCATCCCAAATATACTCTAAGGTACGTGGAGGCCCAAGTCCATATTAGCGTTCTCTGATGCAAAACCACACAGTGAGAGCACCCCTTTATACTTTTCGTAATGAAACACCACCTGATATACCCAAAAGTACATGGACGAGCTATGATATACTTACATGCATGAAGTGAGGTATCACACTCAGAATTTATCACAACAAATTAATGACAACTGCTATGTTTTATGATGCCAGAACACGTCTCTAGCCTAGAACTTCTAAATATTATCATTATGATTCCAATGCTTTGTTAAGTAAATTGAGATAAATTTTAAGTTGATCTTGTTTATCTATTTGCCTTTCAAGGTTCACTGCGTTGATGTATTTGAAATTCCTAAAATGCAAACTAAAATGATAAGCAATCTTTCACTTTTAGTTTTTTAATGAAAATCCTAGCTACTAAAGGGAAAGAGCAACCAATTTGAGAGCAAACAAATCAAAGAGCACAAACTAAAATGTAGCTTTCCTAATTGTTCCTTTTTCAAAACACACAATCCACTACATGCAAATGTAGGTTTTCTTTTCAATGCCTTTAAATTTATGAATGTAGAAAAGGAAACTAAGTGCACCAAATCAATAAAAACAAATGCCTTTTACTTCTAAGAAATGAGGAACAGAACAACAATTTCACTTTTGAAGGAAATATGAGTAATTTAACAACAATTTCTCCTATCAGGAAACGAAGAATTAAATGACAGTTTCCTTTTTTAAAAGAAAATGGTTCTAATGCAGCAATGAAAATACTTTGAAATTAATTCATCAATGATAAAGAAAAACTCTTTAAATAAACATTGAACAAACTTTTATTTCAATGGAGGAAGGAGTAAGTAAGATCATTGGTCAATCTGAGGTATCAGGCTCTTTAAAACACAACAAACAACAAAATAAAAGCAAATACAATGACAAACTCAATGGAATTTGGCTGATTTTAGGGGGTAACATAGTCTCTAAGGGGAGAGAGTGCATTGAAACGCACCCCTCGAAGGGAGACAGTGTTATGCAAAGCATTGTTTCTTGTTCAACAATGCATTGGGCACAATTTATAAGGAAAAAGACAACTATTTAACACACTTCTAATGAAAATTTTGATTTCAAAAAGCCTAATCTTTCTGATTAAATTCTACTAGGTGAATAAACACAGAAAATCAGAGGCAAATACACTAAGGATGAAGGGTAAACTCGCCAGTGGAGTTGCCAATTCGTTATGCGGAAATATGGATTACAGATAAAAAATTCTTCCCTAGATGTAGTGCTCATCTAGAACAATAATTTAAAGTCTTTGCAACTAATTTTCCTAATAGTAAATAGACACATAGAACATATCAAAGAACTTACTTGGAGTCCAAGCACTTCCTATTCTCTTTCTGTCGCTTTTTTTGTAGCTTCAAATCTGAGCTAGATCGCCAAAATATTTCCTACAAAGATGAATACTAAATAGCAAAAGATAGTAATAATACAGATGTATATTCAAATTATTCAGTTAAATCAATAAAACATGAACCATATGCATCAAATAAGAATTCATAATATGAAATACATGAGCTTATACAAATACATATGTGGGAAAGTATGCAACAATCTTTATTAATGGATAGATGGGAAGGTTACAACCCAGTGATTGATTTAGTGTCACCATCTCTAACAGCATCCCCACCTCATCAAAATGCACATCTCTCTAGCAACATGTCACTCAATTCAATTCCTTAATTGAAATTCCACCAACATTTCTCTTATCAAACACTAGGATATGTGCACAATTATAGAGGATCTGAAGGTAGTTTTACAATCAATGACTTTCTAATAATAGGCAAGACATGTTCCCAGTCTCAGAGGTATCAAATGGACACATGGATTTGAAGTTTGACACTTGTGAACTCTTCTAGAAGGCACTGGACAAGTGGATATTTAGGAACAATGAGAATTTCGCTCCCAATGTGACCAACACACCCATGAATGTCGAGAAGTGCTTTGTAGAGCACCCTTGAGTGGGGTTACTTGAATATGAAACACACTTAGTCCCCTTAGAGGCAACTTTGATGAGCTCTGATACGATATATTATAAACTTAAAATCTTGGAAACCTTTGCAAATGAAATTCATGGATGATTTATCTTGTTATTTGTCTTAGGGCATGTCGCAATTGAAATGATAGGGAATGATAGACCCTATTCAATGGTTTTGGAGATGATGTCTAGTTAACCAGGTCATTGGGAATGATGCCCGAATTGACCTATAACAATCAAGAAATCCGAATATGTGGGCTACTCTATTGGCCTGATGCAACTGAGACCTAATGCCCGGATCCCATAAAAACCTCCTGGTGCTACTATGTGCCTGTGTCAAGCTACTCGGAATAGACCCCTCAACACTGGGATCCCAAAATTATCTCTCACTGTACCTGTCATCAAAAAATCCTTCCAAATCCCCACACCATGATGGCCAATCATCGTCAAAGTCCCACGGCTCGGACTGTGCACTACATTTGGCTATAAATGATGCTCTAAGAGGTGAAGACCGTGTTAGAGTCGGTCTTTACATCCCTCCGTCAGAGATCATTTCTCTTAATTGCATTTCATTTTTAGGTGTCTCGCTCGATTCAATCAGTTGCATTCTGCTAGGGGCATGCCATTATCTAACGGAAGGCCTTGTTACTCATTCCCCTCATGCCTTATCCTGCTCGCTTAGGTCTGTTTGTCAAATCAATTTTAAGGTCATTTACAGTCCTGTTTGATGTCTAGGTCAGCAAAGAGTTATTTTAGTCATCAGGTCTAGGGTTTTGTAAATTTGGTTTTCAAAAGAGTCCAATAGTGCCAGCAGGCCAGAGGGTGGTTCAAAATATGCTTTCATTTCGAAAATTTCGTTGTCATACTGATTGATCATGACTTTTCTTCAAAACCCTGTTTTGAAGAAAAAGTCATCTTTTCGTCTTTTGAAATAATTGCCATGTATATTTTCAAGGTGTTTTTCAGTTGAAAATGTTCAAATGCAGCCTCTAGTCATTCTTTGCCGAAATACGATGCCACCACCCCTGTAAAAGTTGACAAAATTCGTCATTAGCTCAAAAATCAGTGGAAACAAAGAACAGAGTTGTATTAAAAGTGAAGAAGTGTCAATTTCAAAGCATTGCAGAAATGGGTTTGTCAAAGAAAGAATCAAAGTCCTTTTTATATATGAGATACTTTCCACATTTATTAATCCATTTGCACCCAAGAAACATCAGCGAAGTTGAAGTTCAATCGTGAAGAAGTGAAACTGTGTGTTAAAGGCCGACTGTGTGTTAATTTTGTGCGCGAGATGCATTGGAGGTAGGCGCGGCGCACTGAAGGTGCACGGCGCATAGAGAGATATTTCACAGTGTAAATTTACACTGGCGTGGCGTATCTAGCCTGCGTGGCGCGTTGGGCTGGGGCGCGGCGCACAAGGCCAGAACATCAAAATTTCACCATTGCTCCACAGTTTTTTTAAATTTTTTCAATCTCCCTTGTTCCAAATAAGTTTGTGAGGCTGTCAAATGCTGTTAGCTTGTGTTTGGTGTTGTTGGGAGGAAAGGATATGAAATTTTAGAGTTTGAAAGCGTAAACCTTATCATTGTGGTAAGAAATGCTCCTTATGGTTGCAAGTGGTGTTTTAAAAAGTCATTTTCATGCTGATACTCATTGTCATACTATCTTCTCTCAAACTATGATTCCTTTCCCTTCACTGTAATCCTATTATCATGATCAATCCCTTATCCCCTCACATTATACCATCCCTTCCCTATGCCCTAATAAAACCACTCATATTACTTATGCTCATTTGTCTCTATCCCTAAAATCCTTTCATGCCCTATCATTATCCCTTTCCTCATAACACTTATAAAATTCCCTAAATCCCAAACATCCAAGTAGATGTCCCATTATCTCTACATTGTCAAAATCAAAAGTTTTAAAGGGGAAAATTTCACTTGGTTGTGTTAGCCACCTATAATATTTTGTTATACCAAAAGGTGGCTAATATCTTTTTTGAGCCTCTAAGGAACAAATTTTATCACTAAAAATTGTTGGCTCTTGAAGACTCCTTGTAGGCCTCATGCCTCCGTCCAAAATCTTCATCACTGTCCCTATTAATTCTGTTGATTTCCTGTAAGAAACTGCTGAAGAAACCATTATTTTCCCCCTTTCTCCCACTCATAACTAACCTTCATTTACTCCCCCTTTTCTCCATTTTATTTCCCTACTTTTCATAAGTTTCTCCTTCCATTCATAAAAATCCTCCTGAGATGGTTTAAAACTTTTTTTTGAGCTGTGCCGGAACCCCCAAATCCATTTAAAACCTTGAAATTTTTCATAAAAAACAAAGTTTCATTGCTATGGACCTAAGCCCCTTGGGCTAAGCCCTAAACCACTTCCCCACCATACGCTTTGCGTCTGGAACCACTTGCTAATACGTTAAGGTGCTAATCGCATTGGAAAGAATCAAAGACGCAAGTCTTTTCCATACTCCAAAAGTTCTGATTGCGATTAGCCTTGCTGCTTAAGACCCCCGAGCCTATCAATTTTCATACATCCAAAGGCCCCGTAGTCGAGCGCCTATCCACTTTATATATATGTTTTTCCACCCCGATCCATAAAAACCTTTGTTTATTTCAAAAGTTCGGGTTTTATATAAAATACAAGGGTTTCTCCCCGATTCCATTCTCCACCGTTGATCTAGTCCTTTGATCCAACGGTCCGTGCAAAATCGAATCGCAATGTTTCACGCCCTTGCGATTACCTCCGATTCATTCCCCGCCGTCGATCTGGTCCTCAGATCAACGACCAACGCTCAATCGCAAAGGGCTCAATCACAAAGTTTCAATCGCATGTTGTTTTGTGACCTCCCCGATTGCGATCCTCCGATTAAATCTGGGCCGTCCATTTCTCGCCTATCCAACAGTCCTTATTCCCTCCGATCGCAAGTCTTACCGCCATTTCAAAACCCACCGATTCGTTTTCCGCCATCGATCTGATCTGCAGATCAACGGCCAGCGCTTAATCGCGCTGGAATTTTCAATCGCATCCCCTTTTCTGCCACCCCCGATTGAGACCCTCCGATTAGATCTGGACCGTCCACGTGTCCAGATCGGACGGTCCAAAACTGGTCCTCCTTATTCTTCTTCTGCTATCCTTTTTGCCTTTCTATGCAGATCTCCACCGTTGGTTGCCTTCATCCGACGGCTACACTCCTCTCCTGCCTTCTGAAGCAGTCTAACCCCTTTCGCAGGATTTCTTAATTGTTTTTTGTTTTATGCAGGGTTTTCAATGGTTTTCCGTTGTATCACGAAGAAAAGCCGAGGGTTGGGAAAGACGTTTCCTGTGCCTTCGAAGCTACTAAAAGGAACCATTCACATGGTTGGATTCAATGATTTGTCAATGTTTCATGAGCATTGATGCCGAAAAGCCCAGCGCAGCCCTGCACATCGACAAGACACTGTTTTATTCGAAAGAACAGTTAAAGAGTATCAGTTTTGAGAATAAAGCACAGTAGAAGAAGATCGAAGACAATATTACGGGGATTACGGCTAAGACAGTTATCAAAAGCCTAATCCCTGACTCAAAACACAGTTTAAAGAAAACCTAAAGTGTTTTATCAGACAGAAAGCCTCCATCGCCACAACTTGAGGAAAATTGATTCCCCAGCTACCAAAGAGCCACCTGTCACCTCAAACCATTCAGAACAGAGGCCGAAGTTATTGCTCGAAGAAATATCTGCCTCCAGCATTGCCAAGAAGATATTTCTGCAAGGAGACCAATGAATAAATAGCTACAGAGTTACTCCAAAACATACACAGAGCCTCAAAGTCAAACAAAGCTTCCACCGAGCTTTGATATTTATTGTGAAATAGTTAATGTAGTGATCCACTTGTAAATTCTTCCCTCGAGCCTCTCAAAGGGCCGAGAATTCTTCACTCAGCATTAATTGTCCTTGAGATATTTTGTTAAAATCTCACCTCCTCATCTTCCTATAAGCACTTCTACAGAAGATGAGAAATTGTTGGTTGCAGAACTTTGAAATACACTTGAGCTCGAGACTTCTATTTGTAGATAGTGTTCACTGGCCCTTGAAGCTCTGTTTGTGCTAGAGTAGTTAGGTTTAATAGTGAAGATGATTGTTGGTAAGAACTTGTGCTGTAAGAACTTGTTGGACTTGAAGATTGTAGCTGGTTTGACATTAATATAAAAATGGTTCCTTGGGATCTGAGTCTTTATCCTTGGTGAAGTGCTTCTTTCTTTGTTAATCGTTCTCCTTCTATGTATGCATATTGTTCATTTTTCTACTGTAAAGAACGGTTTAAACATGGTTAGGATTTTTACGTATGTGATAACCTTCTCTTATTTGAGAAATCTTTATCTTAATGTTTTCTTGATTTTTATTTTAAGAATGATTCAATACAGTTTTGTGATTAGGAATGTTGGCGTTTACTTCGTTTTTCCTATTTGCTCAAACATTGTTCTTGAATGTGATTTCCATTATTTGCTATTAAAGTTAGACTAGAGAAGATATGGTTTGCCCTGATTCCTAGTTTCTATTCTCCAAAGGCAGATTCTGAAATTTTCCCTTGGTGTTGACTAAAAGTAGACTAGGTTTAAAAGTACTTTATCTGATCTTAAGTTACACTTTGTTTTTCTTATATGTTTTCATACTTTCTGAAGTTAATTGTGTGGATTACTGGATTGTTTGTCGATTAAGCTGCTTTAATACAAACTTACCCAAGAATTTTATGTTTAGCCCTGTCCTTGGTTGGTTTTAAACAGTTACTTAAGAGGCTTTTCTTGTTTGGACTGACTATAAATCCTCTAAGAAATTATTATCAGTTTCCACCCCTCTAACAGTTTAATGTTTCCATTCCATCATTTTAATCTCAATAATCTGTGGTATAGATGACTTGCCCCTTGGATCACCTACTTGATGTTGTTGTTCAATTAAAGCCGAGATATGACTCCATAGCCCAATGGACTAAAAACCAGCGTTATATCTATCTATCTGCCAAAACTGTTCTATTTTCTTGCAACTTCTCACTTTTGAAACTTTTCAACTAGGACTTTCCCCTCAAGTAACATTTCATGCTCAACCATCCAAAACAAAACAAAACCCTTGGCCTTCATAACTAGCCTAATATCATTACCTTAAGCTTTTCAAAGACAATATCCATCTTTGCACATATTGGAGAGATCTCTCTCCGGATTCGGAAGGACTAGATCCTAGAATCCCAAAGCTTGGTTGAAATGATGTTAACTCTTGTGATTAGACTCTCCCAATATTGCCAATAAATTACGAGAGACCTAACATTTCCGGCGACTCATTTGAGGAAACTTTAACACGAATGTCTTGCTTCCTGACAATTGTGTTATTTTGCGAGTGAGCCACCGAATCTAACATTTACGGCGAAGGTTTCCAGGGACACAATTTTTTCAATACCTTTTAGAGGCCTCGAGAAAACCCTTTAGTCGAGAACATTTTAAGAGTAAAAGCAACCTTTTCAAGCACTACCAAGAATGATGATAAGCTGATGGAACTTGTTTGAGATGGTGAAAGACTGGGTAAACTAGGTTTTTCTCTTGAACTTCATCTAACCTTGAAAAATTAGCTGGCTTAACCATAAGAGTAGACTGCCTTTGTCTCATGGCCTTAGCTAAGTTTTGAAACAAAGTTAGGATATTCTTAACAACCACAAAACTGAAAAATGGTTTAGAAAAACCTAAAAATATTTCAGATTGGAATTAAATAAACATGGTGGTGGACCATAAGACCTTTTACCTCTGAAAGGAGCTAAAAATTTCCACTTGGCGACTCCACAATCCTATCAGACCTTAAGACTCCACTGGGAAGAAACCTTATCATTATAAAATCAGTCAAACTCAGTTAGAGGACTGTAGGATTAAGATTTGTGTAAACAGTTTAGTTGAACCTTCAAAGATTGTCATATCTGGTTGAACTTTTCTTGTTTACTTGGGTCTTAAAACTTAGCATCGTGGCTCCTAAAAAGATTCACACTAGAGCCCATCCCGACCCTGATCCACCTGAGATAGTTGACAACCCGAAAATAATCCTTAGGAAGTCTCCTAAGATACAATATTCAACTGTTTTCAGATCACCCTTGAGAGATAATTCAGTTCCTGAGAATCTTACAGCTCTACAAGAATCATATGGTGGTGGAGCCATAAAACGTTTTACATGAGATGAAAAATTTTCCCTGGCGACTCCACACTGCGAAACTCCCAGTAAACCCAAACGACTCCTTTGGTAGAGACACTGGTAGATTGACTTCTAGGGTGACCTCTTTTACGATTTACAAACATGATTAGAATACAACGAAGATACGCCCCAATGAGTAGAGATCATATCCCTGGGTTTGCATAAGATGCCGGATGAATTGGGATGACAACCTGCACATTTTTCAGGTGAAAAGTTTGATGACCCTCTATTACATCTCATCGAGATTTCATATACATGTATGGAGGTTGAAATTTGAGATAGCATGAAAACTGCCTAATGAAAATGTTCATGTTAACATTAGAAGGAAAAGCTGGGGATTGGTAGGATTAGTATGAATGCTTAAGATCTGACGTTTGTTTTCCTTAAGAGACCTTGAATATGTGTTCTATGAGAACTATGAAGAAAATGCTACATCATTATCATTGGGTGCAATATATTATGATCCATCGCAAAACATCACCCAACACATTATAGATAATGAGGAAGCTTTGGAAGAGATGCATCCTGAAGATCTTTTAACAGCCATTCATGATTTTAATCTCCTATTGAAAAATCTTAAGAACATAGATGAATCAGTTGAGGAAGAGATGATCCAAGCAAAAAAAATTCCTCAAGATATCCTTGAAAACTCAAATATTGATTCATCATCCCTTATAGCCGAGGCTCAAGAAGACATCCAGCCTCAAAACCAGTCTTCACAAGAAACAGAGAACTGTTGTCCTTTTGCTCAAAAGAATATAGAAACATCTTCTCCTTTGATAGAAAAAGAGATAGATCAGACTATTAATAAACAGCCAGTCTCTGAAACTTTTTGCAAAATAAACACTCTTGCCCATTCACCTAGAGAACTTTGTTGTACATATTTAGAAAGTTCTTTTGTAGATCAAAATAGAAAGGGACCTGCTGAGAATCCAATATGTTTGGCTGACGAAATTGTTTATTCTGATAAATTTCCAAATTTTGTTCAGTCTGATGATGATGATGAGTTCCAAGAAAAAACTAATCATGCAAGGCAACTAATGTTTGATTGGTGTTATCATTTTCACCATCACCAGCTTGAAAGCCAAAAACATCCATTTCGATCCATCACTAATGGCTTTCACATAATTGAAAATCAACATCCTTTCAACTTAGAAGGTGAAGAGAAGAGCAATAAAGAAATTTTTGAGCAAAAGGAGTTTTCTCTTGAAAAAGAGGAAACCTTTAAATACTCCCCTGCTCAAGAATATAATAACCTCTTCACAGAGTTTAGTCCACTGAATATGAGCATACAAGGGCCACAAGAGGACAACACTGCCAAATATGATGAGTCCTCCAGTTCAGAAGATGATGAAGATGAAGGAGAAAAACAAATAGAAGACTATTCTGCTGTGGATATATCATCTTCTCAAGAAGAAAATTCTCCCTTCACTAATATTAGTCTGTCATTTAAAGAGCCTGAATTTATATCAGAAGCAAGCATAGATTCAAAGAAAGAAAATATTTCATTGTTTGCTATTTTGCAGGTTAAGAATGATGATACTTCCAAGCTACATACTGAAGAGATAGTCCTCAAAACTGATGTCTTGGAAGTAGATGATCTACCAACTGTGGAGGACCAAAAGGAAGAGAATTTTCATCTTTTATTTGTTGATCCTATGGAAGAATGTGTGGAAATCCCAACTGGCTCAAATTATCAAGCAGTGATCCTTTGCAAGAGCCAGAGACATGAGAAGTTGTCACCTTCTGTGATAGCCTTGATATTAAAGGTTAATCTTCAATATGTCCTATGGATACCTCTGACATGTAGCCAGAGTTACTACTTCTTCTTGACATTACTCAGCTCGCTGCATTGGCATTTTTGTATCATATGATAAATGTAAATACTCCAAGTTAGAATAGGTTAGATAGGAATTTCAATAAATCTCAGTTTTGAGCATGTAGTTAGTTGTTGTTTTCTGCTTTGAAGAAAAATAAAAAATACAAAAAACAAAAGAAAGAAATAAAAGAGGGCAGAAATGAAAAAAGAAAAGCACGGCCCATGCCAAAAAGAAATAAATGCGAAAATAAATTGGCTTGGTCCACTGCAAAACATATCTAGTTAGTCAAACTATTTAATCTTGACTAATTAGCTTTCAATTTTCTCTTTGATAGGGTAGTGAATTTGATTTTAAGCAGTTAATCTTGGCTTATCGGTAGATGATTGGGATAGAAATTAAGGTTCAAACAAACTCAAAATGTTTGAACTAAAGTTTCCAAGAGAGATGACTCAAAGCTTGTTTTATTTTTACGGGAGTCATAAAAAGAAAAGCTAGTTCTAATTTGCCCAAAATCTGAATCAGATATCAAGAAAGAGGCTGACTCAAAACAAAATTAAAAACGAGAGGAGAGTTTGTAAAGAAAAGAAGGCCAAGATAAGAAACTTTCAGATCTTAAGCCTTCTGTTTTGATGTAAAATTTTCTGCAAATAATAATCTATGTGCAGCTTGTCTTTATTCCATAGATCATAGCAAGTCAAACAGCCTAATCTTGACTTGACTATTTTTAAATTGCTGTTGTAGAATTTAGTGAATGAAAGTTTGTTGCACTGTTTAATCCCAACAGACAGTAGAATAGGTAGAGGAATATCTAAGCTCAACTGTTTAATCTGAGTTCAGGGAGAAATAAGGAGTAGAAGTAGATTAGATTTCCTGCTTTCAAAGAATAAATGTTGTGAACAAATTTTAACATTCAGGTGCACTCAGATGCAGAAGAAAAATGCTAGATCTATAGGATTGGGTAGGTCGCAAGCTTGTTGATAAAGGTCCATTGTTTTCATGGCTGCCAAATATGTTTTTAGAGAAGATCATTCAATCACAGAAGGGTAGCCCAATGGATGAGGCAACTAATCAGCCTCCTAGAAATCAAGTCTGAATTCTTGATGCCTTCAAGAAGGCACCATCCCCAAGTGGAGCCCTTGTTAAGCCACCTATAATATTTTGTTATACCAAAAGGTGGCTAAATCTGTTTTGAGCCTTCAAGGAACAATTTTTCATTACTAAAATTTGTTGGCTCTCGAAGACTCCATGTAGGCCTCATGCCTCTGTCCAAAATCTTCATCACTTTCCCTATTAATTCTGCTGATTTCCTGTAAGAAACTGCTGAAGAAACCATCATTTTTCCCCTCTCTCCCACTCATAACTAACCTTCATTTACTCCCCCTTTTATCCATATTATTTCCCTACTTTTCATAATTTTCTCCTTCCATTCATGAAAATCCTCCTGACATGGTTTAAAACTTCTTCTTGAGCTGTGCCGAAACCCCCAAATCCATTTAAAACCTTGAAATTTTTCGTAAAAAACAAAGTTTCATTGCTATGGACCTAAGCCCCTTGGGCTAAGCCCTAAACCGCTTCCCCACCATACGCTTTGGGTTTGGAACCACTTTCTAATACATTAAGGTGCTAATCGCATCGGAAAGAATCAAAGACACAAGTCTTTGCCATACTCCAAAAGTTCTGATTGCATTGTACTTCTTTATGAACCCGAGGAGCCTGTCATTCCTTACATCCGAGCCCAACGATCGGGCGCCTATCCTTTATATATATGTTTTTCCACCCCGATCCATAAAAAATTTTGTTTTATTTCAAAAGTTCGGGTTTTATATAAAATACAAGGGTTTCTCCCCGATTTATTCTTGACCGTTGATCTAATCCTTGATCCAACGGTCCGCGCAAAATCACATCGCAATGTTTCACCCCCTTGCGATTACCTCCGATTCATTCCCCGCCGTCGATCTGGTCCTCAGATCAACGGCCAACACTCAATTGCAAAGGGCTCAATCGCAAAGTTTCAATCACATGTTGTTTTGTGACCTCCCCGATTGCGATCCTCCGATTAAATCTGGGTCGTCCGTTTCTCGCCTATCCAACAGTCCTTATTCCCTCCGATCGCAAGTCTTACCGCCATTTCAAAACCCGTCGATTCGTTTTCCGCCGTCGATCTGATGTGCAGATCAACGGCCAGCGTTTAATCGCGATGGAATTTTCAATTGCATCCCCTTTTTTGCCACCCCCGATTGAGACCCTCCGATTAGATCTGGACCGTCCACGTGTCCAGATCGGACGGTCCAAAACTGCTCCTCCTAATTCTTCTCCCGCTATCCTTTTTTCCTTTCTATGCAGATCTCCATCGTTGGTTGCCTTCATCCGATGGCTACGCTCCTCTCCTGCCTTCCGAAGCAGTCTAACCCATTTCGCAGGATTTCTTAATTGTTTTTTGTTTTATGCAGGTGTTTTCAATGGTTTTTCGTTGTATCATGAAGAAAAGCCGAGGGTTGGGAAAGACGTTTCCTGCGCCTTCGAAGCTACTAAAAGGAACCATTCACACGGTTGGATTCAATGATTTGTCAATGTTTCATGAGCATTGATGCCGAAAAGCCCAGCGCGGTCCTGCACATCGACAAGACACTGTTTTATTCGAAAGAACAGTTAAAGAGTATCGGTTTTGAGAATAAATCATAGCAGAAGAAGATTGAAGACAGTATTACAGGGATTACCGCTAAGACAGTTATCAAAAGCCTAATCCCCGACTCAAAACACAGCTTAAAGAAAACCTCAAGTGTTTTATCAGACAGAAAGCCTCCACTGCCACAACTTGAGGCAAATTGATTCCTCAGCTACCAAAGAGCCACCTGTCGCCTCAAACCATTTAGAACAGAGGCCGAAGTTATTGCTCGAATAAATATCTTCCTCCAGCATTGCCAAGAAGTTATTTCTGCAAGGAGACCAATGAATAAATATCTGCAAAGTTACTCCAAAACATACACAAAGCCTCAAAGTCAAACAAAGCTTCCACCGAGCTTTGATATTTATTGTGAAACAGTTAATGTAGTGATCCACCTGTAAATTCTTCCCTCGAGCCTCTCAAAGGGCCGAGAAGTCTTCACTACCAACGTTAATTGTCCTTGAGATATTTTGTTATAATCTCACCTCTCCATCTTCCTATAAGTACTTCTACGAGAGGTAGGTCTTGTTCAGTTGCGGAACTTTGAAATACACTTGAGATCGAGACTTCTATTTGTACATAGTGTTCACTGGCCCTTGAAGCTCTGTTTGTGCTAGAGTAGTTAGGTTGAATAGTGAAGATGATTGCTGAACTGAAACATTGGACTTGAAGATTGTAACTGGTTTGACATCAATATAAAATCTGTTTCTTGGGATCCTGGTCTTTATCACTGGTGAAGTGCTTCTTTCTTTGTTAATCGTTTTCCTTCTATGTATGCCATATTGTTCATTTTCCCTCTGTAAAGAACAGTTTAAATAGGGTTAGGATTTTCTGTATAGCAGTAACCTTCTCTGGCTGAGAAATCTTTATCTTAATGTTTTCTTCAGATTTTTTTTATTTAAGAATGATTCAATACAGTCTAAACATTTAGGAATGTTGGCGTTCCCTTGTCCTTCTGTTTGCTCAAACATTGTTCTCGAATGTTATTTCCATTATTTGCTATTAAATTTAGACTAGAGAAGATATGGTTTGCCTTGATTCCTAGATTCTTTTCTCCAAAGGTAGATTCTGAAAGTTTCCCTTGGTGTTGACTGAAAGCAGACTAGGTTTAAAAGTACTTTATCTGATCTTAAGTTACACTCTATTTTTCTTATGTGTTTTCATACTTTTTGAAGGTAATTATGTGGATTACTGGATTGTTTGTCAATTAAGCTGCTTTAATAAGAACTTGCCCAAGAAGTCTATGGTTAGCCCTGTCCTTGGTTGGTTTTAAAACGGTTACTTAAGAGGCTTTTCTTGTTTGGACTGACTATAAATCCTCTGAGAAATTATTATCAGTTTCCACCCCTCCAACATTTTAATGTTTCCATTTCATCATTTTAATCTCAATAATCTTGTGGTATAGATGACTTTCCCCTTGGATCACACTTGATTTTGTTGTTCAATTAAAGCCCAGATATGACTCCATAGCCCAATGGACTAAAAACCAGCGTTATATCTATCTATCTGCCAAAACTGTTCTATTTGCTTGCAACTTCTCACTTTTGAAACTTTTTACACTTAGGACTTTCCCCTCAAGTAACATTTCATGCTCAACCATCCAAAACAAAAAAAAAACCCTTGGCCTTCATAACTAGCCTAATATCATTACCTTAAGCTTTTCAAAGACAATATCCATCTTTGTACATATTGGAGAGATCCCTCTCCGGATTCAGGAGGGCTAGATCCTAGAATCCCAAAGTTTGGTTGAAATGATGTTAACTCTGTGATTGGACTCTCCCAATCTTGCTAATAAATTACAGAGACCTAACATTTCTGGCGACTTCACTGGGGATCACTTTAACCCAGAATCTCTGGTTCCATGACAATTGTTCTATTTTGCAGCTGAGCCACAAGAACCTAACATTTCTGGCGACTTAGCTGGGGACCTGAGTGTTTTTAATACCTTTTAGAGGCCTCAGAAAACCCTTTAGTCGAGAACATTTTAAGAGTAAAAAGCAGCCTTTTCAAGCACTACCAAGAATAGGTAATCATGATGGAACTTGTTTGAATCAGTGACGAACTAGGTAAACCCTAGGTTTCTCTTAATACTTCATCTAACCTTGAAAAATCAGCTGGCTTAGCCATAAGAGTAGACTGCCTTTGTCTCGCGACCTTAGCTAAGTTTTGAAACAAAGTTAGGATATTCTTAACAACCACAAAACTGAAAAATGATTTAGAAAAACCTTAAAATATTTTTGATTGGAATTAAATAAACATGGTGGTGGACCATAAGACCTTTTACCTCTGAAAGGAGCTAAAAATTTCCACTTGGAGACTCCACAATCCTAGCAGACCTTAAGACTCCACTGGGAAGAACCCTTATCATTATAAAATCAGTCAAACTCAGTTAGAGGACTGTAGGATTAAGATTTTGTGTAAGCAGTTTAGTTGACCCTTCAAAGATTGTCATATCTGGTTGGACTTTTCCTGTTTAGTTGGGTCTAAACATATAAACATTGTGGCTCCTAAAAATATTAACACTAGAGCCCATCCTGACCCAGATCCTCCTGAAATAGTTGACAACCCGGAAAGAATTCTTAGGAAGTCTCCTAAGATAAAATCTTCAACTGTTTTCAGATCATCCCTAAGAGCTAATTCAGTCCCACGAGAATCTTCTGACTCAGAATCATATGAGTGGTGGAACCATAAAAGCGTTTACCTCCTTAGGAGCGAAAAATTTTCCACCTGGCGACTCCACACTCTGAAACTCCCAGAAGACCAAATGACTCCACTGGTAGAAGACCCTGAACTAATTGACCAGACACAGTGACCTCTTTTCTGATTTACAAACATGATTCCGAGAATACAACGAAGATACGCCCCAATGAGTAGAGATCATATCCCTGGGTTTCCACATAATATGCCTCGGATGAATTGGGATGACAACCTGCCTGTTTTCCAAGGTGAAAAGTTTGATGACCCTCTATTACATCTCATTAGATTTCATATACATGTATGGAGGTTGAAAGTTGAATGGCATGAAGACTGCCTAATGAAAATGTTCATGTTAACATTAGAAGGAAAAGCTAGGGATTGGTATGAATGCTTAAGATCTAGTAGTTTGTTTTCCTTAAGAGACATTGAATATGTGTTCTATGAGAACTATGAAGAAAACGCTACGTCATTATCATGGGGTGCAATATATTATGATCCATCACAAAACATCACCCAACACATTATAGATAATGAGGAAGCTTTGGAAGAGATGCATCCTAAAGATCTTTTAACAGCCATTCATGAGTTTAATATCCTATTGAAAAATTTTAAAAAAATAGATGAATCAGTTGAGGAAAAGATGATCCAAGCAGTAAAAAACATTCCTCAAGATATCCCTGAAAACTAAAATATTGATTCATCATCCCTTATAGCTGAGGCTCAAGAAGACATCCAGCCTCAAAATCAATCTTCACAAGAGACAGAGAACTGTTGTACTCCTGTTCAAAGGAACATAGAAACATCCTTCCCTTTGACAGAAAAAGAGATAGATCAGACTATTTATAAACAGTTAGTCTCTGAAATTTTTTGCGAAACAAACACTCTTACCCATTCACATAAATAACTTTGTTGTATAGATTTAGAAAGTTATCTTGTAGATAAGTTAGAAGAAAAGCAAAATGATGACCCAATATGTTCGACTGACAAAATTGTTTATTCATATGATTTTCCGAATTTCGATCAGTCTGATGATGATGATGATGAGTTCCAAGAAAAAACTAATCATGTAGGGCAACCAGAGTTTGATTGGTGTTATCATTTTCACCATCACCAGCTTGAAAGCCAAAAACATCTATTTCAATCCATCACTAATGGCTTTCACATAATTGGAAATCAACAGCCTTTCAACTCAGAAGGTGAAGAGAAGAGAACTAAAGAAATTTTTGAGCAAAAGGAGCTTTCTCTTGAAAAAGAGGAAACCTTTAAATACTCCCCTGCTCAAGAATATAATAACCTCTTCATACAAATTAGTCCACTGAATACAAGCATACCAGGGTTACCAGAGGACAACACTGTTAAATATGATGAGTTCTCCAGTTCAGGGGATGATGAAGATGAAGGAGAAAAACAAATAGAAGACTATCCTGCTGTGGATATATCATCTTCTCAAGAAGAAACTTCTCCCTTCAGTGATATTAGTCTGTCATTTAAAGAGCCTGAATTTATATCAGGAGCAAGCATAGATTCAAAGAAAGAAGATATTTCACTATTTGCTATTTTGCAGGTTAAGAATGATGATACTTCCAAACTACATACTGAAGAGATAGTCTTCAAAGCTGATGTCTTAGAAGTAGATGATCTACCAATTGTGGAGGATCAAAAGGAAGAGAATCTTCATCTTTTCTTGGTTGATCCTATGGAAGAGTATGTGGAAATCCCGACTGGCTCAAATTATCAAGCATTGACCCTTTGCAAGAGCCAGAGACATGAAAAGCTGTCACCTTTTGTGATAGCCTTGACATTGAAGGTTAACCTTAAATATGTTCTATGGATACCTCTGACAAGCAGCCAGAGTTACTACTTCTTCTTGACATTACTCAGCTGGCTGCATTGGCACTTTTGTATCATATGAATATGTAAATACTCCATGTTTAGAATAGGTTAGGTAGGAACGTCAATAAAGCTCAGTTCCGAGCATGTAGTTAGTTGTTGTTTTTTGCTTTGGAGAAAAATCAAGAATTCAAAAATACAAAAACAAAGAAAGAAAGAAAAGAGGGCAGAAATGAAAAACAAGAAAGGCACAGCCCCATGCCAAAAAGAGAAATAAATCTGAAAGTGTGCAAGCTTAAATGCCACTCCTACAAAACACACTTCTAGTTAGTCAAACTGTTTAATCTTGACTAATTAGCTTTCAATTTTTTGCTGATAGGGTAGTGAATTTGATTTGCCAAACTGCTTAATCTTGGCTTATCAGTAGATAGATTAGGATAGAAATTAAAGGTTCAAACATGTTCAAAATCTGAACCAAAGTTTCCAAAGAGAGATGACTCAAAACTGTTTTATTTTTCTGAGTCATAAAAGAGAAAAACTGGTTCTGATTTGCCCAAAATCTGAATCAGATATCAAGAAAGAGACAACTCAAAACAAAATTAAAAACAGAGCTGTAAAGAAAAAGAAGGCCATAATGAGAAACTTTCAGATCTTAAGCCTTCCATTTTGATTTAATTTTCTGCAAATAATAATCTATGTGCATCTTGTTCTTATGCCATAGATCATAGCAAGTCAAACAACTCAATCTTGACTTGACTATTTTTTAATTTTCTGTTGTAGAATTTAGAGAATGAAAGTTTGTTGGACTGTTCAATCCCAACAGACAGTAGACTAGGTAGAAAAATACCTGAGCTCAATTGTTTAATCTGAGTTCAGGGAGAAATAAGGAGTAGAAGTAGATTAGATTTCCTGCTTTCGAAAGAATAAAGTGTTGTGAATAGAGTTTTCCAATCCAAGTGCACTCTGATGAAGAAAAAATGCTAGATCTGTAGGATTGGGTAGGTATCAAGCTTGTTGATAAAGGTCCATTGTTTTCATGGCTCCCAAATATGTTTTTAGAGAAGGTCATTCAATCACAGAAGGACAGCCCAATGGATGAGGCAACTAATCAGCCTCCCAGAAATCAAGTCTGAATTCTTGATGCCTTCAAGAAGGCACCATCCCCAAGTGGAGCCACTGTTAGCCACCTATAATATTTTGTTATACCAAAAGGTGGCTAATATCTTTTTTGAGCCTCCAAGGAACAAATTTTATCACTAAAAATTGTTGGCTCTTGAAGACTCCTTGTAGGCCTCATGCCTCTGTCCAAAATCTTCATCACTTTCCCTATTAATTCTGCTGATTTCCTGTAAGAAACTGCTGAAGAAACCATCATTTTTCCCCTTTCTCCCACTCTTAATAGCCTTCATTTACTCCCCTTTTCTCCATATTATTTTCCTACTTTTCATAATTTTCTCCTTCCATTCATAAAAATCCTCCTGACATGGTTTAAAACTTCTTTTTGAGTTGTGCCGGAACCCCCAAATCCATTTAAAACCTTGAAATTTTTCATAAAAAACAAAGTTTCATTGCTATGGACCTAAGCCCCTTGGGCTAAGCCCTAAACCACTTCCCCACCATACGCTTTGGGTCTGGAACCACTTTCTAATACGTTAAGGTTCTAATCGCATCGGAAAGAATCAAAGACGCAAGTCTTTTCCATACTCCAAAAGTTCGGATTGCGATTAGCCTTGCTGCTTAAGACCCCTGAGCCTATCAATTTTCATACATCCAAAGGCCCCGCAGTCGGGCGCCTATCCGCTTTATATATATGTTTTTCCACCCCGATCCATAAAAACCTTTGTTTATTTCAAAAGTTCGGGTTTTATATAAAATACAAGGGTTTCTCCCCGATTCCATTCTCCACCGTTGATCTAGTCCTTTCATCCAACGGTCTGCACAAAATCGCATCGCAATGTTTCACCCCCTTGCAATTACCTCCGATTCATTCCCCGCCGTCGATCTGGTCCTCAGATCAACGGCCAGCGCTCAATCGCAAAGGGCTCAATCGCAAAGTTTCAATCGCATGTTGTTTTGTGACCTCCCTGATTGTGATCCTCCGATTAAATCTGGGCCGTCCATTTCTCGCCTATCCAACGGTCCTTATTCCCTCCGATCGCAAGTCTTACCGCCATTTCAAAACCCGCCGATTCGTTTTCCGCCATCGATCTAATCTGCAGATCAACGACCAGCGCTTAATCACGCTGGAATTTTCAATCGCATCCCCTTTTCTGCCACCCTCGATTGAGACCCTCCGATTAGATCTGGACCGTCCACGTGTCCAGATCGGACGGTCCAAAACTGCTCCTCCTTATTCTTCTTCCGCTATCCTTTTTTCCTTTCTATGCAGATCTCCACCGTTGGTTGCCTTCATCCGACGGCTACGCTCCTCTCCTGCCTTCTGAAGCAGTCTAACCCCTTTCGCAAGATTTTTTAATTGTTTTTTGCTTTATGCAGGGTTTTCAATGGTTTTCCATTGTATCACAAAGAAAAGCCGAGGGTTGGGAAAGACGTTTCCTGCGCCTTCGAAGCTACTAAAAGGAACCATTCACACGGTTGGATTCAATGATTTGTCAATGTTTCATGAGAATTGATGCCGAAAAGCCCAGCGCGGCCCTGCACATCGACAAGACACTGTTTTATTCGAAAGAACAGTTAAAGAGTATCAGTTTTGAGAATAAAGCACAACAGAAGAAGATTGAAGACAGTATTACGGGGATTACGGCTAAGACAGTTATCAAAATCCTAATCCCCGACTCAAAACACAGTTTAAAGAAAACCTAAAGTGTTTTATCAGACAGAAAGCCTCCACCGCCACAACTTGAGGCAAATTGATTCCTCAGCTACCAAAGAGCCACCTGTCGCCTCAAACCATTCAGAACAGAGGCCAAAGTTATTGCTCGAAGAAATATCTGCCTCCAGCATTGCCAAGAAGTTATTTCTGCAAGGAGACCAATGAATAAATATCTGCAGAGTTACTCCAAAACATACACAGAGCCTCAAAGTCAAACAAAGCTTCCACCGAGCTTTGATATTTATTGTGAAACAGTTAATGTAGTGATCCACCTGTAAATTCTTCCCTCGAGCCTCTCAAAGGGCCGAGAAGTCTTCACTCTGCGTTAATTGTCCTTGAGATATTTTGTTAAAATCTCACCTCCCCATCTTCCTATAAGTACTTCTACAGAAGATGAGAAATTGTTGGTTACAGAACTTTGAAATACACTTGAGCTCGAGACTTCTATTTGTACATAGTGTTCACTGGCCCTTGAAGCTTTGTTTGCTCTAGAGTAGTTAGGTTGAATAGTGAAGATGATTGCTGAACTGAAACATTGGACTTGAAGATTGTAACTGGTTTGACATCAATATAAAAGCTGTTTCATGGGATCCTGGCCTTTATCACTGGTGAAGTGCTTCTTTCTTTGTTAATCGTTCTCCTTCTATGTATGCCATATTGTTCATTTTCCCTTTGTAAAGAACAGTTTAAACAGGGTTAGGATTTTCTGTATAGCAGTAACCTTCTCTAGCTGAGAAATCTTTATCTTAATGTTTTCTTCATATTTTTTTATTTAAGAATGATTCAATACAGTTTAAACAGTTAGGAATGTTGGCGTTCCCTCGTCCTTCTGTTTGCTCAAACATTGTTCTCGAATGTTATTTCCATTATTTTCTATTAAAGTTAGACTAGAGAAGATATGGTTTTCCCTGATTCCTAGATTCTTTTCTCCAAAGGCAGATTCTGAAAGTTTCCCTTGGTGTTGACTGAAAGCAGACTAGGTTTAAAAGTACTTTATCTGATCTTAAGTTACACTCTGTTTTTCTTATGTGTTTTCATACTTTCTAAAGGTAATTATGTGGATTACTGGATTGTTTGTCAATTAAGCTGCTTTAATAAGAACTTGCCCAAGAAGTCTATGGTTAGCCCTGTCCTTGGTTGGTTTTAAAAACATTAACTTAAGTGGCTTTTCTTGTTTGGACTGACTATAAATCCTCTGAGAAATTATTATCAGTTTCCACCCCTCCAACATTTTAATGTTTCCATTTCATCATTTTAATCTCAATAATCTTGTGGTATAGATAACTTGCCCCTTGGATCACACTTGATGTTGTTGTTCAATTAAAACCCAGATATGACTCCATAGCCCAATGGACTAAAAACCAGCGTTATATCTATCTGTCTGCCAAATATGTTCTATTTGCTTGCAACTTCTCACTTTTGAAACTTTTTCACTTAGGACTTTCCCCTCAAGTAACATTTCATGCTCAACCATCCAAAACAAAACAAAACCCTTGGCCTTCATAACTAGCCTAATATCATTACCTTAAGCTTTTCAAAGACAATATCCATCTTTGCACATATTGGAGAGATCCCTCTCCGGATTCAGGAGGGCTAGATCCTAGAATCCCAAAGTTTGGTTGAAATGATGTTAACTCTGTGATTGCACTCTCCCAATCTTGCTAATAAATTATAGAGACCTAACAGGTTGCAGTCCATTGTCCACACTGCCTTAGTTACCATTGTCCCTTCCCATGTGACACACATATTTTGGCGATTGGAAACAAAGACACCAAGGTCTTATTCCTCATTTTCAACAAACCAAACATACATCTTGCATGGACATTATGGACAACGATACATCATACAACCGAGACAGTGATTTCATCACAGAAACTGCATGCACCAGGAGAACACTGAAACGTCGGAAAAGGCATGATCTACTCCAAATCTTGGCTGAGGCTTCCTTGGCTGAGCATGAGACATGATGGGAGATCTTCACTCCAAATTTCAGCAAATTTGGAGTAAATTTTGTCATTTTTGAAATTTTGGTTGCAAAACAGGTTTTTCTGCCCGACGCGTCGCACCACTCGACGCGCGCTTATGATTGGGACATCTTCTGGAAGAAAAATTGATATTTTTGGGTTTGTTGTGATAAATTATGCATGCTAAGGAATGTCTGAA
Organism: Pinus albicaulis; assembly: GCA_034641835.2. Taxonomy (NCBI): domain Eukaryota; kingdom Viridiplantae; phylum Streptophyta; class Pinopsida; order Pinales; family Pinaceae; genus Pinus; species Pinus albicaulis. The sequence goes on from CM076570.1 coordinate 1,591,882,408, forward strand.
ATATTTCATCAAATTCTGGATGGTCTAAAGGGCCAAAAACACTCAAAAAATCAACTTTCTGCCACCTTTTGCACCTGCAGGAAGTAGTCTTGGGCGATTGCAGTTTTGGAGGGGAAAATGAACTTCAAATTGAAAAATTCCACTTGGGTTGGATAGCAGACATCCAGGGCTTTCCAAAGAGCTATCATGAGCTCAATTTTGAATTTAGGAAGTGCCTTAAAAATAGGTTCAAATTGGCGTGGCGCATTGAGCTTTTGAGCGCGGCGCATAGAGGATTTTGACCCAATTTTTACCTTTCAGCTCAGAAATTCGCCCAGTTTGACTAGTTTCACTTTTTGATGTAATTATTGATCTATCTTGATGTAACTTGAGGACTATGATGTAAATTTGGCATATATTTAGTTGTTCTAGAGGATTCATTCACAAAAAAGTGAAAATTAAATGAATGAATCAGTTTCCTTCCTTTTAGAGGCAAGTTGTTTGGCTGCCTAGATTTCAGTTCCATGTTTAGAATTGGTTCAAACAGCTCCTAGAATGATGAGCTCGACCCCTAGAGGCATGGGAAGGGGTTAGAATTGTTTATATATTGTATTTTCTGAGACATTTTCAGAGTTGGACTCTTGGGAATAGTTTGGCACTCTATTGTACACTCATTCTGCATTTTTGGCTAAGGAAAGACTAGAGGTTTTGCAGCACTTGTTGGGATTCTTGTGGCTCTGTGTTTTTGATGGTTTTTTCCTTCATGTATTTGTAAGTTCATTAATTTTTTGATGTATGCCATTTCCCTGCTTTGCTTCTGAAACTAAATGAATGAGTAACTAAGGTAGAATCCATTGATTTGCTGGTGCTCTGCCTTTAAATTGGTTTAGTTTTACATGTTTTCGTCAGTTTGGAGAGGATCCTTGTACTCGCTTTCCCTCTTTAGCTCCTTGTCATTATAATATATCCATTCACATAATCAAAAGCATCAAAACCACTGCCTACCTTGCCCCAATTAGACTTTTGCAAAAATTTGGCCTCATCCCCAAGCCCAAAATTGCATTTCCCATTTTTCCAACAAAACCCCAAAAAATTTAAATCAAACCCTCCTATTTGTTTACCTAGCCTAAAATCAGTATCATTGCAGGTCATCTCAGGCCCTATTGGACAGTTTTTTCCGATTTTGACGCGGAGAGAGCCCTCTCCTGTCCTCGTAGGGCTAGCTACGAGGCTGAGCGTGGTTTGATGTTACCTTGAATTTTGCCTTCCTTCAGCCTGAGGTAGATTTGAGCTCTAACATAGTGGTGACTCCACTGGGGAAAAATTGGTTTGCTTGTTAGTGTTATTTGATTTATAGCTACAGACGGAGCCTGAAGTCATGCCAGGTAGCCTTCGAAACACTTTTGCTATGCATCAGCGAAGTAGATAAACGCTGCTTCAGTCAATCTCCGGTTTAGCTTGTAATCGTAACACTTAACTTATAAATTGCCCCAGTACATGTATCAAGTTCAGATCTGATGGTTGATGGTGGACAAAGATCATACATAAGAAGGATGAAATCATTCACCTGGTGACTCTTGTAGAGACTCCACTGGAGGACTAACTCTTTCTCTGAGAAAATGGAAGGATCTTACAAAAAGTTTAGATATCCAAAGTGGAATGGTATTTAGGATCTAGTCTGATTTCTTGTAAATTACTTCTTTGCTGTTCTTGAAGCTGTCCTGAAAGTTTTTCAGAATTTGTTGTATGATAAAGGTGATCAAAATCTTCACTCGATCTATTCAAAAAGTGTAAATATTGAATTTCCCTTTGATCCTGGCCTCCATACTTTGCCCACGTCTTATGATGACTCTCTTCAGAGTGATGAGCCTAAAGAAAAAAAAACTGAATCCGTACCTCTTGTATATACTCCTACACATTTTATAATCCCAAATCAGTATAAACCTCTTGTTTTACCTTCTGTTCTTCATGCTTTCCCTAAAAATTATGACCTATATCTACCAAGATTTGACGGTGAATGTAACAATGTCAACGCTGAGCAACATGTGCAGAATGTTGAGACTTTTCTAAACCTTTTTGAAGTTGATGATGAAGATGTTAGTATTAGGCTTTTTTCTCTTTCTTTGCAAGGCCAAGTGAAGAGTTGGTTCAAAGCCCTGCCTGATGCGAGGATCTCAGATTTCCAGCAGTTCATCAAAGTTTTCCTTGATAGGTGGATGATCGGACAGAACCCTTTCCTTATTATAGAAGAATATAACCAGCTGAAAAGACTGCCAGGGGAGATAGTACAACAATTTTCTGCCAGATTTGTTAGGTCCCTATATTACTAGTATAGTCCCTTATTTTTGTTAGTGTAACCCCCTTATTATTATTATTGTACCCTTGTAACCCCCATTTTGTTATTATTGTGCCCTTAAATTATTACTGTTAGGTCAGCTAGGATTAAATTGTGGCCCCACTAGGATTACATTATGGCCCCATGGACTCCTATATATAGAAAGGAGGTTTTGTAAATTGTATCATCTAAGAATTGTTCATTTATGTAATGTATTGGAGGTTTCCCCCTCGAAGTGGCTTATTTCTAAGGCGTTGATATCTCTTTTCTTCTATTTTTGAAGCTGGTTACACAACATTTGGTATCAGAGGTTTGGATTCTAGGGTTTCGCTGCTCCAAACAGGTCATCATGGCATTTTCGCTATAACTTTTTTTCTACGAAGTTTCAGAATCTGAAAGTTTTAGGGTACGAAGCTGAAATCTTGAGGAAGCTTGTCTAAAAATTTCAGAGCTTGGTTTGCAATAATTATGGAGATATCATCTGTGGAATTTAGGTATTTCTTTAGGCTCCTAAACAGGTCATCGTGGAATTTGCGCTATAAAAAAATTTTGACGAAGGTTCAGAGTCTAAAATTCATATGGTGCGAAGCTGAAATCTGGAGGAAATTTTTCAAAAAAATTCAGAGCTTGGTTCGCAATATTTTTGGAGATATGATCTGTAGAAGGTAGTGCTTTTTCAGGCTCCTGAATTTCATCTCAAAGAGGTGATCGTGGGAAACGTTCAACAACTCTCTCTCTCTGGGCATTGTATTGGAGTGCCGTAAAAAGTGGTTGCAAGAAAATAGACTATAGTTTCTTGGCTATCAATTTTAGAGACAAAGGATGAAACAGTGACACGTGGCAAGTCGTACAAGTTCGCTCTACTGAACCAGTCCATAATTAGGTCATTGTGGGAGATTGGACACAACTTTGTCTTGGAGAATCCAAATCAGGTTAGACATGTGGCATTAAAAATAGAATTCAGAGGGCTACTTCAGTGCTGAATTTTAGATATTGAATATATGCAATCATAGAGATAATACAATTTCAATATCGAGCTCCTCAAAGCAAGTAAAAGGTGTGTATTTTTTTTCCGAATTGCATAAGTCTTGTTTGAAGAATCAAGTTGAATTGATTGCAAGGGCCTATTGTAGAATAGGTATCAATATTGGATTCTAAAATGGTGCCTAAAAATAATTCAACAACCATTAAGCCTTCAGAAGGCTCTACCATGACTCATGAAGATGAAGAATTGCAACATGATCTATCAAAATTACAAGAGCAAGTGCAACAAATTTCACTCTCGCAAAAAGCAACAAAAAATGAAATGGAAGTTTTGAAGAAAGGCATGGAAGTGAAGATGGACGGTTTGAAGAAAGACATGGAAGCTAAGATGGATGGCGTGGAAGTGAAGATGGACGGTTTGAAGAAAGGCGTGGAAGCTAAGATGGATGGCATGGAAGCTAATACGGATGGCATGGAAGTGGGCATCGAAGCTAAGATGGATGACATGAAAGACAACATGGAAAACATGAAGAATAATCTACAAGAATACACGGAAGGCTTTATGACAAGCTTAAAACTAGAAATTATTCCTAATGGCGGAAATATAGTAGAAGAATTTCATGATGAGAACAAAATAAATGTTAATCATGATTTCATAAACTCTAATGTTGGCGGGAAGAACCACCATATTCAGAAAATGGATATGAGGAAGTTTGATGGAAAGGATCCTGTAACATGGATACTACAGATGGAGCAATATTTTGATCTCCATAACGTGCAAAACACACAAAAGGTACGCATTGCAACTTTACATTTAGAACAAAATACATTTATATGGTATCGATGGCTTTGCTCCCGTAAAAAAATTGTCACTTGGTCAATTTTTACGGAAGAAATGATAGCACATTATGAGGATACAAAGAGCAACACCTTCTTTAGCCAATTGATAAATCTCAAACAAAAGGGTTTAGTGGGGGAGCACATTGAGGACTTCCAAAAAATTGAATATAAGGGTAACTGATATTCCAGAGGAACACAGGATTGATCTCTTCATAGGCACTTTAAAGGATAACATCCAACATGAAGTTCGCGTTTTGGAACCTGATTCATTGGAGAAGGCATTTAGGTTGGCAAGAAAAGTTGAATGTAAAATTATGGCGACAAGGAAGCCTACCACTCAATTCTATAAAGAAGGAAATGTTGCTACGCCTAGATTTCCACAACCTACAAGGTTGACACCACAACAATTGGAAGAAAAAAAGAGCAAAAGGGCTTTGCTACAGTTGTGATAGCAAATACACTAAAGGTCATAAGTGTGCTGAGAAGAAATTATTTTACATAGATTGTGAAGAGGAAGAAGAAAATGAACAAGAAGAGGATATACACCAGGAACCAACCCTAGAAGAGGAAGAATTGAATCCGACCATATCGTGTAATGCACTGGCGGGAATTACCACTCCTCAAACTCTCAAGATAGAAGGACAAATCAAGAAGAAAAAGGTAATAGTGTTGATTGATTCAGGTAGCACCCATAATTTTATTCATTGTAAGGTAGCCAAGGAATTAAATTGTTTCCTATACCCAGCACCAGAATGTCAAGTGATGGTTGCAAATGGAGGAACTATAAATTGCCCTGGAAAATGCCATAACATCAAGCTAACCATGGGGGAATATGTGTTGACTAGTCCAATGCTTTCCATTCCTATGGGAGGTGCTGATGTTGTACTAGGAGTACAATGGTTACAATCTTTGGGGACGGTAGCTTTTAATTTTCAAGAACTTTTCTTGAAATTCTTTTCAGAAGGAAAGGAAGTCGAACTACGGGGTATTGAAGGGAAGCCCGGAAGGATAATAAGCTCTAATGGCATGACAAAGCTTCTAAAGAAAGAACAACGAGGCGTAATTGCACAATTATGCTCACTAGAAGTTCCAACATCAAAATCATCTATTTCTGCAGATCTCCAACAAGTCTTGGACAATCATTCCAAGGTGTTTGAAACTCCCAAAGGACTCCCACCTATTCGAGATCATGATCATGCTATTCATTTGATTCCAGGAAGTGTTCCTCCAAACATCAGGCCTTATAGATATCCTTACTTCCAAAAGAGCGAAATTGAACGTATGATTGCGGAAATGTTAGAGGCGGGTATAATTCAACCCAGTCAAAGTTCTTTCTCTGCTCCTGTAGTATTGGTACACAAGAAGGATGGATCATGGCTAATGTGTCCAGATTATAGGGAGCTCAATAAGCTCACCATTAAAGACAAATTTCCCATTCCTGTGATTGATGAATTATTGGATGAATTACATGGAGCAATTTATTTTAACAAGTTGGATCTTCGTTCAGGATATCATCAAATTAGAATGAAGACTGAAGATATTCCAAAAACAACATTTCGAACTCATGAGGGTCATTATGAATTTTTGGTCATGGCTTTTGGCCTTACCAATGCACCTTCTACATTTCAAGGGTTGATGAATTCCATTTTCAAACCCTTCCTTAGAAAATTTGTGCTAGTATTTTTTGATGATATACTAATCTACAACAGGTCTTGGAAGGATCATGTTGAATATGTTGACAGGGTGCTCAAACTATTGCAGGAGAAACAATTATATGAAAAAACATCCAAATGTTTCTTTGGAGTACAAGAGGTGGAATATCTGGGTCATATTATATCTCATGAGGGTGTTAAAGTAGACCCTAACAAAATTAAAGCCATTAAGGAATGGAAAGTCCCTAAGATGATAAAGCAGTTGCGAGGATTTCTCGGGTTAACAGGCTATTATCGCAAGTTTGTTAAGAATTATGGAAGAATAGCAGCACCTCTAACAACATTATTGAAGAAAGATGCATTTTCATGGACTCCTGAAGCAATTAAGGCCTTTGAACATCTTAAAGAGGCAATGTGCCTAGCACCGGTCTTAGCTACGCTAGACTTCACAAAAACCTTTATTGTGGAATGTGATGCCTCAGGAAATGGAATTGGTGCAGTTTTAATGCAGGAAGGAAGACACATTGCTTTTGAAAGTCGTCCAATCAAAGGAAAGTATTTACAGAAACCTATTTATGAGAAGGAAATGTTAGCAATACTGCATGCACTAAAGAAATGGTGAAATTACCTAATGGGAAGACACTTCAAGGTAAAAACTGATCATGATAGTCTTAAACACTTTTTGGAACAAAGACTATCTTCAGAAGAGCAGCAAAAATGGGCCACAAAGATGTTGGGTTATGACTTTGAAATAATCTACAAAAAAGGAAAGCTTAATGTTGTTGCAGATGCACTCACAAGAAAGAATGAAGAGGTGGAAGCATTGCTTTGTGCCATTTCTATTATCCAACTAGATTGGATAACCGAAGCAAGAGATGAATGGAAGAAGGAAAAAGATGTATGGACACTCATTCAAAAGTTGCAGCAAGATCCTAATACATCTGATACATTTAGTTGGAAAAATGATTCCTTATGGTACAAAGATCGCTTATATCTTTGTAAGAATTCCCAACTAAAACAAAAAATTCTTCCGGAATTGCACACTTCTTCTTTAGGAGGACACTCAGGATTTTTAAAAACTTACCACAGGGTGAAGAAAGAATTTTTTTGGGATGGCCTTAAATCTTATATTCAAAAGTTTGTGGCGGAATGTTTGGTTTGCCAGCAGAATAAAGTTGAGACAATTAAGACCCCGGGACTTCTACAACCTTTATCCATTCCAAGTCAACGTTGGGAGGAGATTTCAATGGATTTTATCATAGGTTTACCTAAGTCTGAAGGAAAGAGTGTCATCATGGTGGTAGTTGATAGACTTATCAAGTATGCACACTTTTGTGCATTATCTCATCCATTTAAAGCAAGTACAGTTGCTACTACATTTATGGACAGAATTCAAAAGCTACATGGAAGCCCAAGGGTTATTGTGAGCGACAGAGATCCCATTTTTACTAAAAATTTTTGGACGGAGTTATTTTCTTGTTTGGGTACTCAATTAGCTCATAGCTCATCTTATCATCCTCAATCTGATGGTCAAACTGAGATAGTAAATAAATTTTTGGAAAGATATCTTCGTTGTTTTGTATCTGATAAACAAACACAATGGGTCAAGTGGTTACCTCTCGCTGAATGGTGGTATAACACTTCCTTCCATACCGCAGCAAAAATGACCCCATTTATGGCACTTTATGGATATCATCCACCATCGATCACATCATCTTTAAGGGAAAATTTGAAGGTTCAAGCAGTGGAAGATCACATCGAGCATCAGCAAGAAGTTCTCCAACTCTTAAAGGATAACCAGAATTTGGCACAAAATCGAATGAAACAACAGGCAGATCAACATCGCAGCGAGAGAAGTTTTGATGTAGGAGATTGGGTATTTTTACGACTACAACCATATAAAAAAATGTCCCTCAAGCAAGCTAAGAAGGATAATAAATTATCGCCAAAGTACTATGGTCCTTACAAGGTGTTGCAAAAGATTGGTACTATGGCATACAAATTGGAGCTTCCTGCTTCTTCGCGAGTACATCCAGTTTTCCATGTTTCATGCTTAAAGAAGGTTATAGGTGAAAATCTTCCACTTCAAACAATATTGCCAGAACTTGATGAGGAAGGAAAAATCATATTGGAACCTGAAGCGGTCATGGAAACAAGAACTCGACAGCTACGGAATCGATCAATTTCAGAGTATCTCATCAAGTGAAAGAACTTACCCACTGAAGATTCTACATGGGAGGATGAGAATTTTATACAGAAGCACCCAGAGCTACTCAAGCGTTGAGGACAACACTTTTTTGAAGGAGAGGGGCATGTTAGGTCCCCATATTACTAGTATAGTCCCTTATTGTTGTTAGTGTAACCCCCTTATTGTTATTATTGTACCCTTGTAACCCCCATTTTGTTATTATTGTGCCCTTAAATTATTATTGTTAGGTTGGCCAGGATTACATTGTGGCCCACTAGGATTACATTATGGCCCCATGGACTCCTATATATAGAAAGGAGGTTTTGTAAATTGTATCATCCAAGAATTGTGCATTTATGTAATGTATTGGAGGTTGCCCCCTCGAAGTGGCTTATTTTTAAGGCGTTGATATCTCTTTTCTTCTATTTTTGAAGCTGGTTACACAACAAGATTTAACCAAGTATATTTTTTGATGCCAGCTGATATAATACCTTCTCCTAGATCTGCTCTCTTTCACTACCCAGATGCCTTTGATCCGGAAATGGAGTTTCAGTTGAGAGAAAGGAATGTTGCAACACTTCACGAGATGCAGAACAGTGCAGTAAATGTAGAGGCTCATTTTTTGATCCAAAGAGCAAGGCTGAAGGAAGAAGAGATGAAAAACATGGATCTGGAGAAATCGACATCTCTAGAGGTAAAGCTTGACATGTTGGTAAGTGAAGTGGAAGAGATGATACAAAAGAACACCACAAGGAATGAGTATAATGCTCAAGCCCATGACTCGCTGATTGAAGAAGAACAAGTAGCTGATCCAAAACATTTTGTTTCTTATTCCGGTTGTCATAGTGATTGTTTTATAGATCATTTTGAAGAAGAGAGAGTTGTTGATATGATATGTATGCTTGATGATTTACCTCAGTTTGACCAGTATGACGATGATTATGTTCTCAAAACAGAAGCTAATCTTGCAGACAAATCAGTAACTAGTTTGTGTGAGGAGGAAGTTCACTTTCAGCAGCTCGAGCGCAATGATCAAACAATACATATCAGCTATGATAGTGATGAGGAAAGTGCAGCGAATTTTGAAGTAAGTGAAGGATCTTTGCCTTTTTGTTTTGATTCGTTTCAGTTCATCAAAGACAACTACCATGCAATCAGAAATCAACTTCCAACAAGTCTTGATTTGGACCATCTTAAGGGCAATCAAACCCTTGTTCAAGACTTTTCATATCCAGATTTGCAGTCCCCGAAAGCCATTGATTGTCAAGTTGCAGATGAAGACATGGAAGCTGGCACACATGATCAAATGATACAAGATGACTTCGTACCATTTTTTTTTAATCATTTCAGTTTTTGAAAGGTAAATTGCATAGTAAATCTTCAAATGAGTAGCCTGTAGCATTAGATTTGCAGCCATCAAATGAAATTGAAGGTCAGATTACAGATGAAGGTGTGGAAGATAAAATACATGATTTAATGATGCAAGAGAATTCTGTACCCTTTTTTTTTCAAAACATTTCAGTTTATAAAGCAGAATATTCGTAATTTCTCTCAAGGAAAAGAGGAACAGCTAGTAAGCTGTCATACAGTTTCAAAGGATACATCGTAGCAGTCTTCTCAAGTTTTTGATGATCCTATTGCTTGTGTGTTGGATGATGTCTGCAGTCAAAGTTTTTCTCCATTGATTACATGTGAGCTTGAAACGTGTAATGATACAAACTTGATCCGTCAGTTGGTCTCTTTGTCATTTTTAGCAGGAGTCTCGTCACAAAGCTCAAAACAAATTTTGCATTCATGGTATGAGGAGAAGAAAATTAATCCATTGGATGAGCTAATTCCTAGTGTGAATGAATTTCAAGATCCTTATGCAGTGTTTTTGGAGGCGGATAGAGAATCCATAGTATTCAACGGATCTGTTCACAAGTTTTTATGGGAGTTTCTTTTCAGTAGTTGTCTCTTGTTGTTCGTAAGCGAGCACTTGCGGAGAATTCAAACAACAGCTAGAATACTTACCTGGTTACATTGGCTGTTCCATTTCACTTGATCAGGTGATGAATGAAATTGTTAGAGTAGGTTGTATTGAATAAGCTTCATTTTGAGCATATTTTCCAGTTTTTCAGGTTGTGTTTAAGTATTGAGTCAGTTTTTAGTTAAGTGAGAGTCAATTTGTGTCATCAAGTCATTAGTTTTCAGTCATGCCTTTCAGTTTGAGTTTTTGACTCCATTGCCCAATGGATGAAGGCATTGTCTGCTCTTCCAAAGATTTGTAGTTCTTGGCACCTCCAAGGAGCTACCATCCCCATTGGAGCCAATGTTAGAGTCGATCTTTACATCCCTCCATCAGAGATCATTTCTCTTATTGCATTTCATTTTTAGGTGTCTCGCTTGATTCACTCAGTTGCATTCTGCTACGGGCATGCCATTATCTGACGGAAGGCCTTGTTACTCATTCCCCTCATGCCTAATACCGCTGGCTTAGGTCTATTTTTCAAATCAATTTTAAGGTAATTTACAGTCCTGTTTGATGTCTAGGTCAGCAAAGAGTTATTTTAGTCATTAGGTCTAGGGTTTTGTAAATTTGGTTTTCAAAAGAGTCCAATAGAGCCAACAAGCCAGAGGGAGGTTCAAAATATGTTTTCATTTCGAAAATTTCGTTGTCATACTGATTGATCATGACTTTTTTTCAAAACCCTGTTTTGAAGAAAAAGTCGTCTTTTCGTCTTTTGAAATAATTGCCATGTATATTTTCAAGGTGTTTTTCAGTTGAAAATGTTCAAATGCAGCCTCTGGTCACTCTTTGCCAAAATCTGATGCCACCACCCCTGTAAAGTTTGAAAAGATTCATCATTAGCTCAAAAATCAGTGGAAACAAAGAACAGAGTTGTATTAAAAGTGAAGAAGTGCCAATTTCAAAGAATTGTAGAAATGGGTTTGTCAAAGAAAGAATCAAATTCCTTTGTATATATGAGATACTTTCCACATTTATTAATCCATTTGCACCCAAGAAACATCAGCGAAGTCAAAGTTCAATCGTGAAGAAGCGAAACTGTGTGTTAAAGGCCGACTCTGTGTTAAGTTTGTGCACGCGACGCATTGGAGGTAGGTGTTACACCATTTTTTGGTCATCTAACTCTTCATCATTAGATGGACCCAAGTACACCATGTAAGACCAGTTTTACCCCAAGTAAAACTGCTTTCACTATGTTAATTAGGAAACCCCAAAAGGAATAATTAATTAAACCATAATTTAATTATTATTCTCAGTCATGTTTAACCCAAAAACAAAGAAATTAATGAGATAAACCCATAGTTATCTTATTATTTTCTAGGAATAATTATTTAAATAATATTCCTTGTTAAAGATGACCAAATCAACCACCATTAATCAAATAAATCATTATTTATTTGATTATATCCTAACCACTTCCTTAAAAAGATAAATAAATCATTTATTTATTTATTCTTCACTAATCAAGGGATTTTGACCCAAGTCAAAGTCCCTTTCCCTCCAACAAATAATAATAAAATATTCCATAGAGGTGGATCTAGATGTGATTAACATTATTTTAATCATGCACCAAGATCTAGAAGGACCCAATATTTTGTTATAAATAGGAGGTTTCCCCCCATCATTCTTCACCTTTTGTTGCCTATTAGATCACTCTGGATCTATACACTTGGTCTCATTTCTGCCATTTTGCTCCCATTGAGCTCTACCTTCTACATTGGGTTTTCTACATCTACAAGAGAGAAAAAGCTTAGATCTGAAGTGCTGAGGACTACAAAGAACCCATCCCATTGAGGAGATCTGGATACACCTTCTTGTTTCCTCCCAGGTGCCCTGTAATATAAAAATTCATTCAAAAAATCGTGTTCTTGTCTTGTCTGTTGGATGCATGGAGCAAACTCTTTAATTTACTGCTTAATATCTCTCCATTTATAGATCTGTTTGTTGCAGCACTTTAACTACTAATTGCAGATCTGAAGATGTTTTGCAGCCATTATTGTTGTTAGGGCTATTAGTTATGCGTAGCTAAAGTGGTTCTTTTCGTACACTTCGACGAAGAATTCATACTAACAAATGGCGACTCCACACGGGTTTTAAATTACGACCGCTGTCGTTTTTCATATTCATATCCATTTGTTGAAATGGGGCTTCACCGGCCTTAGTTTTCTCTTTTCATGTCATTTTCTCATAAAACTAAAAACCTAAAATTTAAAACTTAGTGTGTTTCGGCCCGATTACGCGGAGTAAGCGACCACCGGCCGCACACAGACGACGGTACCCGGAAAAATATGCCGGCGAAAGCATTCGAGCAGAGTCGCCTTTTGACCCCAAAACACCGACACGGGCAGGCGCACCGCCACCGGCTGTTTCCTGCCGACCTCCAACTCAAGTCAGGTCGAACCTGCGACGCCTTTTTTCGACATTTTTTTATTTTGTAATTTTTTCACCGGGTTATAACGACCTACGCAGGGTTTTCCAGCCTCTGTCTCAACCCGCCTTGACCAAGATCTGATCTGTTTTTACTCCTCTAAGTGGGAACCCAGCCCCTTAGGGCTTTAGTACCCTCCACTTTTTGTGGAAGAGTTTCAGCTGTTTCAGCCGTCGGTTTCAGAGCTTCAGCCCCCTCTTTTTCCAGATCTCCCCCTCTTTTTCCAGATCTGGGACCTCACTTCCAGATCCTTTGAAATCAGCCTCTTTTCCTTTCAAATCACCTCTTGTCGTTTTGTTTGGACCTCCCCTAAAGGCCTCTGCCTTGCCCCCCCCGGCTTTTTGCTGATTTCCCTTTTTCCAGCCACCTTGCCTCTGTCTCTTGGCTGTGATCTGCACCCCTTATCTGCAGCTTTATCCTCCGGATCTCTGTCCCCTTTGACCCTAGATCTGTTGAGCTTCCCTTGTGTGTGTTTCCATAGTTTTTCCCTTTCTTTTCGGCATAGTTTTGAGAGACCCACCTTCTTGGTTTAGATAGATGCATACGTAGCTGTTATTTTTATGTTATTTCAGCATTTTACTCTGTTCTCTGTAGGTTTATTTTCAGCTACGCAGCACACTTTTTTTCTCTCAACAACGGAAAGGGTTTAAAAATTAAAATTAACGCACACCACACACTGACCCTAAGTGAAGAAGCGCCTGGTTTACACCGCCTGGAAAAGACTTTAAAATCAATCGTCACTGCACCTTATCTGCCCTTGACCTTCTTGATTCTGTCCCTTTCTGCCCTTGTCGGTTTCCTTCTTCCTGTCATCATTGCGCCCCCAAGGCGCCTTTCCCGGAGACTTCTTGGCCTTCATCCTCAGTTTCCGGTTGATCGACCTGCTCCGCACCGTCGTCGTCGAGCCACTCCACCTTCGAGTCCGCACTCCGACTCCTCTCCTGATTCATCGGATCCCCCTTCTCCTTCCGGTTCTCCCCCTCCGACTCCTTTTACCTTCACCATGTCCGGATCAGGGCCTAATGCTAGCGGTTCTCCCAGCCCCAATGCCGGCCCCACTTCTAGCGGAACCGTCACAACCACTACTCCGGCCACCCCTGTGCTGCCGTACATTGCAGGCCTCAGCCTCCCCGATTTCCATCAGTTGATTAACGACCCCATCCACCATAATACTACCTGGCCCACTATGCCTACCAAGTTACCCTCCGATATCCCTAAGTTCGAGGGCCTTAATGGCGAAGACCCAACCAATCATGTCCGGTCTTTCCACATGTGGTGTTCCTCCAACTCCATTACCGATGACTCCATCCGTCTTCGGTTGTTCCAACGCACGCTTACCGTCGAAGCTTCTAAATGGTATGTCGAGCAGGCCACTTCCTCCCATACCACGTTCGAGACTCTTGCCCAAGCCTTCTTGTCGTACTTCCAGCTCCCTCTCCGATACGACACTGGTACGGAGCTCTTGACTTCATTTAAGCAATCCTCTTCCACACGCCTTTATGCCCATGTTCAGGAATGGCGACGAAGACGGAGCTTATGTCGAGCCCCTCCCTTTGAAGATCGGGTTTACATGGACTGGTTCCTTCGCACCCTCCCATCTCCCATCGGCAAAGATGTCGCCTCTCACTTTCCTCAATCTGAAGAAGCCGCCCTTCAAATAGCTTTAAAATATGACCTGATCTACGCTCAATCTGGTTATGTTTATACCGTTCTCCCTGACATCCCCAGGCCCGGTGGCGCTAACGCCCCGGGGGCATCTCATTCCGCAGACGGTATTGTTGGATCTCTTTCCCACCCCTCTGCTCACCCTCCTATGAGCCATGGCCTCCCTCAGGGAGGGGCCAGCACCTCTAGCACTCTGCCCCCTCCCGGCAACATGTATCCAGGATACGGCATGCCTCCTCCTTTTGCCCAACCTCCTGCTTACCTCAATGTTGCCCAACCCAACCCTTACTTTTATCCACAGCCTGGTGCGCCAGCTCCTCCAGCATATGCGCTTCCGCCTCCCTTGCCTCCTCACAACCTGCAACAGCACTTACAACCCCCTCCCGGGCAAGTATTTGCACAGCAGGGTGCGATTAATCCCCCTTCTTCTCAAAGAAGGCGGAGAGGCAACCAGAACCCATCTGCCCCCGGTAACCGAGGACCCAATTCTGGTGTGGACCCTAACACTAGCAACCAGCCTCAGGGCATTCCGCCCAGGCCGGACAGGCCGCTTCGCACAAACAAGCCCTGTTCGTGTTGCGGTGTTTACGGCCACTACACTCACGATTGCCCTCTCTTACCCCAGATGCGACAGATGTGGGAGTCTCAAGCCACATTGCGCGGACAACACGCCTCCCCTCACGCTCCTCCTAATGTGGCCACTACCCAGCCAGTTGTGTTCACTGATCCTTTCCCTCAACAGGGATTCGTGGCTACCCAACCCCCTGACAGCCATGCAGCCACACCCTCGTCCATTTCTGGTTCCTCTGACTACCAGATCCTCATGATGCACTCCGATCCGTCCCCTTCCGTCAACCTTCACCTTCAAACTCGGTCTCGCCAGTACCCCAAGCCCCCTGCTCAGTCTGCTCCCGAGCCTCCATCTTCAGGTTCTACAGAGCCTCTTTCGACATCCAGTGGCCCCTTACACATCCCTCAACCCAAAGTTGAGGTTCACCCAAAGATTCCAAAGGGTCCCTTACGCCGAAATGCTGCCTCCGGTCGAGCCGCTCAATCGTACAGTATAGTAGATGATTTGGCACAATCCCCTGCTGCCATTTCCACACTGGAACTCCTCCGGTCGTGCCCTTCTCAAAGGAAGGCTCTACTATCTGCCGTGGGCGCTGTTGATCCTGCTGATGACCAAATGATTGTTTTCGACGCCACTCAATCGGACCACCCTCCTCTTCCTCCTTCTGTTGCTTTCCAAATCCCAGTCAAAATCCGGAACGCCACTGTATCACGGTGTATAATTGATGAGGGGGCGTCCACCTGTGTGATGTCCGCTTCGGTTTGGAAGCAACTCGGATCCCCTGAGTTGGCCCCTTCCACGATCACCCTTCGAGCGTGGGATGGTCATGCCTCCCGGCCTATTGGCCTGTTTCGTAACTGTCCCATCACCCTCGCCGGTAAGACTGTTTGCGTTGATGTCGAAGTCATTGACGCCCCTCTAGACTACAACATTCTATTGGGGCGAAACTACACCTATGCCATGTCTGTTGTCCCATCCGCGGTCTTCCGCAAGATGTCTTTTCCACATAATGGAAAGATAGTCACCATTGACCAGCTATCGTATCATGAGCCGCCGTCTCCATCCGCCTCCGAGACGACCATCTCTTCTGTAGCCAACAAGCAAACCGTCGATTCTTTGACCTGTGTCTCCCCCGGCGTCTATAAAGATTCCACCCTGCTTGGTACTTTTCCTCACCTTCCTCCCCCTCCTGTTACTGACCCCAGCTTGTCGAATGTTTGCATGATGCAATCGTCTCAGGCTGCCCATAAACGGCCTGCCTCGGCTAGCCCGCACCCTCCTCCCCGCCCTCCGCAACCCGCTCCTAGCCATCCATCTCAGCCAGCCGGACCTCCTCTTTCTGGCCTTCCCCCTACAGCTGGCACCCCCGAACCTCTTTATCCTCCAGGCTCGGTCCCCCCTGGCCTTAACCATCTTGGAGCCGTTCCTCCTGGTCATTACCCTGCTGGACAGATCCCCTTCTTGGCTCCCCCTCCCGGATTATATTCCGCCCCCGTCATGGCCACCCTTTCTCTCCCTAACTTGACCTTGGGTATTCCGGTTTGGTACCTTGACCCCCCAGCCGCCACCCCCCCTGGTCACCCCAAACCTTACATGGCTTTGACACTGGTTCAACCGGTCCCCCTCGCTTCCTCCATAGCCAACGTGCCCCGAGCACCTCCACAGGACCCTTCTCCTGCTGAGTCGGCTCCCGGGAAGAAAGGAAAAGCCCGCAAGGGGGCAACCAAAGACCAAACCACCACAACCACCTCGGCTCCTCCCCCACCCTCGAAGCCTTGTGCCTTATGTGATGTCATCGGTCATGCCACCCATGCTTGTCCCGAGTTACCCCGTATTCGCCCCATAGTAAAAGTCGCGTTCCCCGACACTACAGTCCCTGAAACTCCCACTCCTGCTTCGACCGTCTCCAAGAACCCCAAGACTCTCCGCACCAACAAGCCTTGTGCTTTGTGCGGTGTCCATGGCCACTACTCCCATCATTGTCCTCACCTGACGCATTACCGTGCCTCCCTTGAGGTGATCCGCGAGTATGAGGTTGAACAAAATCAATCCGCCTCTCCCATTCTCGCGCAGTATGCTGCAGCCCAGCCTGAGGATTCCACCGATCCCATCCACATTCCCCCCCCTGATGTCCAGATGACGGAGTCTACAGTCACCATTCTTTACCTATCCTCCTCTGCCCGACACTTGGAACCTAGCCCGTCTGCTGCCTCCCCCATTGTGTCCCTTGATACTCGAGATCACTCCACTGGTGTCTCTGTTGACCTTCGCAGCCCGAGTCCTCGCCATGTTTCCGATAGCCCTCATACATCACCTTGTTTGAGTTTTGCTCATCCTGCCCCTTCCCCCGCCATTTCCGCTCGATGACTTCTGCCCCCTCACGCTGCCGTCATTTCCTTTCATCCCCTCATGTATTGTCTTGTCACACCACCTTGCGCATTCCCCCGTCCACATCCTTTATCGGTTACGCCGATGGTGCAAGTCGCTACTCCAGGAATCTTGCCTCGGCAGGGTGGGCCATCTTCACCCCCTTGCATGACCTCGTTCTGTCTAACGGGGTATGCATTGGTTTTGCCACCAACAATCAGGCCGAATACGATGCAGTGCGTGGCCTACTAGCTGATGCTCTGCTGCATCGCATTCGCCACCTGCACGTTCGTTTGGATTCCTTGCTTCTTGTCATGCAACTAAATGGTGTTTATCATGTGCGTAACCCTGTGCTGTTTAGACGCTATTTACGAGTAAAAGCCTTAAGACGTGCATTTGAAACCATAACTTTCAACCATGTACCCAGAGACCAGAATCACTACGTAGATAGTATTGCAAACCATGTTCTAGATTGGCATTTATCGCACTCAATTCATACAAGACAATAACATTAAAATCAACCATCAAAAGACGATGCATATCCATAATATGTGTCGCAAACCATATATTGATGAGTCCATCTACTCTGATACACATGACATGCCCATAGCATGTTCCAAAAAACTGGGGGCACCATACGCCCCCCCATACATATAAATACGGCATGCCCATAGCATGTTACAAACAAAAACTAGGGGCACCATATGCCCCTCCATACATTCTAGGGGGCACCACCTGCCCCTACATACATCAGAAGGGGCACCATATGCCCCTAATCACTATCTGGAGGCTCCCGGGCCAAGGGCTCTGCCCCTGCAGCATGTAGATCCCGCATAGTTTGACCGGCCATCGCCATGCGCCGCATGATACCTCGCCACTCCGAGGGGAGACCAACACATGGCTCTATGTACTGGTCGTCTAAATCCTGCCACCCGCGCTCTGATACTCCGGTCAACATCTGCTCACATCTACGGCGGATGTCCTCCAGTAGGGCAGCTGCACCATCATTTTGCGCTGCTCTCGATCCACTCGGACCCGTAGCTCCAGACGCTGCCGGTCGTCCCATATATCCGGCCGGTTTTACCGGTGCTATATCTGCATACCAAAAGTCCATGAATCAGTATCATTATTTACTATTCAAAACACTTTAAACATGCCCATATAAGAATAGCAATTTGTCACTTACCATCGGGCCCCCAGACTCGACCAGGCGGAAGTGGCAGATCCGGATCCCCACAGTAGCTCATCCCACTATAAGGGTAGTCGTCTATGTACAACGGCATCTGATCCCAATGGGCAAAAAACTCCGGTCGAAATGTTCGCCTGACCGCCCCTCCTCCTCCTTTGCAGAGTAGTCGTCCCCAACGACGCATCCTGGGCTCTCTCGGGCCCCCATCTGGAAGCTGCACGCGAGGCCTCAAGGTCGGGATCTTCTCAAAGAAGAGGGCGCACAACAAAGTCCCATATGAGCAATCATGATTCACCTGCCGCTTGCATAGCGACAACTGTCGCTTTAGCGACACCAACATCATTTGGGCCCACCCAAAGTAGGTCCCACTCAACACACTCTCCACTATCATCATCTGCCCACCGGTGATGTGATGGAACGCGTGGGTGCCCAGGATTCGCAGCACAGCTGCGGCCACTGCACGGGTTTCTAGCCTCTCTAGATCCCCGATCGATATCTGAGTCCCCTTGACTTGGAAACCCGGTCGACAATGGCGTTCCACAAACTCCATGATATGCCGCCCCCGCGGCAACACTGGCTGCGTGTCTCCCACTATCCCCAATGGTGGGAGGCCGGTCAGGAAATACACATCCTGGACCGTCAGTTCGATCCTGTGCCCCTGCACTACAAAGATCTCATGATCTGGATCCCAGTAACTGATAATCCGGGCCAGTAATGATTCCCCTGCTCTCATCAACGGGTTCTCCACAAACTTGAGAACCCCAAATCTAGCCAATACACGACGGACGCCCTGATCCGCCTGGATCTCTGCCCGAAGTGTTCCCAGATCCCTCTCTCTCCAGTTGACCCGTAACTCTGCCATACCTGCACAAACACATTCTCTTTGTCAGGGTACAGATCGGGCAAACCATAACCACACACAAAAACCCAACTCCCAACCATCAAACGGCACCAAGCCCCCCTCCCCTCCCAGGTCGCAGCTTTCTGCCCATTTCTGGACCAGGTCGCACCTTTTGCCCCCAAACCTGCGTCCTGGGTCGCACCTTTTGCCCCAAAAGGTGCGACCCGGCCGTAGAGAGGAGGGAGGGACTGTTTCTGGGGTGTTGGGCCCTAAACTGCAAATCTAATCCATCAAAATGCAAGAGCTAGGTTAGGCCTCTTACCTCCAACTGACAGATCTCGAATCCAACGGTCGGTTTGTCCGCTACGTTCGCCGCAAGATTTAGGGCCTTCTCTCCTCTCCACATTCACCACAGCAACAATAGCAAATGAATGATTTTGGAGGAAAAACCGCCTCATTAAAAGAGAACCCCTGTTTCTTCTTTCGACTGCTGCGACCACACCGTAGCCCCGTTCGACGAACCGTCAGCACCGCTGGATAGATCTCACCGAGCTCTCAAATGGGTTTTACTTAGTTTTTGGTGATTTGATACTTCACCCAGGCACATTTTTTCCATGAAGGGTCACGTCACCACTCCTTAAAATCGAATTTCCTCACTTACGACACTTGTACTTGGGGCACCACATCGCCCCCTTACTGGTCCATGTTCGTGTTGATTTTCGTCATGAGTGCCCACCTTGTACTCATGTTTCTATGACCCCCCATTGGGGCCTTTACTGTGTGGCAGCATTATCTAGTCGCCCTTGCTTAGAGCATCCGAGTTGAGTCATCATTGCATTCATGGAGTCTACCCTGCATCCTTTTACACCCTACTATAGCCCTCCATTATTTTTGCTTGGTTCCTCTCTTGTGTCACATCTCATGACCTTCAGCCCCACTGTCCCCTGTCCCCTTCGATATTGTGTCAGTCGCTGCCATGTCATTCATGCCCTTTATGCTCTAACAAGGGAAGTTGTCCATTCGACACTCCATCCTTCCCATTTCCACCATCATCATTAGTGTCAGTCTGTCCGTCGCTCTATTGCTCTTCTCTCGTGCCTTAGTTGAGGTTCTCTCATTGCCTCACCTACGGCGGACCTCCTTCTGTCGACCTCAACACATTTATTCCAGAAGCAAGGTCTAGAGGGCGGTGTACCTTGGTTCCAGCTTCCGCTTTTGTTCGGTGCCTCGGATCAGGCAGGGGGATTTCTCACTTCCCTTTGACTTGGTTGCTTCTCCAACTCCTTTCAGCATGATCGAGATTCGTATACTGGACAGTCCAGTGACCCAGCAGCAGCTCTTGATGATTCCCGGGCGTGTGTGAGATGTCTCGGCCCTCATGAGGGGGTGGCCCTGCAGGTAGCCCCCCACATGCCCGGATGACCTCTTCATTGCAGCCTTTGATGCCGCTCCAGATTTTGATGATGTTGGCCTTAGCCACTTGCAGCACCTCTATGATTTGCATGTATCAGTCAGATTTTGTGAGCCCTTCCCCATTTACAGGGGGCATTTGGGTTGTATTTATCTCATGTACTCGGATGATATTGTACTAGTCCTGGCTGTTATCCCAGGCACAGCATGTATGTGAGACTCTTCATTGTATTTTTATCTGGCTCTTGATTATGCCAGCTGTACTCTATGGTTCGGTCCCTTGTTCACTGGACACACTATTCTTTTGTACTTTGTCACGGCGGGCATAGGTATGCCTCCCCCGCTACCTTCAGCACAGGTACCCTCTCATAACAGAGACTTGTTGCACCTGCGAGTCTCGTCTCCTCCGGGTCTAGTCCTTCAGCACACTATCTACCTCATATTTCTCTCTCTGACATACCCTTTTGTTGTCTAGTGATTGTTTTCTTACAACGTACTTCGGTCATACGATTTGCTCCTGACACTCGCACGCTGGGGGGAAATCTGTTACACCATTTTTTGGTCATCTAACTCTTCATCATTAGATGGACCCAAGTACACCATGTAAGACCAGTTTTACCCCAAGTAAAGCTGCTTTCACTATGTTAATTAGGAAACCCCAAAAGGAATAATTAATTAAACCATAATTTAATTATTATTCCCAGTCATGTTTAACCCAAAAACAAAGAAATTAATGAGATACACCCATAGTTATCTTATTATTTTCTAGGAGTAATTATTTAAATAATATTCCTTGTTAAATATGACCAAATCAACCACTATTAATTAAATAAATCATTATTTATTTGATTATATCTCAACCACTTCCTTAAAAGGATAAATAAATCATTTATTTATTTATTCTTCACTAATCAAGGGATTTTTACCCAAGTCAAAGTCCCTTTCCCTCCAACAAATAATAATAAAATATTCCATAGAGGTGGATCTAGATTTGGTTAACATTATTTTAATCATGCACCAAGATCTAGAATGACCCAATATTTTGTTATAAATAGGAGGGTTTTTCCCTTCATTCTTCACCTTTTGTTGCATACTAGATCACTCTGGATCTATACACTCGGTCTCATTTTCTGCCATTGTTGCTCCCATTGAGCTCTACCTTCTACATTGGGTTTTCTACATCTACAAGAGAAAGAAAGCTTAGATCTGAAGTGCTGAGGACTACAAAGAACCCATCCCATTGAGGAGATCTGGATACACCTTCTTGTTTCCTCCCAGGTGCCCTGTAATATAAAAATTCATTCAGAAATCGTGTTCTTGTCTTGTCTGTTGGATGCATGGAGCAAACTCTTTACTTTACTGCTTAATATCTTTCCATTTATAGATCTGTTTGTTGCAGCACTTTAACTACTAATTGCAGATCTGAAGATGTTTTGCAGCCATTATTGTTGTTAGGGCTATTAGTTATGCGTAGCTAAAGTGGTTCTTTTTCGTACGCTTCGACAAAGAATTCATACTAACAGTAGGTGCGGTGCACTGAAGGTGCGCGGCGCATAGAGAGATATTTCATAGTGTAAATTTACACTGGCGCGGCGCATCCAGCCTGCTCGGCATGTTGGGCTGGGGCGCGGCACACAAGGCCAGAACATCAAAATTTCACCATTGCTCCACATTTTTTTTAAATTGATTCAATCTCCTTTGTTCCAAATAAGTTTGTGAGGCTGTCAAATTCTGTTAGCTTGTGTTTGGTGTTGTTGGGAGGAAAGGATATGAAAGTTCAGAGTTTGAAAGCATAAACCTTATCATTGTGGTAAGAAATGATCCTTAGGGTTGCAAGTAGTGTTTTAAAAAGTCATTTTCATGCTGATACTCACTGTCATACTATCTTCTCTCAAACTGTGATTCCTTTCCCTTCACTGTAATCCTATTATCATGATCAATCCCTTATCCCCTCACATTATACCATCCCTTCCCTATGCCCTAATAAAACCACTCATATTACTTATGCTCATTTGTCTCTATCCCTCAAATCCTTTCATGCCCTATCATTATCCCTTTCCTCATAACACTTATAAAATTCCCTAAATCCCAAAAATCGAAGTATCTATCCCATTATCTCTACATTATCAAAATCAGAAGTTTTAAAGGGGCAAATTTCACTTGGTTGCAGTCCACTGTCCACACTTCCTTAGTTACCACTGTCCCTTCCCATGTGACACACATATTTTGGCGATTGGAAACAAAGACACCAAGGTCTCATTCCTCATTTTCAACAAACCAAACATACACCTTTCATGGACATTTATGGACAACGATACATCATACAACCGAGATAGTGATTTCATCACAGAAACTGCATGCACCAGGAGAACACTGAAACGTCGAAAAAGGCCTGATCTACTCCAAATCTTGGTTGAGGCTTCCTTGGCTGAGCATGAGACATGATGGGAGGTCTTCACTCCAAATTTCAGCAAATTTGGAGTAAATTTTGTCATTTTTGAAATTTTGGTTACAACACAGGTTTTTCTGCCTGACGCGTCGCGCCACTCGATGCGCGCTTATGATTGGGACATCTTCTGGAGGAAAACTTGATATTTTTGGGTTTTTTGTGATAAATTATGCATTCTCAGGAATGGATGAAATATTTCAGCAAATTTTGGATGGTCTAAAGGGCCAAAAACACTAAAAAATCACCTTTCTGCCACCTTTTGCAGCTGCAGGAAGTAGTCTTGGGCGATTGCAGTTTTGGAGGGGTAAATGAGCTGCAAATGGAAAACTTCCACTCGAGTTAGATAGCAGACATCCAGGGATTTCCAACGAGCTATCATGAGCTCAATTTGGACTTCAGGAAGTGCCTTAAAAACAGGTTCAAAGTGGCGCAACGCATTGATTTTTTGAGCGCGGCGCATAGAGGATTTTGACCCAATTTTTACCTTTTAGCTCAGAAATTCGCCCAGTTTGACTAGTTTCACTTTTTGATGTAATTATTGATCTATCTTGATGTAACTTGAGGAATATGATGTAAATTTGGCATATATTTACTTGTTCTAGAGGATTCATTCACAAAAAAGTGAAAATTAAATGAATGAATCAGTTTCCTTCCTTTTAGAGGCAAGTTGTTTGGCTGCCTAGATTTCAGTTCCATGTTTAGAATTGGTTCAAACAGCTCCTAGAATGATGAGCTCGACCCCTAGAGGCATGGGAAG
This sequence comes from Pinus albicaulis, assembly GCA_034641835.2. Lineage (NCBI taxonomy): Eukaryota > Viridiplantae > Streptophyta > Pinopsida > Pinales > Pinaceae > Pinus > Pinus albicaulis. The sequence continues at coordinate 1,591,906,071 of CM076570.1, forward strand.
GGGTTAGACTTGTCTATATATTGTATTTTCTGAGACATTTTCAGATTTGGACTCTTGGGAATAGTTTGGCACTCTATTGTACACCCATTCTCCATTTTTGGCTAAGGAAAGACCAGAGGTTTTGCAGCACTTGTTGGGATTCTTGTGGCTCTGAGTTTTTTATGGTGTTTTCCTTCATGTATTTGTAAGTTCATTAATGTTTTGATGTATGCCATTTCCATTCTTTTCTTCTGAAACTAAATGAATGAGTAACTAAGGTAGAATCCATTGATTTGCTAGTGCTCTACCTTTAAATTGGTTTAATTTTACATGTTTTTGTCAGTTTGGAGAGGATCCTTGTACTCTCTTTCCCTCTTCAGCTCCTTGTCATTCTGATCTATCCATTCACATAATAAAAAGCATCAAAACCACTGCCTACCTTGCCCCAATTAGACTTCTGCAAAAATTTGGCCTCATCCCCAAGCCCAAAATTGCCTTTCCCATTTTTCCAACAAAACCCCAAAAAATTTAAATCAAACCCTCCTATTTGTTTACCTAGCCTAAAATCAGTATCATTTCAAGTCATCTCAGGCCCTATTGGACATTTTTTGCTGAGTTTGACCCGGAGAGAGCCCTCTCCTATCCTCATAGGGCTAGCTACGAGGCTGAGCGTGATTTGATGTTACCTTGAATTCTGCCTTCCTTCAGCCTGAGGTAGATTTGAGCTCTAACAGACCGCATCTTCTATTGCATTGTATCTATGACGATGTAAATTTCCTTACCAAATGTGTACCAACTCATCACCTCTCTCCAATACAACCCCCGACTAAATCCAATGTTGATCCTACTCTCCTGAAACCGGGATGGGATGCTGAAGAAATGTCGATCTGTGCCCCACTGCTAACTAGAATCTGTATCATATGTCATGTCTAAGGGCCCCTGCTCCGCTTTTTTCCCTACAAAGAATATCGTATCATCAAGAGGGTACCAGCTCATAATATCCCTCCAATCCATCCTAGAAGAAGAATCCAATGTAGCAACAACTGCATATGGAACATGGCTGGACTGTTTTCGCCATCCCGTCATCAACTCACACTTCTCTGCCCTGTCTGCAAACGAAATCTGCCTGTAGAAGAAATCCCCTCTCTCTATAATGGGCCAAAGTGGGCAAGATATGCTGCAAGCCCCATCGTTGTACTGTTGTAGAGTGCTACTCATTGAAACTACTGCAGCGCTGCCAAATGCATGTAAAACTATCTGCACCTCGTCAATGTGTCAACCCAAATATGGATGCTCCACCATATCTGAAAACTCTTCCCTCTCCTGATCGGGAATGTAATGATCTGGTTGTCCACTAGCCCCATTCAGAACTATCCCATCAATCTCCACCATCTCCAGAGGATATGGATCTGCAACTGCTGTCACCGTACTCGATGTTTGTGCATTTGACTGCTCCTCCTCCATGGCTGACCCTAAGGTTAGACGCACATGCATCATAGCCTCAGTGTGAGCCTCCATCTTGCTCTCCCCAAAGGGACTATCATGCATGATATGCATATTATCCTCCTTTGCTGACTTAGGGTCCATCATATGCTTCTCTGGCTGAATTGTCCCAAGTGACTCATCACCCAGAGTATCTCCTGTAGAGTCCCCCGATAGCTCACCCTGCACACTGGAATACATATCTAGCCTATTGTCATCACCTCTACATGACTGATCTCGCTCCCCAAAAACATCCTCAGTTGATCCCATGGAATCATCTAAAGAAGAGTCCTCATCCTGGAATACCGAAGGAATATCTACCTGCTCTACATCTGCCACCTCATCTACATCTCTCAAACATGAGTGATCAGGCCCCCAAGGTTCTTTTCAAATGAAGTAAAGTCCCTTCCTCCTTGGCTCATTTCTATTGCCTGATCCACCAAACTAGAGTAGCTCCTCCTTGGTAAACTGTCTCCTGAAAATCTCAATGTTCTGCTCAACTAGCCCTTGTGCTAGCTCATAACTTCTCTCTCCTCCAAATTCTCAACAACCTAGTCTGCAGCTCCTGATAGATGGCATCACGGTCTCCCATATATGACGACAGGATGAAATGCATGTGAGCTATGGCTATGTCAGAATTATGTCTCCTATTGCTAAAGAAGCATTAGAACATCTACATAATCAAGCCATCACACTCAATATCGATCATGACCTCATAAGTCTAGGTCATGGCCATGGCTTCTAAGACCTTAAGCTTTCTCCCAAATGTAGAGCCTGCACATTTGTATAAATACCGAAAGGTTCCTACTATTAGTCTGAAAATTATTTTCATAACATCATCATTGTAGAGAGGGAAGGGTGTTGTTATCCTCAAAATATCACTGAAACAAGAGGCAGCTATAAGTTTGACTCTCTCACTTGGATGTTCCAAGAATCTAGCTTGTACCAATGCAAGCATAGATGGCTCCAAACCCAATTTAAACTCCAATCAGATTTCTCTACCTTTGAAAGGCAAGATTCCAATTTCTCTAACATGGGAAAGTCATTTTCTAATCTTGCACTCTTTAAGTCCATCCCAAGTGCATAAAGCCAATTTCCCACTTCTTCCTCCTTTTGTAAATTCCTCAGATGTCTTTGTTGGAGAAAATTATGTACCTTCTTGGGGAAGGGTTTGTTGTTCTTTTTTGTTTTTTGGTCTTCTGATGCATGGTGGTTCAAGGAAGCAATTTCTGTTTTTATTTTTCTCAAACTATTTAGGAATCCCTCCATGGTTCAACCTCTGATGTGGTCACGGTTTTTCTGATTTATTAATTTTCAGAGAAATAATGGTACTCAATGATGCATTCACTCATTTCTCAATCAGAAATATACTATTCTCATTATTCTCACAACCAAACACACCACCCTTATGCACGTTATAACAACCAATATCAATATCTTTGTTTGCTGGAAATAGCTCCCAAATGCACCTTAAATTTATAAACTGATAAAAATAAATATATAATGCAAGGAGGGATGGAACCTGGTGTGTAAGCAGCAAGATTATCTTCCCAATGTGACTTCAGCAATGCCATTTCCAGTTATGGTGGCCAACCCTTTTGTGCAATAACTAGTTGGGTTTCAAGTTGCTAGGGCATTCAATAAGATGCCTAGATCCCATATACTTCAACAAAGGTGCTCTCAACCAGAAATCTTATCATTTCTTCATTATATGTACTCCCTCACAACTATAACTAGCTACAGGATAATGCTCAGGAAATTATATATGTGCTCACACTTATACTCCTTGAATTTTTTATTTATTTTTAATTATGATGCTCAACTATAATTCAAAGATCAATCTATGATAATTATGGAAATGAATGTCATTAACATCGGAGTGTCACTAGTCAAGAAGAGCGCGCAAATATCAGTTTGAACCACTTAATAAAACTTGAATTCTACAGCGAATACGCTCAGCCGCAATCTAAAATTTGGCCTTGAAAGAGTTGTATGCTAATCTGTCACCCGATTTCGTGCTCCTGGGTACTTTAAATGTGGTCCAATGCAAACAATAATCTTCCCTTCTTGTTAAACATGCGCTCGGCACCTCAGAAAGAATTTTCTATGTGAATTTTACAGTGGCATAGGTTTTAACAAGAACTCAACCTTTTTCCCATGCTGGCCCCTAGATTCCATTCATCAACAAACTTTTGCATGAAACCAGGATTTGCAACTCTGCTGAAATCCATGTAATGTTAATTTCAGCCAATTTCAATCGTGGTAGTGGCAGCTCCTCGATGGTGAAAAAGAGTGGCTCTCGGTGTCCCTACTCCTTACCGTAAGTTACCAATGGAATATCCATGGAGATATTGCCCCGAATTCAACTCCTGACAGCGGTAGTACGATGGCTCTCGACCCCCTATACTAGTTGCTCCACCGATGAAAAAAAAAAAAAAACCTCCTTTTGCTGATGTTTCCTTAAGATATATGCCAACTCGGTTGATAGCAGGGTTTCTCTTAAGATGGCTCACTCAACCTCATATTTATGCTGCTACCCACATTTACTCCGTGATCGATGAGTGCTATCAGTTCATCGATTCTAAAGGTGTCCATTGCAGCAAATGATAGCCTCGCCTGAATCTTGTTTTGAGACCCCTCAGCAAACAACCCATCACCAGTAGTGAATAACTCAGTAACTTTTGAAATTGCTTCTCCATTTGGCAACAAATTACTCAACCCGTCATAGGTTCTCGACCTATGAGTAATTTTATCGGTTCTTTTTTCCTTGCCTTCAACAGTTTTTCCTTGAATTAAGACAATATTTGGTGTGTGTAAGATTTTTATGGAGCCCACCAATTTTCCCACTCATCCGACACTCTGCAATCATGTTCCTTCCGGAAATTGTTTCAAACACTACGTCGACCAAACTACAAGAGTTTTCCCTTTCGGCGATCACTCCGTCTAGACTACGAGAACTGCGGGTCACTCAGTTGCACAAATGACAACTCGCCGTGAGTTGAGTCTATTGATTACGTCTTCCCACGTAATGTAACAGCCATTACGAAAAAAATTCAGCATCAAAATTGGCTTCATAGAATATATGGTAGCACGCCCCTTTGAAACATTAAGCTTCCTAGAACAAAATTCTGTGCAACGAAGGCTTTGACAACTTCCTTTAATGGCCTACAATTTAAACCTTCAATATTTTTTGAATTTGATCAGTATCCCCTAAGAAATATATTTCTTCTGGCACCTCCGGAATAAACCCTCGAAACTAAAATCCCGCAGGTTCAGCCAAGACAAGGCTCTGATACCACTATAATATCCCCAAATGAGATATTTTCCTAATTTTTCATAAATTAATCTAAACCTTGGATTATTCCATAAAATCAACATACATTTTTAACAGAAGATTTCCATGTAAAATAAACATACCATTTCATGAAAATACATAACTCCACAATGCAGAAAATAACTCATCTTTATTATAATATATTGAGGTTACATGCTGAAATGAAAGATAGATGAGATAACTAAAGTACAATAGATGGCCTCCAAAACTGAACTGCTGCACTCTCCCTCTGACAACGTCTACCACTGAATCCACTAAAACACCTGTTGAAGATTTGAATGATCCTCACTCCAATATCTCTAAAGCTCTGTGAAACTTCTGAGTGAAGTCTCCTAAAAGAGAGTTGGATTTCCATCCAACACTCATAAATCACCCAAGTGTTTTCATCCTGGGGCTATAGTTGAAGTAGAGAATCACGTCTCAAACCTCTCATACAAGAAAATGATATGATATGTTAGCCATCAATAAACTTTGCTACAAGAGATGATGGCTAAATTTTTTTTGTGAGCCTTCAAGAGATTATTTTCATAGAAAATTACTCATTCTGACTTAAGAGCAATCTTCACTATTGTCTCCACAAAAATCCCTCAAAGAAATCCTGCTGATATCCAAAGAAAACTTTTATAGAGCCATTTTCCATCATTCCATAACTTCATTTTCACCCAATTTTCATCCATGTTTACCTATCCTAATCACTCATTTTTTCCTCTAAAAATGCCCCTTTTCCCTTTCCTTTTCTTCATTCTCCCATTAAAACCCTTTTTAAACTATAAAAACCACTTTTTGGTTTAAAACATCCCTATTTTAGCCTATCGGAACCTTTAAAGAAGTCCAAAAAACCCACTTTTGGCCCTTTTCCGACCTTATTTACACATAGGCTTTAAGCCCCCTTGGCTTAAGCCCCCCTTCCCTTTCTCTATCATAAAATCATGCGCCCACGACCAGGCATTAGCCCCCATCACCTTCGCACATTGGCATTCCCAATTCCTCTTTCCCCTTACCTTTTTTCTGCCGATTGGCCAATCTCCCGATGCAATCACAACCGTTGATCGTGTTTGATCTAACGGCCAAGCCCTTAACTCCCTGCGCCAATCCCCAGCCCTTGTTACTATAAGCTCCCATTTATTTTTCCTCCACGGGACCATGCCCCAGCACCTGCCCCTAGCCCCCATCGACATCAGCAAATCGCGATTTTTCCTCTGCCGATGGTTCAACCACTGGTACGATCTGCACCATTGATCTACTGAGATCAACGACTGTCGGCACTCCTATCCTTTATCCAACTCCCACTATCCCCATTGCCCTTTTTTCATTTTCCCCTAGTCCTATTAAATCCCCATGGGACCTTGTCTCCGCGCCCTATCTCCAAGCCCCCTTCACTTATATTGTCTCCCCGATTGTTTTCCCCCCCATGTAATCTTTATCATTGATCTTCAAAGATCCAATGGTCGTTAGATGCCCTTTTCTTATTCTCATTTCCTGATATATCATCCACCATTTTATCCCTTGACAAATCACGACCATCGATCATCAATATCTAATGGCTCCCACGAGATCTTACCATTTCAACCCCGCCCATTCATGTTGCACTACCCGACACCTTTGGTGACGACAATTCCCGGTCCCACCTGCCCTCACCTCGTTCTTCCGCCATACATCTTTTGCCTATCATGCTGATTCTCTGTCGTTGGATCTACAGCCCCAAATCCAATGGCCTGCACATTGTGTCATGCCCAATCTAACAAAGCTCCCCATCATGCACCTTTCACGTAAAATAAGCAGTTTTCGGTGGGACACGTGTCGTCCACCGGACCGTATCGTGTCCATATTTTCCAAAACTGTTTACCACCCAACCTCTATGCGAAAACCATTCACGGTTTCACAAAACCACCTCTCGTTTTCGCACCAATAATCAAATTCAAACCCTTTTCTTTGCCTTTCCGCCTATGGAAACCTTTCCCTGTTGCATCCACCTTGCCTCCTCACTGCTCCACCATGTTGGGGTTCCCATGTTTTGGCTAGGTTGGCAAGACCAAAAGATGAGACAACATCAAAACCACTTTCAGACCTTAGGATCTAGCCCTCCTAGGTCCAGAGAGGGATCTCTCTATTATTATCAAAGGTGTGTGTCTTTGAGGCTCAGTGTTAAGATATTAGGCTAGTTATAGGGCTCAAGGTTGTTCGTTTGATTGTATGTTTGGTTGCTGGTTATCAGGAAGGAAGAGTTCAATGTAATACAAGGATGAACAAAGAGATTTTAGGCAGAGGTGAAGCATTCCAGGGAGCATTTAAAACCATTGGGCAATGGAGTCAGGAAAGGATTTGCATGCTAATCAATATGCAGGCTTTCAAATGGGCTAGTCATCTAAAACATTGGATCTTTAAAGATGATTGTGGTATGGAATGGCAGGAGAGGAGGAGACAACACAGATTAGAACACGAAATTAAAGACCAGCTGGTCGCACAAGGATCCTAGTGGACAGGGCTAACTCTCATCCCCAGTGTTCCCAAATCTTCCAACTAAATCCTTAACAAGAAACATCTAAGAATTAAACTCATTTAATTCATACATCAGAGAGCAGGCAATAACATCCACTACACTGGTTAAATTAACTAAAATCAATTCTTAGATAACACATTAGCAGAAAACATAAAAGGCTGGGAGAGCAGAAACATAGGGTACCTAACAAGGGTAAATCCTATGCCAGATTTCTGATGCGAGCCAGTAGAAACGAAATGAAATGAATTAAAACATAGAGTTAGGAAAACATCACCGCTGCTTTAGATCAGGATCCAAAGAAATATGCTTGTATATTAAATAGCACCACCAGTCAAGTACAACATTGCCAATAGTTGAATACTCAGTCTGAAAACATGTTCCCACAGCCTATCTTACAACTTTACACAGAGACTTATCTCAAAGAGAAAACAGCTTACAATTCTCTGATAACTGATCAACCAAACATACAATCAAACGAACAACCTTGAGCCCTATAACTAGCCTAATATCTTAACACTGAGCCTCAAAGACACACACCTTTGATAATCATAGAGAGATCCCTCTCTAGACCTAGGAGGGCTAGATCCTAAGGTCTAAAAGTGGTTTTTATGTTGTCTCATCTTTTGGTCTTGCCAACTTGGCCAAAACATGGCAACCCCAACATAATGGCAACTCCGCTGGGGACTTTCTGAGTTTTCCTCACCTTACTACATCATAAGCATCAGAAACCTAAAATCTCTGGTTAGGTTGGTTAAGAACTTCTATTCACACATCAACCTCTATACCACTTGTTGTGCTTTCTCCCATACTCTTAGACAGAGCCTGGAAAGGGCCAGGTAGCCTCCAGTTCTCACACACTTTCAGAGGTGACATATCTAGTAAATGCCCTCCCAGTCAATCTCTGGTTAGAGTTTGCTATGTTCTGAAGATATCCTTGAAAAGGGATATTTCACAAACACTGTGGTGGATAGTGTACCCCCTAGAAAAATCCTAAAACCTCCACCTAGAGACTCCATAGTTCCTAAAAGATCAAAGACTCCACTGGTGATCAGTAGGCCTACTGATTATATTGGTTTCACATAAGACTCCACTGGGAGACCAGCCTCCATAACAACATCAACCACAATAGAAGAAACAAGTAGGGTTAAGCTGCCTTGTTAGAAAACAACATTCTGGCTTTCAGAACCATTTATACAAGAGCTTATCCCAACCCAAACCCACCTGAAATAGTTGATAACCCTGAGAACATCCTCAAGAGATCTCCTACACCTAAAAGACCAACTATTTCCAGCCATATCCCTAGAGCTTACTCTACACCAGAAGACCTTACAGCTCTAGCACATTTTCACCTTGACCTAGACCTACCTAATAGATTACCAAGAACTAGGTCATTCAATGATATAGATCAGTTAGACCTTGAGCTTCCTGATTCACCACTTCAAAGTGATAAACACATTAGGGACAGAGAAACCCCTCCATCTACACCTCCAGACATTCACTTCATTCAAAACTTGGGGCTCTACCACCCTAAATCTGCTCAACAAACCTCTGCTGGTCCTAGCATCCCTATCATCCATATACCAGATACTCAAGTTAACCCTTTACCTCATCAGAATATCATCATGGCAGCCTGGTATGCACTTTTGATGTTACCTCGGCCTCTAGTGCCCCTACCAAATGATTATCAATCAAAGATCCCACATTTCACTACCAAAGAGTCCATCACAACCCAGCAACATGTAGATAAGATGGAGGATTCTTTTGACTACATGGAAATAGATGATGACACAGTCAAAATGAGAATCTTTGCCCAAAGCTTAGGAGGTGATGTGAAGAAATGGTTTAAAAGCCTGCCTCCTGGTAGTATCCAAGATCTTCCCGATTTATATTAGACCTTCATAAATAAATGGGAAGTTAGGGCAAATCCTTGCCAACTCCTAGCAGAATACATGACCCTTAAAAGGAACGCTAGAGAGAGTGTCCATGATTACACAACAAGATTTAACAGCATTTACAATGCTCTCCCTGCACATATGAAACCTCCACAAGGAATGGCTCTAGTGAAATACCCCGATGGATTTGATGCTGACATGGCCTATGAGCTTATGGATAAAGAGTACAACACACTAGAGGACATGTAAAAAGGAGCAATGAATATAGAGGCCAACCTGATTGAGAAAAGAGCAATATTGAGAGCTGAGAAAAGGGTAACATATAGATATGACCACGTAGCTTCCACATCTGACCCCAATAATGACCACATGTCCAAAGACATGGAAAAGATGAAAAAAATGATGGAAAAAATGGCTGTCACAGTTAGTAACATAAGCAGAAATCAAAACCAGAACCAGAACTTTAGAAGAAACAACAACATTCCCAACAGACAAAGAGAGTCAGATCAGAAAGTTATTCCCCCATTTCAAGAAAACTTCCTAGATGAGGATGAGGGAATCATAGAAGAGTCTGAAGGGAATACAATAAATATGTTTGAAACAGAGGACTCAATCCATAACTGTTATTCATAGGAAGATCAACCCTCACCCTCATATTGGGATGAGGAAAGATTAGAATCTGAAGATTACAGACTTGGATTCGAAGATGCCATCATGCAAGTCAGACAATATGAAATTAGGAGAAAAAAGAGCCAAGACAATGCCAAAGCCAAAGCTCCTGAGGTTACCATCAAGAAAAGGCCTGAGAAATCCTCTAAAGCAACTGCTAAAAGTAGCAAACCATCAGCTGAAAGTTCTGGGAAAAACAAAGAAAAGGACAACCAAAAAACTGAAAAACAAAGTCAACCAACTAGTAGCACTAGCACTGCGGTTAGTGCTCCTGATAAAAATTTCACTAACACTGTACATAATGAAAATCAGCCCAATGATTCAGCCGCTAAGGCAGTGGAAAACAAAACAGAGTTGAGCATTTCCAAGAGTCAGTCCACTTTCAATTTAGAGAGTGAGATTGCAAAAATTAAAATCTCTATCCCACTTTCTGAGTTGGCCACTCAGGGTGTATATAAAGGCCAAATTTTGAAAGCTTTGAACCTAAGTGAGAGTGGTGACATTGTAAATCTGAATGATGATCAGCCTGCCCTTCTGTTTGGACCTAAGATAGAGGGGAAGTTTCAGGAACGGGTAGTTCCACCTTTCTATATCAGTCTCAACATTCATGACAAGATCCTGCATAATGCAAAGCATGATTCTAGAGCATCTCACAACCTAATGCCTAAGGTAGTCATGGAGAGGTTAGGCCTAGAGATTACTCGTCCCTACAAAGATTTATACTCTTTTGACTCTAGCAGAGTAAAATGCCTAGGCCTGATCAAAGACTTATGTGTGAGCTTAACTCAAATCCCAGCTAAATGTATGGTCATGGATGTTGTGGTGGCAGATGTGCCACCCAAGTATGGCATGTTATTATCAAGATCATGGGGAGCCAAGTTGCAGGGTACAATGCAGATGGATGGCTCATATGCTACAATCCCAATATTTGGCCAACTTAGAAGACTGTACAGGGAGGCACAGATGAAATTCCTAGTTAGTAGCCCCGAGAAGCCTGAAAATTCACCCTTATATTCTGTACATACAGACCTTGAATTCTTCATCCTCTACACTGATGAAACCTTAGGATGGTCAGAGTCCAGAAACAAAGATACAAACGAGGAAACAGAGGCCGTGGACTTTAACATAATGGCTGCTCTGGATTTAGAAGAAAATGAAGAAGAAAACAATGATGAATTCTGTAGACAGTGCGGTGGACCTCTAATTCTGGGTGAACAAGAAACGGAGCGTAAACAGCTAACTGTTCATCCCACACAAACCCATACATCACACGAGGAACTAAACAACCCACAGCCTAGTGCAAACCCTATATCACGACATAATGGTGAACCCAGCCATAGGGAAAGAGATGATAAAAAAACTGAGAATGAACCCCTGTGGGAAATGAGCTTCGATGGGTCCTGTACAAGAAGAACTGCCGGGGCAGGGATGTGGCTGCATAACACAGAAAATGACTACGCGGAGAGCCATTCCTGCCATCTGCATTTCAAATGCACAAACAACATTGCAGAATACGAGGCTCTAATCCTAGGTTTAAATCTGCTGAAGAAATTAGGGGCCCGTAAGATAGCCGTGTAGGGAGACTCTGAGCTGGTTATAAAACAGGTGAACGGTGAATACACAGCCAGACACCCTAGGTTGAGGGAATATAGGAATGATGTCGTGGACATATTGAAAACATTTGTTGAATATGACTTAGTGTTTGTCCCGAGGAGTCAAAACGTTATTGCAAATGGACTGGCTTGCCTGGCTAGTTCATACCCTGAGACTCCAAGTGACCAGTGGATCATCATTCAGACCAAATTCAGACCCGCAATGCCGGATAATGAAAAATATTGGCAGGTTTTCGAAGGAGATAAACAGATTGAGGATTTCCTAACAGGCATAAATGAGTTTGAATCTTATGATTCAGACTCGAAATCCAAGGACGGTTGCCTGAGTGAAGGATCCTCCAACGAAGAAACCCCACCCTGTAACATAGAAATAAACACCCTGACTGAAGAAACTATAAGTCCAAACGAGAAATATGAAAACGCAGATGGTGAAGAGGTGGAGGTGCTACAGGCCAAAGATAAGAATATACCCAGAGGCCTGGCACCCTTAGAGGACCTTCTTGACTTTGATGACATAGCAAAAAATCCCACTATAGAACATGCAGACTTTGATGTGGAAGAATGCAACATAGGCACTGAAGATAAGCCCAAAATGATCAAACTGGCTAAGTATTTACCTGCAGACATGAAGAAAAAGTACATTGACCTTTTCAAGGAATTCATTGATGTGTTTTCCTGGAGTTATGAAGACTTAAGGGCCTATGACACCAACATCATACAGAACAAAATACCTTTAAAGGAAAATCAGAAACCCTTCAGGAAGAAACTTCGTAGGATAAACCCAAAACAATTACCTACAGTTGAAAAAGAGATTAAAAAGATTTATGAGGCAGGCATAATAGTTCCTGTGAGGTTCTCTGACTGGGTATCAAACTTAGTGGCTGTAAGAAAGAAAACAGGGGAGATCAGACTGTGTATAGACTTCAAAAATCTTAATAGAGCCTCACTCAAAGACAATTACCCTTTGCCAAAAATGGAACACATTCTACAGCAGGTAGTAGGCTCAAAAAGGATTTCTCTTTTGGATGGTTTTTCAGGATACAACCAAGTTTTAGTACTCCCAGAAGATCAACTCAAAACAACTTTTACCACTCCCTGGGGCACCTTTATGTATGTAAAAATTCCCTTTGGACTGATGAATGCTGGAGCCACCTTCCAAAGAGCAATGGATATAGATTTTTCAGATGAGATAGGACACTTTATTGTCATCTATTTGGATGACATAACAGTCTATTCCAAGACTGAAGAAGAACACCTAAAACATCTGAGAAACGTTTTTGAAAAATGTAGAAGGTATGGTCTGTCACTGAACCCTAAGAAGACTGTATTCGGGCTACAAGAAGGAAAGCTTCTTGGCCACATTATATCTGAAAAGGGAATTAGGATAGACCCACATAGAGTTGAGGGAATACTACAGATCACACACCCAAGAAACATCAAAGAATTACAGTCTTTCATTGGGAAAATTAACTTCCTCAGGAGGTTTATTCCCAACCTAGCTGAACACCTTAGGAACATGACTAACATGCTGAAGAAAGGTGAAGGAGTTAAATGGACTGTTGGAGCTAAACAATCTTTTGAATCAGTAAAACTTGCACTCACCCAAGCTCCTGTTCTGATTAGCCCTGATTTCTCAAAGGATTTCCTAATCTTTTCATTTGCCTCAAGCCATACAATAGCTGTTGTCTTGCTGCAGAAAAATATAGAGGAAATGGAACAGCCAATTGCCTTTTTCAGTAAAGCACTAAGAGATGCACCCTTGAAATACAACATAATGGAAAAACAAGCCTATGCCTTAATCAAGGCCTTAAAAGAATTTAGGGTGTACATATTGCATTCTCACACCATAGCTTATGTGCCTAACATAGTTGTCAAAGATATATTGTCCCAAGATCCTTATGGAAAGAGGGGCAAATGGATTGCTGTGATTTTAGAATACGACCTTGAGATTAAACCCACTAAATTGATCAAAGGGCAGAGCCTAGCTAAACTAATGGTTGAATCAAATCTACAAGCCCTGGAAATCAACATGGTAAATTCCTTGGATGAGCAGGAAGGACTGCCTGATCCCACTGTTGAGGAGAAGTTTCAAAACTCTCCATGGTATTCTGATATCCTTTATGTGCTCACCAACCTCAATGCTCCACCTGAACTGTCAAAGACCAAGGCCAGATTCATAAAACTAAAGGCCAGAAATTACTGCATTCTGAATGAAAATTTATATTGGAAAAATCCAAATGGCCTATTGCTTAAATGTTTGCCGAAAGCTGAAGCTGAGAGGATTAAACAAGAGTTTCATGTTGGAGAGTGTGGAGGCCACCTAAGTTGGAAAGCCACTGCAAATAAAATACTCAAGGCTGGTTATTATTGGCCTACACTCTTCAATGATATCCATAAGATGATAATTGCCTGCCACAAATGCCATATCTTTGAAGGTAAAAGAAAACTCCTCCCCCTCCCTTTACAACCCATCACTGTTGAAGGTCCTTTCATGCAATGGGGCCTAGACTTCATAGGAGAAATCCACCCTGCTTCTTCTGCACAGCACAAATGGATCTTAACAGCCACAGACTACTTCACTAAGTGGATAGAGGCCATACCCGCAAGGAATGCCACCGATTCAGTCATCATTAGGTTCCTAGAAGGTCAGATCCTCTCTCGGTTTGGTTGCCCAAGGAAAATAATCACCGATAATGCTGCTACCTTTGGATCCAAGAAAATGGTTGATTTTTGTCATAGGTATCAAATAGCACTTATTCATTCAACTACCTATTACCCTCAAGGTAATGGCTTAGCTGAGTCATCAAAAAAGAGCCTAGTGGTCATCATCAAAAAGCTGCTAGAAGAGAACAAAAAGTCATGGCATAACAAGTTGGTACATGCCTTGTGGGATGACAGGCTTACAACCAAAATATCCATTGGCATGTCACCATTTCAGCTTGTCTATGGAACAGAAGCAGTTTTCCCTACCAACCTTGGAGTTCCAATAATCAAACTTGTTCAAGAGATCCAGATAGAAGAAGACAGTATGGTGAGAAGGATAAATCAAACAATGCATCTCCAGCAAACAAGGGAAGAGGTCTATAATAGAGCTATCAGAGTTCAGGAAAACATAAAGAAGTTGTTTGACAAGAGGACCAAAGCTGCTGGTTTCAAAATTGGAGAAAAAGTTCTGAAGTGGGACTCAAGGAGAGAGGATAAAGGAAAACATGGCAAGTTTGACAGCTTGTGGCAGGGTCCATACATCATCCAGGCCACTGTGGGTCCAAATGCTTTCTTCCTACAGGAATTAGATGGTACAGAGCTGTTTGGGGGTCCTGTCAATGGCAGGATGCTCAAACACTACTTTTGCTGATTTTCAATTTCCAGTTTCCATTTCCATTGTACATACCATTGCAGTTTTTTTTTTTTTCAAGAAAAAGGAGAAAATGTTCCAAAAATAGAGGAAAAAGGAGAGGTTCAGACTTGCTTAAAACATGAACCTCTGATGTGCAAAGGATTGGCTCTAATAAGCTCAAAACCTGAGCCAAAGAAACAAGAATCAGCTCTAACATGCCCAAAGCCAGAGCTGAAATTAAAAAAAGGTGACTCTAACATGCTCATAACTTGAGTCACGAAGAGAAGAAGGATACTTCAAGTTTCAGTTTTCAAGCCTTCACAATTTTGTTTTTAGTTTTCTGCAATTTTCTGTCCATGAGAAATTGTCTTTATGCCTTGGACCCACAGCAACTCAGAGAGTCTAATCCTAGCTTGACTGTTTTTCAATTTCTGTCATAGAATATAGAGAAGAAATTTGCTGGACAGTTTAATCCCAGCAGATATTAGATTAGGTAGAGAAACATATGAGACCAACAGTCTAATCTGGTCTCATGGAGCAATAAGGGTAGAAAATAGAATAGGTTTATTTTCTTGTTTGTAAAAAATAAAATGATGTAAAGGGTCTGCTAGCTCAAATGCACCCTAGAAGAAGAAAAAATGCTAGGACTGTAGTGTGGGTAGGTAGCTTTGTTGGGGAAGTGTTTCTGTTGATGTAATGTCTTCATATTGTGGCAGCTGAAAATCAAAGAAGAAAGATGGCTTAAGCAGCAGGCATCTGGCCTACACCAAAGATCATTTTCTGAATTCTTGACTCCTTCAAGAAGAAGCCATCCCCATGTGGAGCCACTGTTAGCCCCTTATGAATTCCTTGACAAGCAAGCAAGGGGCTAGTTTGTTTTATAAGCCTTCAAGGAAGGAATTTCTCTTGAAAACACATCATCCTTGAAGCCTTTTTATGTTCCCTGCCTCTGACTGTTATCCTCTGCTATTATGGTATCAATGAGCCTTACTGATGAAAAATTTTGCTCCAAAAGGCCATGATCTACCCCCTGTATCTCTGCAGAATGCCTCGTTTTATCCTTTTTCCCCTTTTTGTCAAAGTCCCCTCTATTTCCCCTAAATCCCCCCTTACTCTCCTAAATCTCCCCAAAATCCCCATGAAATCCCATCCTTGCCTTTTGTTTTCCCAAATTTCCCCTCTATCTCCCTATCGTTACCCTCCTTAGGCCTTGAAATGCATTAAAATGGGTTAAAAACCCACTTTCCGACCTTATAATAGACCTAAGTTCCTTTCCCGCAAGCCCCCCCCCCCCCCCCCACTTTTCTCCCACAGAACCCAGCACTATGACCGAGCGCTAGCCCCGAAGGCGCTTGTCCCTTATGTTTATCCAGGGCATTTTCAATCGTCGATCTATGCAGATCGGATGGCGGTCGCAACCCCCGCAACCTCCCATGTCCACAGTTCATTTCTCCAATCGCGCCATCGCCGTCCATTCACTCGCCAGATCGACGGTCCGGAGTGTACCCGCCGCTGTGGTCCTCGCCGCGCACTATGCCATAAAATAGCCCGGTTTTCATCGCACCGCTAATGAGGGTCAGGCAGTATTCTCCCATTGCCCAGCGATTCCATACATCTTCCGATGCGTGGCCCTTGTATGATTCCAAAACCGCCTGGTCATCGCGCATTATCTTTCTGTACAGGACGCACAGCGATATTCATATCAGCCGTCAGATCTACTCTCACCCATCCAATGGTCATCGATCAACAAAGCTGCGCGGGGTTTAACCCATAGTCTCTGTACCCCTGGCCCACCGATCGTCATCCTCCACCGCATGTTCAACCGTCAATCTCCTCCGAGATCTGATGGTCCAGATTTGATTGCCCATTGATTGACTGTTCCACCATCACCCGGTCCCGCCATCTCACCTCCACGTGTGTCCGTTGTACATCCGCCCATCCCATTGCATATATTCGATTCAAAGGTCGAGGTTGTTAAGTTTTTTCATTTAAATCCCCTCTACGCTCCGCCAACCATTCGCCATCTCTGTTCTCTGCCATTCCACAGCATTTTTTCGCCATTTCTCCATAGTTCCACTATCATCCGCATCCACCACCCCATTCATTGTTTTCTTAACTTGTGTTCGCATCTTGTAGGTTCTCAGAAAGGCAGAAAACCACCATAGTTCATATGTACTAACATAATGGCGTGTTGCACAGACAGAATTGAATCTGGATGCTGGTACTACAATGGAAATACTCAGAAAGATAGCGGCGGCATTAACATTGTCCCAGGACAGCTCAATCTCAGCAAGAAAACCTATTCGGCACCGTTACAACCCAGATTTTGCAGATCAAGACCATTTATGAGGCAGTGGAGAAACACCAGCTAATGATCAAGGATTTCAACATTCAGAATCGAGGATTTTAAGCCTTAATCCAGAATTCTAAAGGCAGAGTACCAGATCAACAATCCCGATGATCACACAGGAGGTCCAGCACGTAGAAAACAATGAAATCAGGCTTCAAATCAGCATAATGTTTCTTCCTGAGCAAGGACATGGTACACATTATTGTTTCAATCTATATTGTGTCCAAGCTAAGTTTTCCCCCTCCTATAGTAGTCCTATGCTATCAGAAGCATTGGTTTCACAAGTATGGCAGTCCATTCAGTCATTTATTTACCATTTAGTTCATGCATCAAAGTACTACATCGTACTACAAGCTAGTGTACATTAGAGTCAAATCAGAGTAATTGGAAGCCTGAAGGAGATCATTTGTTCACCCAAAGAATGCCAGAGATTAATGCTCTGAGTTTAAAACGGAATGGGCTTTGGCCCTCCCCCTCTTCTGAGTGTTAATGCTGCATTTAGTTTTCTACCTACCTCCTCTGCTTCTCTTCAGCTATGAAACTCATCAGAAAAACATTGTAAAGGTTGTTGATCAGTTATTAGATAATTGTAAGATATTTTCTCTTTGAGATAAGTCTCTGTGTAAAGTTGTAAGATAGGTTGAGGAACATGTTTTCAGACTGAGTATTTAGCTATTGGAAATGTTGTACTTGAATGGTGTTGCTATTTAATATACAAGAATATTTCTTTGGATCCTAATCTAAAGCAGTGGTGATGTTTTCCTAACTCTGTGTTTTAATTCATTTCATTTCGTTTCTACTGGCTCGCATCAGAAATCTGGCATAGGATTTACCCTTGTTAGGTACCCTATGTTTCTTCTCTCCCAGCCTTTTATGTTTTCTGCTAATGTGTTATCTAAGAATTGATTTTAGTTAATTTAACCAGTGTAGTGGATGTTATTGCCTGCTCTCTGATGTATGAATTAAATGAGTTTAATTCTTAGATGTTTCTTGTTAAGGATTTAGTTGGAAGATTTGGGAACACTGGGGATGAGAGTTAGCCCTGTCCACTAGGATCCTTGTGCGACCAGCTGGTCTTTAATTTCGTGTTCTAATCTGTGTTGTCTCCTCCTCTCCTGCCATTCCATACCACAATCATCTTTAAAGATCCAATGTTTTAGATGACTAGCCCATTTCAAAGCCTGCATATTGATTAGCATGCAAATCCTTTCCTGAATACATTGCCCAATGGTTTTAAATGCTCCCTGGAATGCTTCAACTCTGCCTAAAATCTCTTTGTTCATCCTTGTCTTACATTGAACCCTTCCTTCTTGATAACCATCAACCAAACATACAATCAAATGAACAACCTTGAGCCCTATAACTAGCCTAATATCTTAACACTGAGCCTCAAAGACACACAACTTTGATAATCATAGAGAGATCCCTCTCTAGACCTAGGAGGGTTATATCCTAAGGTCTGAAAGTGGTTTTGATGTTGTCTCATCTTTTGGTCTTGCCAACCTAGCCAAAACATGGGAACCCCAACACACCACCTCTGCCAGAGCCCTTTGATGTAGTCTACCTCCAACCCGCAGGATTTATTTAATATTTTTGTTTGTTTTGCAGGTTGTAATGGCGGCCATTGATACACAGGTTTCTCACTGCAAAAACATTGTTGTTGGACCCCAGGTGATGGTTTTATAAGGCCCGATTGAATGCAGAAAGGGACAAAAGGGCTAAACTTCCATGTCTAAATCAATATATCGCAAATAGTGGTTACACATCAAGATCCTCCGATGCATCACGACCACCTGTATAGCTAGCAAAAAAGACGGAGATCATAAGGATAAGGATAAAGGGATTTAGCATAAATTTGAAGATTAAACGCTTAAACTCACAGTATAAAGACAAAATCACAATGAAAAGCTAGATATCAGTGTTTAAAGTGATAAACAAGACATATCAACAGAAGAGAGTCTTGAATGACACCTACCGTCCTATTTTACCTCAAAGGAATACATATTAAATTCATAGTTAGAGATATTTGGTCCAAAGACACCTCAGAAAGAAATTGATAGCCATCCTGCTAACAAACCCTCTTCAAAACTCTCAGAACAGTTATTGAGCAGACATGGGGCTACAAAACCCAAAAATGGATAGTATACTTGTCATAGAGGTCAAACAGGGTACTTCAGACCAAGATATCTTCGGAGAACACACTTCAGAGTTATTACCAGCCTACCAGATATGCCTCAAAGATAGGAAAACGTGCCAAAGTGGTACAATCAGTTAATGCTATGATTACTAAGCAGAATGGGCATTCGAATACTTCTCCCACTCTGTCTTAATTGATATTTATTACCATTTCTGCATCACTCTTCCTCTCTCACCTATATGTATTCACAGAAAATTCATTGTAATGGTTGGAAATTTGTTAATTGTTGAACGATTATTGATTAAGAGTTACTAAGTAATTGTAATATAGTAGGTTGGGAAGAGAAGTATCAGACTGTAAAAGCTATTGGACTCAAAGTATGAAACTGGTTTTGGACATCAAATAGACAAGCAGATTCACTGGATCCTGATCTAAATCATTGGTGATGTTATTCTCATTGTAATTTTTATTCTCCTTATGTTTCCATATCGTCCATTTTCTCTGATAAAGAAAAACAAATGTAGAGTAGGATTTACTGCAAAGTACCCTAGCTCTCACTGATAAATCTTTATCTTTATGTTTTCTTCTAAATGTGTGTTTGGGAATGATTTCAATAGAGTATAACCAGTCAATGAATGTTGGTGAGCCCATATATTTCTGAGTAGAACTTGAGATGTTGTTCTTGAATGTATTTTCATTGCATGCTAAGTAGAGTCTTAATCAAGGAAGTTTATGGTTAGCCTTGTCCCTTGTTTAGTCTTAAACAGTTGTTTTGAAGACTTCCCTTAAGAGTGTGCCAAAAGCAGGATAGGTTAAAAGTCCTTACCTGATATTAGGTGACCTTTTATGTTTATCTTAAACATTTTATTCTTAAGAGTATGTCAAAAGCAGGATAGGTTAAAAGTCCTTACCTGATCTTAGGCTACCCTTTGTTTTCTGACATGTTGCTTCTTTCACCTCACTCCTTAATGTTTCATACCACAAACTCAACTTAAAAGATCTTCTGATATAGATGAATTTCCCTTTGAAAGCCCTTGAATAGTTGTTGTGCAAGTAAACCCTTTTATGACTCCATAGCCCAATGGTTTAGCACTGATTTTTGACCTATATTCCCATGCTGAAATATCCTTCCACTCATTTCCTCCTTCACTTTACATGACCTTCTCAGTTAATGATCCCCAACCAAAAACAAAGAAAACCAATACCTTGTACTTCACAACTAGCCTAATATCATATCATAAGCCTTAAATACATATTCTTTGAAAACACATATAGAGAGATCCCTCTCTGAATCCAGGAGGTCTAGATCCTAGGATTCCAAAGTGGTTCTGATGTTGCCTTGTCATTTGGTATGCCAATCTGCCAAATCACAGGACCCCAACATGATCCAAAGATATCTCTCAACAGCCTTCTCCCTTTCTTTTATAGATCTCTTGGAGCCTTCTAGAGCATTATTTTATTATTATTTTATTCATGGTGCATTTTTCCCTCTTATTAAAATATTCCTTTTTAATGTAGAAAAGAGTAAATCGGCTACCATGTCTCCTCTAGTCACTAAAAATCATGCCCAACCATCCCATCATGTTGGTATCCTCGTCCCGGTTCTAATGAGCTATTAAACTAAGGTGTTCCACCATGTATTCCTTCTGGAATGCCACCTTGAGCGTAATCAGCTAAGTTAAGCCCACAAATAACTAAAATTTATGAAAGTTGTCGGAATGCACCGGAACGAAAGACAAACTGCTCGGATGATGGTATATATCAATAAAATGCCACCGAACAACATGGAAACTCCTCACAACTCCTCCAAAAATCCCCTGAGCCCATTAATAGCACTAATATGTACCTGTGACCTGTCTGCTCCTAACTCTGGGAGTCCAACCTAACCCTTATGTAGGAGACACCAAAAAAGGGAATATTACAGTTCAAAGAGATATTCTAGTAGCAGGAATTCACAATAAGAGATCATAAACAACACTCTAGATATATAGAAGAAGAACAAAGAAGATGAAGGTAGCACCAGCATTCGTCGAGCTCGAGCTCAATGAGAGAATTCAAAGGATAGAATCACTAGTTGGCAAGTATGACAATGCTTCGCTAATTGATACAGATTTCGCAGATTCCTATCAATTCCTAGCTATGAAGCAACAAACATACATAGAAAATTATGCCACAGAGGGAGGTGGGGAAGCAGCAAGGATGAATCCAGAGATCAGAGGTATACGAAAATTGACAATACCTAACCTAAGGAACCTCCTAGTGTTTGGAACAATGGGAGCGGCAATGTAGTGTACAAAATTCCTGCTAAGTAGAGTCCATAATGGATCATTGTGGCTGGGGAGAGAAATACCTATACATGTGGAAGACATCAGTAGAATTACCAGATTATCAACAAAGGGGAAAGATGTCTCAATGACATTCCAGAATGTGTCCAAGAGAGCCAAGAAAGTAGGGGACTATGATTATTATAAGAAATATGAGACTAGAAGAGGAGGGACGGGGGCGAATATAGACCTCATCAACAATCTAGCAGTGAAATTTTCCCGCTATTTAATAGCGGGTAAGATAATGAGGCATTACACCAAAGGCAAATGCACCCTTGACACCATTTCAGTCACGGGACACTGCATCTAGGGGGGCTAGCTAAAATGGTGTACCTTCTTATTGAACGAACGGTTTGAGGCCTGTGAGGATAATTACAGGTGAGCCACGGGAGTCATTTATGGCTATCTCGTTATGGAATTTGTGATGTGTAAATAAACTCACCCGGGGGTAAGGCGACTCGCAAAAATCACAAACGACCAGCCAATGGCACTAAGGTTTACACCTGGAGAGTTTTGGGAGATCCAAACACCAAGGAGGTCAATGAGGAGGCTTTCTCATTCTGGTACAGGCATATGGTGGATGTGGTGGCGAGACAACAAAGGGTTTCGAGGGACCTGTTGGAAAAATATTCTTCGCAGATATGGTTTGGGGTCACCCACAAGTAGACATATATTAGACCTAGTTGCGTGGATGAAACCACATTCAAAATAAGGCCATTAAAATTTCAAGTAGAAGAAAAAGCCTTCCACACTGAAGTCTGTTCGTGGCCAGGAGCTGTGATGGAGGTCATAAGTGGAATATGCCACTATTCGTTCGAGGAAATGCTGCCGAAAGCACTCCTAGGGGAGACACTAGTGGAAACAACAAGGATTTATCAACTGTAGCTAAGACCTTTACTAGACCAGCTGGACACGAGGGTGAAGGGCTTAAATCTGGTAATACAAACCCTCACAAGTGCTTCTACTATGTTTCCTTCTTTTTCTGATTTTCAGTCTTCGAATTCTTCATCACCATCGACAACCACCCCTATCGTCACCTCCCTACCTTCCACCATGTTAAATTCACCTCCAACAACCACA
This sequence comes from Pinus albicaulis, assembly GCA_034641835.2. NCBI lineage: Eukaryota > Viridiplantae > Streptophyta > Pinopsida > Pinales > Pinaceae > Pinus > Pinus albicaulis. The sequence continues at coordinate 1,591,928,768 of CM076570.1, forward strand.
TTTACCCCAATCTATAAGAGAAATACACCTAAGCCCTCGGTAGCTGCACCCAAGGCCAAGAAAGTAAGAATTATATTTCCTAAGAAAATAGTTGACCTCACAGAGGAAGATCAGACCCAACCTATTGATACAGGAGTACCAGTTCAAGAAGAGCAAGAGGTTACTGCCCAAGTAACCTCTGCACTACCTGTGTTTGATTCATCCTAATTTTTAAACATTCAGACATCATCTCCACCTCACACTCACAACTCATCAGCTCATAATCACAATTCATCACCCCATACATCATTTACTTCCAAAGATCAATCCACCCGCACTATGTCCACCTCAACGACTATCTCAGACCCAGTAAAGCTAAGAAAAAAGAAAAATGGGGACACCGAGGAAGAAGTTAACTCGAGTACGGCGAGGGTACCCAAGGTTAACCAACCTTTGGTGGGGCAGGGCACTTTCCTAGAACTATTAGTTCAAGCAGGATGTTTTACTGCAGATACAACGCCCTTGCCAATAGAGCTAAACCCATTTCAGCAAGCCAACCTGATACTGCAGCAGATTCAGCTGACCATTAGTATGAATAACCTAGAATCTTAGGTGTCGCAATAAAACCAACCAAAAACCCCTCAGGAGCACTCAGAGAGATCAATCGCCAGCGGGCAACCCCTGGGAGGAAGACATCCAATCCATGACATGTAAGGTGCTGAGCATGCAGAGCTGGGGGGCCGGATAGTTATACAAATTCATTGAACAAGCAACATAACAAGTAGAAGGGCTACACAATGACCTCTAATAGAGGTTCGAGTAGCAACAACAATAGGTCATCACACTTACTGAAGAGTGCAATTAGTTTAAAGGGGAGAAAGATAATTTACAACAACAGTTGGAAAATGTAACATAAATTTTCAAAGACCTATGGCCAGGATAACAAAATAACAGAGGAAATATCAACCAACTCGATGGTCGAAAGGTCTATCCGAGTGAAAACGACATCTAATAATCTCAGTAGAGAGAACCAAGAACTCAAAGAATGCTAGCTGCCAGACCAGAATTACCAGACCTTGCCATGGTATATGCTGCGAAGGTTACCGAGAAATAGAAGCAGGTAGCTGGAATGAAGGAAACCCTGGGGACAACAGTCAAAGAGGCATACAACATACTGAATAATTTACACTAATGCTCTAAGTCGTTAACAATGAAATCCCACCCGATCTCAGCACAACTTCAGAAAATTTCCCAAGAGATCAAAGAGGCCACTGATCTAGTAGGCATAACCTAGATGTACAACCAAGCAGAGGTGATAGAAACCAAAATATAGAAGATAGAGGAACACTTTGTTGCCACAAAGTAGGTCCTCAAAGAGCTAAGGAAAACAATCAAGAAGAAATTAGAGGCAATAGAGCCGATGGCGGTCAAAGCCGGGCCGAAGATAAAAGAAGTATTCAGCAAGCTGCCGCCAGTGGCAAGTGAAATCGAGGCTGAAAGAGTCGCCACCCAGAATGAAAAAAATAATTAGAGAATGGTAACAAGTGATCACTAAGTTCACAGAACTCAAGTCTTCATCATTGAGCAAGGTTCTAGAGTTGGGGCCTTTCTTTGGACAAAGCAAAGAATCAGAAAAGACAAGGTCAGCCTCCAAAGCTAACAAACCAACGGAAGCCTCAACAATAGGAAAATATTGTCTCGGGACAAGTTAATAGTGTGTTTTCATGGCCTGTTGGGGCCTTTTTTTTGAAAAATAAACAATTTTGAGTTGCAGAGAATAGGTGGTGAAGTTTAATTGAGGTATACATGTTGGGTATGTGTTATATTCTTTCCACGACTAAGCACGCGCGGGGGGGTAAGAGGGGGGGCGATAGCCCCCCCTTTGCACTGGGCGCAACAGAGGGGTCACAGGGGGGGCGCTAGCCCCCCCTGTCGAGGTCCGGGGCAGCGCCCCGGCAAAAATTTTGGTTCCTTAATTTCCACTGGGTAGTCTGCGTCCATGGTTTTGTGCATGGTTTTGCACATGGTTTTGGGGTTCGATGGTTTTCGGCCCCTGGTATTTTTGTAGATCCGGTCAAGGGAACTACGGTTATGTTCTAATCCAGGGTTAATGGATTGGGGTTTATGTATACTCCGGCATGTATATATATGTGTTGTAACACTAAAAGGAATATAATGAAAAATCAAGCTGGTCGTCCCGATTTGGGATCCAGGGGAAAATCTCTGTGTTTATCTGTTTTATGTTTTATGCTCTCGCTATTGTTTATTTTTTGTTATAATATTCGTGTGTAGATAATTTCTGTTCAGGGTTAAAACCTACATTTGGTATCAGAGCTGTTTCGGCTTCAAGGGGACGCCTTTGTTGTTGAGGGTTTTTTGCTCGGGCCTGTGGTAGACCCTGTGCAGTGGGAGATCTACAGGATCGATTCTTGCGGTGAAAGAATATGGCGAGCACCGGAAAGATAGAGATCGAGAAATTTAATGGTCAGAGTTTTGAGTTGCGGAAGCTCAAGATGGAGGATCTGCTGGTGGATAAAGATCAGCGGATCACGGTAGATCCAGGTACTAAACCAACAACAATGTCAAATGAAGACTGGAAGAAACTAGATTGGAAGGCTAAGAGCACAATACGGTTGTGTGTCTCAAATTCAGTATTGTTGAATGTATCTGGGGAAGCTACGGTGAAGAATTTGCGGGAAAAACTTGGGACTTTGTACCAATCTAAGTCTACGGTGAATAAGTTGTTCCTGCGAAAAAATTTGTATAACCTGAGGATGAAGGATGGAGACTCGGTGACAGAGCATCTGAACACCTTCAATACTATGGTAAGTCAGCTGTCATCTGTTGATATTCAAATCTCATATGAAGATAAGTGCATCAGTTTGTTGTGTTCGTGGGACAGTCTGGTTATTGCAATAGGTAGCAATACAACTACCTTGAATTTTGATGACATTGTCTCAGCCTTGCTGTCGGAGGAAATGAGACGGAGAAATATGGAGGGTCAGAATGGAGATGCCTTATCTGTACGAGGAAGGTCCCAGAACAGAAATAAGAATAAGGTTTCGAGTGGGAGATCTAAATCTAGAGGGAGATCTAAATCTCCTGGAAAGTTTGTAAAGGTGTGCTGGAAATGCGGAAAGGAAGGGCACTACAAAAAGGAATGCGGATCTAAAGCTCCTGAGAAAGGAAAGGGATCTGATGAAGGTCCTTCTGCAGAGGCAAAAACCACCTCGGATGAAGGTGGGGATGTGTATTTTGCTTCTTCTTCAAATACACATGTAGATCATGAGTCATGGTTGATTGACTCAGGTGCATCCTTTCACTTCACTCCCCATAGGGAGTGGTTCTGCGAGTATGAGAAATGTGATGGTGGTGATGTCTTCCTAGGGGATGATAGGAAGGCCAGAATCATCGGACGTGGAAAGGTCAAGCTGAAGCTGCAAGGTGGAAGGATTAGAACACTTCCTGGTGTTCTGCATATTCCTGCATTGGCCAGAAATCTGATTTCTATAAGCAAGATGGATGATGCAGGTGTAAAAACAGTGTTCGAGAAAGATGCCTGCAAGATGGTTCGGGGAGCACTAGTATTAATGCGGGGAGTTCGGACTGGAACTCTGTACAAGCTAAAAGGTAGCACTGTTATTGATGGGTGTAACAGTTCTGTGGTTCCTGAAAGTGGGACGGAAAGTCTAGCTGTCTCTGGAGAAAAGACCATGCTATGGCATCAAAGGCTTGGACATATTGGAAAGAAGGGCCTTCGGATACTGCATAGAGATGGTATGGTAGAAGGTATGTCTAATTGTTCTCTGGATTTCGATTTCTGTGAACATTGTGTATATGGGAAGCAGAATCGAGTGAGTTTTCCTTCTGGTGCTAAGAGGGCAAACAAGATATTAGAACTTGTGCACAGTGATGTGTTTGGACCTGTGTCAGTTCCATCACTAGGAAAATCTGTGTACTATGTTTCATTCATAGATGACTTCTCAAGGAACACATGGATATATTTCTTGAGGAAGAAATCTGAAGTCTTTGAAAAATTTAAAGAATTTAAGGCTCTGGTGGAAAATCAGACATAGAAGAAGATAAAGGCGCTGAGGACATATAATGGTGGGGAGTTCTGCAAGAAGGAATTTGAAGAGTTCTGTAAGAAGTGTGGTATAGCACGGCAGAAGACTACTCCATACACACCTCAGCAAAATGGAGTTGCAGAAAGAATGAACAGAACACTGATGGAAAAGGCAAGAAGCATGCTCAGTGGTACCGGTTTAGGACAAGAATTCTGGGCAGAGGCAGTGGAGACTGCATGTTATCTGGTTAACAGATCACCTTCATCAGTGTTGGAGGATAAGACCCCACATGAGGTATGGACTGGTAAGAAACCTTCTCTTTCACATCTAAGGGTATTTGGATGTGATGCATATGTACATGTTCCAAAGGAGAAAAGGACCAAGTTGGATAATAAATCTGAAAAGTGTATCTTTATTGGGTATAAGGATGGTTTAAAGGGTTACAAGCTTTGGAATCCAGAAACAAGGAAGGTTGTGTACAGCCAAGATGTGGTGTTTAGAGAAGTGAAAGATGTTGTTAAACATGAAGTCCTACCAAAGGAACCTGAGAAGATAGAGTTTGAGCTAAAGGAGGATGAATCAGACTCTACAGCAGAAGAAGACTCAGAAGATGAAGAGCCACAAACTCCAGCTTTGAGAAGATCAGTTCGGGAAAGAAGGCAACCAGAAAGGTATAGTCCATCTGCTTTCTGTTCAGGTTTTGCCTTAACTATAACTGATGATGAACCCATAACTGTCAAGGAGGCAGTAGATTCAGAGGATGGAAAACTCTGGAAGGAGGCCATGGTTGATGAAATGGCATCCTTGCACAAAAACGATGCATGGGATCTGGTGGAGTTGTCGACTGGAAGGAAGCCCATTGGGAGAAAATGGGTGTTTAAGAAGAAGATGAATGTATAAGGCAAGGTGGAGAAATACAAAGCTCGGTTGGTAGCGAAAGGTTATTCCCAGGTGCTGGGAATTGACTTTGGTGATATTTTTTCTCCTGTTGCCAAATTTACTTCTATTAGATTACTTTTATTTGTTGCTGCTGCATTTGATTTTGATATAGAACAGATGGATGTGAAGACATCATTTCTTCACGGGGATCTAGAAGAGGAGATCTACATGAAGCAACCTGAAGGTTTTATGGTGAAGGGTAAGAAAGAACTGGTATGCAGGTTGAAGAAGTCTCTGTATGGGTTAAAACGGTCACCAAGGATGTGGTATCAGAAATTTGATACCTATATACGGGGACTTGGCTTCACCAGAAGCAAGGAGGATCACTGTGTTTATTTTAAATTAATTGGTGACCGTGTTATTTATTTGGTCTTGTATGTGGATGATATGTTGTTGATTGGAAATGACAAAGAGATTATCCAAGATTTGAAGACCCAACTGTTCTCCAAATTCGACATGAAGGATCTGGGTGCTGCAAATTATATTTTGGGCATGGAAATTAAGAGAGATCGGGCAAAGAGGAAGCTCTGGTTAAACCAGAGGAAGTATGTCGAGACTATATTGCATAGGTTCAATATGCAGGATAGTAAACTGGTGAAGGTTCCTATTCTTGTAGGTGTAAATCTATCTGCTGAATAGTGTCCCAAGACAAAAGAAGAAGAGGAGTATATGTCCCGTGTTCCATATGCAAGTGCAGTGGGTAGCCTGATGTATGCAATGGTCTGTACTAGACCAGACATTGCACATGCAGTGGGAGTATTGAGCAGGTTTATGTCAAACCCAGGGAAGGAGCATTGGACAGTAGTGAAGCGGGTTTTCGGATATTTACGTGGCACTAGTGATTATGGCTTGTGCTACCAGGGAAGACCAGGATTGGAAAGAATGTTGGACATTCGTGGTTTTGTTGATGCAGACTGGGCTGGAGATCTGGACCAAAGAAGATCTGCAAGTGGGTATGTGTTTAGCCTATTTGGAGGCGCAGTCAGTTGGATGAGTAAAAGACAGTCTGTAGTGGCTCTTTCAACTACAGAGGCAGAATACATAGCAGCCACTCATGCAAGCAAGGAATCAGTTTGGTTGCAGAGATTGTGTTCAAGTATGGGGTTGGTACAGCAAGCTATAAGGATAGAATGTGATAGCCAAAGTGCAATTTTCTTGGCTAATAACCCTGCTTATCATTCAAAGACAAAGCACATTGATGTTCAATATCACTTTGTTAGAGATATGGTTGAGGCTAAAAGGGTGTTGCTGGTAAAGGTGGACACTTTGAAGAATGTTGCAGATGCATTGACAAAGTCTGTGAGCACTCAGAAGTTCTCTTGGTGTAGAGAAACAATGGGTGTTGAAGAATTGGGCCAATGACTAAGCACTCCTGTGACCCCCTGTGGAAAGAAAACAACAAGTGGGAGAATGTTGGGTATGTGTTATATTCTTTCCACGACTAAGCACGCACATGGTTTTGCACATGGTTCTGCACATGGTTTTGGGGTTCGATGGTTTTCAGCCCCTGGTATTTTTGTAGATCCGGTCAAGGGAACTACGGTTATGTTCTAATCCAGGGTTAATGGATTGGGGTTTATGTATGCTCCGGCATGTATATATATGTGTTGTAACACTAAAGGAATATAATGAAAAATCAAGCTGGTCGTCCCGATTTGGGATCCAGGGGAAAAATCTCTGTGTTTATCTATTTTGTGTTTTATGCTCTTGCTATTGTTTATTTTCTGTTATAAGATTCGTGTGTAGATAATTTCTGTTCAGGGCTAAAACCTACAAGATAGGGATATGTCAGGTTTACGGAAAGCCAGAATATAGGTGGTGAAAAATTTGTAGAGAGCAGTGCAGATGGCAGATATGGGAGACAAGGACAATCAGCAGAACTCCCAGTAATCAAGAAGAAGCGGTAAGAAGCAGAGTAGGAAAAGAGGAAATATTGAAAGTCACGCTGGTAGAAGAACAAATAGGAAATCAGCGACCGTAGAAGAGTTAGTTATTCAGTGCAACAGAAGGTCGGAGGGAGAGAGAAAAGCTGTAGGAGAGCTCTATGAGAACTTTTTTGTATTAAATCACATCGTAATAGACTCCGCAGAGTGATATATGATGTTTTGATGTTGATAATGAAATCTAGTTGTTGCTGTGTATAATGTTATGAGTTGATTTTTAGTCATTTTCTTACTATGTATGTATGGCCAATTTTAAAATTTAATTCAACATTCTGAACATGCTTTGATGAGAGATAATCCATACATAGCGGTTGGATACATTTGTTACTTCCAATTTTCCTTTGTAATCGTCTTGTACATGATCTATCTCCCAACCTTAGTAAGGTCACGATACGCCTCGCGTGAGATGCTCCGCTCTCTCGAGTAGGGTGAAAATGCCGACGTTGTGCTAGACTACTACAGAAACCTTGTTGGCTTCTATCCTAATCCTGGTTCTTACCTAGAGACCTCCTTTTTCACCAACAGATGCTTTACATTGTGATGAGTTGGAGCTGAAGTGGAGTGGCGACCTGCATCAATCTTACAATACATTACATCATGATATATCCTCTTGATCACGAATTGCTAAGGGAAGGCATTCCCATGCTCAGCACATAAACTATCTAATAGCATGTACATAGTTCAGAAATTCATCTACATTGGAATGTTTCCAAATATAGACATCCCTATAGATATAGGCCCATGTTCGGATGATGATCTGTATGTAAGGTCATCGTACATATGATGTGTACAACAATCCTGAAATCGCAGCCCAGATGGCTGAAACTAGATCTAGGGTCTTCTTATCTCGTTCACTCGATCATTCGGGTACAAGTATAGCCATTCGAATATATGATTTGTAGTCGAACATGGTAAGACATTGTTTGATTACCAACCAATGATGTTATTTCTTAACAAACGTGAGAGAACCACCATTAATGTAAATGGCCCTCAAGGTACTGCAGTACATTTCGTAAGGTGTGAATAGGTGATTTGATGTCGAACGACAAACAAAATATTTCGGTCAAAAGTCTGGAAGTGAGTATCTTTTCGATGGTGTAACAATATTCATGGTACTAGAAGATGATGTTTCTAAGTAGACTTCTTGGATGATGCTTTGATGTCGACAGGAAGCCACTTTATTTTGAAATGGGAGTTACTAATTTCGGAGACAAAATATGACTTGATATAGAAATGTTAAGGGATGACTGTATGAGAATGAAGGTCTATGAGTATTGCAGAAGGATGAGTATTCACTGGATGACTTCTCTTGAACATATCAGCGACACAGATGAGTTGGCAGCATTGACCCAAAACTGAAGTGTAGGTATGGTGAACCATAGGTATGAATGAACTGTCAAGAATATTACCAAATGCAAATAGTCATAGTGATGGAGTGAAGTGTCATGTTCAAGAGAGACCTGCTACCATAAAAAGTTATGTTCACTTTCCCAAATTTTCCTCGGTCATTTGTCGACTAGTACCTCTTTATTTTTTAACAGGCTTGAGGAGGATAAGATATGCTTGGTCTATAATTCAACCCTTCAGGTGAATAATGTATCGCTATTTAATAATTTAACGAGTCTAGCGATGAATGAAACTCGATTCTTGCCATGATCGACAAGCACGTCACTATTTTATTTTTTAATGAGCCTAACGACAATGACAACTCGGTCCTTTTTCATATTTAGAGAGTTTTAAAAAGAAGACGAAAGAAAAATCCATGAGTACTTTTTCGTAACGTTATCGCTCAGATCCAAAAAAGTGTAAAATAATATTTGAGAACCTCCTAGCCATGTTAGAAAAAGGCATTCCTTTTTCGTAAATAATCTATCTTAGTCTGGAAAAGGGTTAAACTTATACTAAGTAGATATCAATTAATTTACTTTTACAAGCTCGAAAAGACAAGTTCTCGGCAATCTTTTCATGTTATCGGAGACTGAAAAGAGCTAAAAGAAGGCTCGAAGGGTTCCTTTTTCAATGTTATCGAAGCTTGAAAAAGAGATAAAAGTGTGCTTCAAGTCCTTTTTCGTTTTTAACAAAGCTCTAAAAATAAGGATAAAATTATACTTTTTGGTCAAATCATTCTTGAAATAAATCTACATGACTAATCTACTCATCAGTTGCAAAACCTGTTCAGAACAACATCAAATGGATTAAAAATATGTTTCATGATAAAACTAGAATACAACCATAGTCACAGCAATAAATATGATTTGCAAATAATCAAATGACTAATTAAAAGATTTTTACTATTCATTTTACCATTTGAAAGTTACCATTTGCATTTTGGGGCTTTGAACTTGTTTTTTCCCCTGAACTTTAGCCATCGATTGCAATCAATTCTATGGACGGTTTTCATCATCGTTTGATCCAGGTTGGTGCCATGAAACCTCTCTTTCTTTCTGTAGTCAATTTATTTCCTTTCATTGCAAATTTTTAGGGATTTTGGCCCCTTAGGATAAATTAATTTTCCAAATAGGGCAATGCACCCTTGAGCATCGAAAACTACATTTTGGAGCACCTAAATTGAAGCCTAGGTGCATATGCAACACATTGTCCCATGTTGAAGACTACGTTGGGTGCAATTCACATTCTTTATTCTTGCATTGTACCCAAAATTTGCCTAATTTTTTGCATGAAAATGAGTCTAATGATTCTTATGGTTATGTTTCGAGATTTCATTAGACTAGAATGTCAATTACTTATAGAGAAAGAGAGCATGAAGAACAAAATATGATTGCCCTAAATGATCCAGGTACATTAAGAGCCCTAAGATATTGTGGGTTATTAAATTACTTACATTTGTCAAGGATGAGGCAACAAATAGAACTCTTGGAGTTCTTTGTTTGATATTGGGATCCGACTATTGAGGAATTTCACATTAGGAACAAATTGGTTCCTATTATAGTGGAGGATGTATATTTTCTGACAGGCTTGTCGAGGAGAGGCTTGCCTATTTCCCTCTCAAGGTCTACTCCCGGAGAAGAGACGGTGATAGATTATGTTTTGCAATATTGCTATCCAGGGGCAGAGCCTAGCAAGGATGGGAAGATAAGCATCCATAACATTCGTGATTTTCCTTTGAGAACCATTCTTTTCACGATAGCAAATCTTGTCGGCACTATTACATTACATGTATCAAATAGATCATATATGCAATATGTGCTAGAGTGCATGGAACCAACAGTCTTCAACTAGTCTGAAGCTATACTTTCTCAAATATAAGAACAACTGAACAAGGCAAAGGGAGGAAGTAAGAAAAAATTCAGTTATGGTTCAATCCTCATTTCCTTTGCCTTAGAACGGATTCCATTGATGTAACCATAGCATGTGACACTAGATGTGTCTAACCCTAGAGATCTGAGGATGCAGATATGGGTAGAACTAATGGTAAGGAATGCAGGCTAATCGTCCATTGTGTTCTCAACTACATCCTTGACTTGGTTAAAGCGACAGGTTATCGCCATCGATGAGTATGCATACGTAGGCATCGATTTTTGAGGAGATCCAGACTTAGCTCTACCAGAAGGTGATCATTGGTGTGCAATAGGTAAGAATGTTTTGATCATTTTTTTCATTCTTCTAAGGTTTATACAATGTTTTTTTTTATTTTAATTCTTTCCCAAGACTAAGATAATGTTTTAATGTAATGTAGATGTTGGTCGAGTTCAACCAGTGGAGGAACTAGAGCATGGAACATATGAACTAGTAGAGAGGGTTGTCGGGAGAGTAGTCCTTCAGGATTTAGACATGGTTGAGACTCTACCTGAGATTTGGCAGCACATAGAGGGCTTGACCTTCAGGATTCTTAATTTCCAGATCAAAGAGTTACCCATGTGACTGCAGCGCCACACTATAGGCATTCCTAACCGCTAGATGTGGTTACTACATAGGATGGCTAGATCTATAGCATGTTACATGAGCATCACTAGTTTAATTTTGAAATATTGCACACATTTTGAGGTAAGATGACCAATGTGTCTTGGGCACAATTTTTTGTAAGAACCTATAACTATCTATCTATTTGATTTCAGTGTTTTCCTATGTTTATTGTGAAATCCTATTCAATTATGTGAATGTATGTTTACATGTGTTGCAAATGTCTGTCTAAAACATGATGAGCTACAGAATAAATCAATGTGTTCAAGTTTTTGGAAATGTGTTGATATTGAATAAAATCAAAGTGTCCTTCCAAAAGTCGAAATCTTAGGAACAAATGATGCATTTTTGGATTTCTAACAGTATAAACACTAGTAAGTTGTAATACCACAAGTTGTGAGTCTAACCTTATAATGATGTGGTTAATACCAAATGAAATGGCATCAGAGAGAAGTTCGATCAATGCGCTATACTCAGCAATATTGTTTGTCGATCTACCAATACAAATTCCTTGAAAACTCGCTAACTCGTAGTTTGGAGCGAAAATAGCCCACACTGCAGAGGATAGAGTCTGTGTACTATGAATAGCACTACTAGCATATCCAACAAATGGTTCCAAAGATTCAGACATCTACGATGAAATGTAAAGAGGATTACTAACGTCAAGAAAACACTAAAAAACAAACTAAGACAGTGAATGCAAATCAACAGCATATATATACAATATAATACAAAAAATTACTATGCTCATGATTAAGCATAGTATCGTTTTAGGTACAACCCATCTCGGGGCTAAGCCATCGGAATTCCATCATAATCCACCTGCTCATAGGCACCCTTAGAAATAACTCTTTTGACAATATAGGGGTCGTGCCATAATGGCTCAAATTTCCCTATACCTATTACCTCAGCTTCTTTATCATAAAGAAGGACCAAGTCACCCTTTGAGAAAATGCGAGGCTAGACATTTTTTTCATATTGCGCCTTTATAAGTCTCTTATGTGCTTCAATGGCCAATTGGTCTTCATAACGTGTTTAATCAAGATGGATGAGGTTAAAAAGATTTAATTATTCATCTAAGGTGCCAGGTAACAAGTTGATTGTGATTTTTAACGATGGTATTTCACATTGGATTGGAAAGATAGCATCTAGACCATAGAAAAATTGAAAAGGATTAAATCTGGTTACATTTCTTACTGAGGTTCGATGCGCCCATAAGGCTGAGTACATGATCAAATTCCAATTTTTTTTACAAATTCCTATCATTCGTTGAAGAATAAGTTTAATAATATTGTTGATAGATTCAACTTGTCCATTTTATTGTGGATAATAAGGAGTAGAATTATCATGTTAAAATCCTAACTTGGCAGTAAATTTAGTCATCATATGGTTTTGAAAATTCTTCCCATGATATGGGACTATAGCCTATGGGACCCCAAGCCGTGTAATGACATGATTAAAGAAAAACAATGCATTTGTTTGTCTTGTGTTGTTGAATGTAGGCATGGCTTCGGCTCACTTGGTAAAGTAGTCTGCTACGACAATAATATAACTATGCCCCTAGGATGAACGAGGGTTACAGGTCATGAAGTCAATGCCCCATTTTGAAAATGGTCCCGCAGAGAAAACATGATATATTGGCATTGTTGGTTTGTGGATTTTACTATCAAATATCTGGCATGCATGACAACTTCTGACTGCGAGGATGCAATCGCGAAATATGGTAGGCCAAAAGTAACCGGCGCGAAGTATCTTCTGCATGGTAGCATATCCAGACAAGTGTCCACCACAAGCCCCAACATGACAATAATTTAAAACCTTTTCGGCCTCCTCATGAGTGAGGCACCTTCTTAAAATTGTATCGACACCACAACGATAAAGTGCATCGTCAATGATCAAATAAAATTTTGATTGGTGTTGAATACGTCGTTGGTCAGAGTGAGAGGTATCAGGCCGAAAATTATGGGTCTCGAGATAAATGATAAAATCCCCATACCAAAGATCAGATGATCCGATCAGAAACAGAGACTCTTAGGAATAGTGTGTGTGTGTGTCTGATGGTCTATAAATTAATATACTAATAAAAAAAATGATCTTCTCGTTTTGGGTTTCTCGAATAAATTATATGGTAATGCATGTGTTTTACATTGAAAATTTTTCATTTTATTAAGAATCTATTTGAAATAATTAACTATATAAGTTTAAAACCTATGTTTTTTATCAAATTACTTTTGGTTTCAATGGGAAAATTTTATGGCTAATGTGTTTTTCTCGAAACGATATTGAAATTATTCCTATGGTGTAATAAATAGTTGAGTAGTTTAAAGATATACATGCATAAATTCAATGAGCATATTTTTGAGATATATAAGTCCAAAATAGAATAGTTATTGGTGAAAAAATATCAGTGGATCACTATGGATATGTTTTCTTCATTAAAATGGATTTTTATAGAAGGATGTGTTAGAGTCGGTCCTTACAGCCCTCCGTCAGAGATCAGTTCACTTTTTGCATATCATTCTTAGGTGTCTCACTCGTTCCACTTCGTTCCATTTCGCTAGGAGCATGCCATTGACTGACGAGGGGGTCTGGTTGTCTTGTGTTTCCTCATGCTTGTACCTGCAGGGCTAATTAAAATTCCTCAAAAAATCACTGAAGTTCATGGTCATTGCATTCATTGTCATAAATGATTAGTTTAAGATTAAAGAGTCTTTAGTCCTAGAGTCTAGGGTTTTCAGTCCTTTGCATACATGAAATAAAAGCCCGCAGGCCATGAGGTTGGTTTCAAAAGATTTCTATTTCACGTTTTTATTATCAAAAACATTTGAAGACATTTCTAGTCCAAAACTATGTTTTGGAACTAGAAATTGTCAATTTTCATTATTGTAATAATTTTGTATTTGTTTCATTGTAAGAAAGTTCCAGAGCAAGCCTCTGATCTTTTCCAAAGCCAAATGTCGGATCCCTGCAAAAAACAACCAAGTATTATCAATCCAAAACTCAGAAAAGCAAGGAAAAGCCAAAGAAAAGCATTGTATTAAATGATCAAATGTCAAAGTGCCAAACATTATAAAAGTGGGTCATGGAGTAAATTTAAAATCAAATCTGATTTTATGAGATATTTTCTTCACATATAAATCATGGTAAACAATTTCATTTGCACGAATCCTCAAGGCAGGAATCGAGCTTATGTTGTTGAAGGCCGAAGTCGTGTTTTTCATAGCCGTGGACAGTCATTGGAGGTGCGCGCTACTCACACAGGAGGCGCGCTACCCATATAAGGGGCGCTACGCATATAGCTTCCCTAGCCTTTGCAAAAGAACACGGGCGCTACGCATATGGTGCGCGCTACGCGTTGGGTAGGTGCGCTACGCACACAGTCACAGAGCCAAAATTTTTTTGCTCATGCGTCCGGTTTGATGTCACAACGGCTCCATCAACTTGCAAGTAGGTTTTTAATCATTGCTCAGTGATTTTTGAACAGGATTGTGGTGTTTCGAAGTGGGGAAATTAGTGTATTTGATGTGGAGAGGTGAAACCCTATGTTCATAGCATATTTATTCCTTAGGGTTTTGAATACATGTTGATGGCTTTGTGAAGATTTTCCCAGCTTGTATGGTTGAGATATATACCTACACATCTATTGTCAAAGTGTCACTGCCCTCACGCTCTCAGTTTATCATTTTACCACTACTGTCATCATCATTACATTACCACTTTCATGGCTATTTGTTTCACTGTGGTCATTGTCACATTGTTTCCCATTTCCCATTGACAAACACAGTCTTATACTCATATTCCCCTTTGACAAATTTTATCCAGTATTACAAAGGCTGCACACTACATTTGCACTTGGTACTTATTTGTCAAATTCACTTGTGATCAAAACAGAGACTATTTTTATGCCAGTCCACTAAAACAAAGCTATTACCACTATGGCTTGTTTTCCTATGATGCTTTGACACATATGTAACATGTTTGGGTTTTGAGCATATATTGAAACTTTTGACTTCACTACACCTATATCAGCATACATATTGCAGACATCTTGTTTTTAGAGCCATGTCAGAGACGGATTCAGTTTATGAGCAGGAGTATGACAGTGATTCCACAACAGTGGGTAATGTGCCACGGAGGTCTCACAAAGGTGGCAAAGGTGGTAAGCATATCAGGGAGGAGCCTACTTCTTTGGCTCAATTGCAGGCTTGCCCACTTGCAATGGATTGTTTTCAGCGTCAGTCATGTTTCCAATACTGTGAGATGATCTCACAAACCCAGCATCATCGTGAACTAGCTCATCTATTTGTTCTACATTTACATGATGGCCATGTAAACCTCGCCGGAGTAGATTTCATTCTGTCACCAGTGACTATTGCTCAGGCCACCGGCATACCAAATATAGGAGAGGAATGGAACAAATGTCAGCAGTTAGAGAAATTCCACTATGTGCCATACATCAAACCTGGGTATATGAGGCACCTGAGCAGGGTTTTTCCTCTCAGATTCCTGAAGGATGAGTTTGCACCACTGATGAAACTCATCATTCGGTATTTCAGTTGCGAGGGCAGATTCTCGCGTCTCTATGCGTACCATGTCCGTTTGTTGATGCATTTCACGAGGGTACGTATGATGAACATTCCGTACTTCATGTATCGCAACATAGAGAGGATGATGATTTTTGTACAGAAGAAGACCCCAGCACAGCAGCATTGAAGTATATATCATTACGCGCTGATCAAGATCGTAGTGGTACATCAGTTGACACAGCAGGGCATCACTTGGGAGGATTTCATCTCTCGTGACTTATTTACAGCACCACAACCGCTTCCCGAGGTAATTCATGATGCGGGAGAGCCTTCACACCAGCCTGACATTCCTGAGATCGAGCATATCAGTGCTCCATTGTATGTGACATACCAGCGAGGCCATAGGGCCTTATTTGCAGCTACACGATGAGTACTATCTCCACCCAGGGTGGAAGGGGTCTCGTTGACTCCATCAGCAGAGCGAGTATTATCTCCACATGATGTGGAAGGGGTCTCGCCTTCTTCTTCAGCACATGTACAGATTCAGGACAGGGGCAAGAGGCCCATGCATGATGAGGGCCCATCAGGAGGCCGGGACACGGATTTCACGATCGTTGATGTTGATGCGAGCTCTCCTAGCTCGAAGCTGAAAGAGATCATCCAGGAGCAAAAGGCCAAGAATGACACACTGAAAGAGAAATTGCAGAGGGCGCAGTGGGTGATAAACTACCTGGAGCAGCGTAACAAATAGCTAGAGGATGAGCACACACTTTATGAGTTGCGGCGAATCCGTGAGGATCGACAATTGGCCTGTAAGAGACCTGGTGATATGACACCGGCTGATCGAGATTCTTGCCTCACGCACGTTAAAATTCATCTGGAGAAGTTGTTGGCAAAGGCCAATAGAGAGAAAGACATGCTTCGTCACATGAAAGGTCATTATTGGGCTCGCATGTTAGCGCTCAAAACTACCTCAGGCTGAAATGAAGTAAAACTCAAGGCTACATCAAACCACGCTCAGCCTCGTAGCTAGCCCTACGAGGACAGGAGAGGGCTCTCTCCGTCAATCTCGAGAAAATGAGCAATAGGATGCGAGATGACTTACAATAAGAACTAATTTTAGGCTAGTAAAGAGATAGGTATGTTTGATTTTTTGGTTTTTGGGTTTTCGCTGGAGAAATGGGAAAACAAATTTTGGGTCCGGGGATAAGGTCAGACTTTTGCAAATTTCGAGTTGGGGCGAGGTAGGTGATTGTCTTGATGCTTTTGATTTGGATATACGAACAGATTAGACCGACGAGGAGCTGAAGAGGGCAAAGAAGAACTTGGATCCTCTCCAAACAGTCGAAAAACATATAGAACTAACTGAATTCAAAGGCAGAGCACTGTAAACAATGGATTCAACCTCATCTACTCATTCAATTAGTTCAGAAGCATATGAAAGGATGGTATACATTTAAACATGAAGAAACTTACAGTAAACAAAGAGGAAACATCATCAAGAACAGAACACCACAAGGATCCCAACAAGTGCCGTAAAACCCCTGATCTTTCCTTAGCCAAAATATGAAAAATATGTACAATGATATCAAAAGTCTCCCAAGAGTCCAACCTGTAGAATGCCTCAGAAATTACAATATATAGATCACTCTAACACCTTTCCCCACCTCTAGGGGTCGAATTCCCTCTTCAGGGATCAGTTTCAACCAATTCTAATCATGGAACTACAATCTAGGCAGCTAGCAACTTGCCTCTAAAAGAGTGGGAACTGATCCATTTACATGATTTTTACCCTTTTGAGAGTGAATCTTCTAGAATAGATGAAAATAAGCCAAAGTTACATGCCAAACATAAATTTACATCATAAAAACCCAAAAATTCCATCCACAAGCAAAACTGGTCCATACTAGCCGAAAATCTGAGCTGGCAGTTGAAAATTCAGCAAAAATTTAAGTGGGTCGCATTTGAGCCAAGTGGGTTGCATTACGTTCAGCCTGAATTTGAGGTACTTCCCGGCATCCAAATGGAGCTCATGATATCTCGTTGGAAAGCCCTGGATGTTGACTATCCAACCCAAGTGGAATTTCCCAATTTGGAGCTCATTTGACCCTCCAAAACTTCTTTCTCCCAGAAGTACTTCCTGCTGGTGCAAAAGGTGGCAGCAAGGTGGTTTTCATGGTGTTTTTGAGCTCTTTGACCATCCAGAATCTGATGAAATGATTAGTTAATGTCTGAGGATGCATAACTAACCATGAAAAATCAAAAAATGCAAAAATTTCCTCCAGCAAGTGTCCCGAAAAAAAGTGAGCATATGAGTGCGAGACCCACTTAACTGAAAAACCTGTTTTTTGACCCAAAAATTTCAAAATGACAAACTTTTCTCCGAATTTGCTCAAATTTGGAGCGGAGGTCCTCCATCATGTATCTTACCCAGTCAACGAAGCCTCAGCCAAAATCCGAAGTGGATTAGGCCTTTTCCTCCGTCTTAGTGCTTCGCGCAACCTCCTCTTCAGAATCTTCATTCTCGCTTTGCAGACATGCATGCGAGCCCAATAATGGCCTTTCATGTGACGAAGCATGTCTTTGTCTCGATTGGCCTTCGCCAACAATTTCTCCAGATGAATGTTCACATGTGTGAGTACAGTATCTCGGACAGCTGGTGTCATGTCGCCGGGTCTCTTTCGATTCCACTGTCGATCTTCACGGATTTGACGCAGCTCATAAAATGTGAGCTCATCCTCAAGCTGTTTGTTGCGCTGCTCCAAATAGTTTATCACCCACTGAGCCTTCTGCAATTGATCTTTCAGCTTGTCATTCTCGGCCCTTTGCTCCTGGATGACTTCCCTCAGTTTCGAGCTAGGAGAGCTTGCATCAACATCAATGACTGTGAAATTTGTGTCCCGGCCTCTTGATGGGCCCTCATCATGCATGGGCCTCTTGCCCCTGTCCTGTATCTGTACCTGCGCTGAAGAAGAAGGCGAGACCCCTTCCACCTCACGTGGAGATAATACTCGCCGTGTCGCTGCAAATAAGGCCCTGTGGCCTCGCTGATATGTCCGAACCAAAGGAGCGCTGATATGCTCAACCTCAGGAATGTCCGGCTGGTGTGAAGGCTCTCCCGCATCATGCACTGTCTCGGGAGGCGGCTGTGGCACTGTGAAAAGTCACGAGAAATGAAATCCTCCCAAATGATGCCCTGCTCTGCCAACTGATGTAACACTATGATCTTAATCAAAGCGTAATGGTATATACTCCTGTACTGCTGCGCTGGGCTCGTCTTCTTTTGCACAAAATCACCATCCTCTCTATGTTGCGATATATAAAGTACGGAATATTCATCATACGTACCCTTGTGAAGTGCATCAACAAACGAATATGGTACGCAAAGAGACGGGCATATCAGCCCTCACAACTAAAATACTGAATGATGAGTTTCATCAGCGGTGCAAACTCATCCCTCAAGAATCTGAATGGAAAAACTCTGCCCAAGTACCTCATATATCCAGTTTTAATGTATGGCTCATAGTGGAATTTCTCTAAATGCTGACGTTTGTTCCATTCCTCGCCCATGTTTGGTATGCCAGTGGCTTGAGCAATAGTCAAGGGTGACAAAATGAAATCAACCCCGGCAAGATTTACCCGGCCATCCTGTAAATGTAGAACAAACAGACGAGCCAGTTCACGATGAAGCCGGGTTTGTGCAATCATTTCACAAAATCGAAAACATGACAAATACCGAAAACAATCCATTGCTAGTGGACATGCCTGCAACCGAGCCAAAGAAGTAGGCTCCTCTCTGCGATGATCACCACCTTTGATAACTCTGTGAGACCCCCGTGGCACATTACCTTCAGTCGTGGAATCACTGCCTGACTCTTGCTCATACACTGACTCTGTCTCTGACATGGCTTTGAACAAAATATTGGCAATATGTATACTGATATAAATGCAGTGAAAACATAGTTATAATGTATGTTTCAACACCCAATAAATATCACCACTGTCAAAGTACCATAAGGAAACAAACAATGATAACAACCCTGTTTTAGGTGGATTGAGATAAAAGCACAGTCTCTGTTTTAATTGCAAGTGAAACTTGACAAATGGTAGCATGCAGCCTTTAAATGAGTATAAGGCTGTGTTTGTCAATGGGAAATGAACAATAAGTATAAGATTGTGTTTGTCAATGGGAATTGAGACACAATATGACAATGATCACCATGAAACACAAGCCATGACAGTGGTAAAACAATAATGATGACAATGGTGGTATAACGAGTGTGAAGGCAGTGGGGCTTTGACAATACATGCAAAGGCAGATATATCAATCATATAAGGTGGGAAAATACTGATAAAACCATCCATATGTATTTAAAAACCCTGAAGAACAAATCTGCCATGAATGTAGGGTTTCACTTTTCCATTCAAATGTTTAAAGTCTTCAAGATACCACAACCACTTTAAAATCTACTGAGCAATAGTTTAGAACCTGTTTGAAGGCAGCTGGAGATGATTTAAATCGAAACTGGGCGCCCAACGCAATTTTTCTGAACTCTGTTAGCAAGTGGGTCGCTTTTGCCAAGTGGGTCGCATGCGTTATAATTTACACTGGAGAAAACGCCCAGGTGGGCCGCATTTGCCAAGTGGGTCGCATGTGCCCAAGTGGGTCTCATGACCTCCAAACTCTGTCAACAATTCTCCAAAACACGATTTCGGCCTCCAAACTCTTGATTTCGACTTCTATGCTGCGGATTTTGGCAAATGAACTTGTTTTCCATTTTATACATGAGGAAAATATCTTTCACAATCAGATTTGATTTCAAATCTATTTGATAACCCACATTACAATGTTTTTGCATTTTTACATTTGGCTTTTTAATACAATATCTCTCTTTTGGCTTTTCTGAGTTTTGAACTGATGATTTTGTTGTCTCTTGCAGGGATGTGGCTCTTTAGCTTAGGAAAAGATCAGAGGTCTGCATTGAAACTTCTTCTTGGTGAAATGAATACAATTTATTACAAAAATAAAATTAAACAATTTCTAGTTCCAAAACAGAGTTTTGGACTAGAAATGTTTTTCAAATACTTATGATAAAAAAAATATGAAATCAAAATTTGCGGAACCATCCTCATCCTGCGGGCTTTATGACATGCATGCAAATGACTCGAAAACCCTAGACTCTAGGACTAAAGACACTTATTTGACATTTAATGAACATAAATGAAATGATGATGATTTTGAGTGATTTTTGGGAAAATTTTTAAATAGCCCTGTAGGTGTAAGCATGAGGAAACATAAGACAACAGACCCCTTCGTCAGTCAATGGCATGCTCCTAGCGAAATGCAATGAAGTGGAACAAGCGAGACACCTAAGAATGAATATGCAAAAAACGAAATGATCACTGACGGAGGGCTGTAAGGACCGACTCTAACATTGGCTCCAATGGGGATGGTGGCTCCATGGAGGTGCCAAGAACGGCAGATCTCTGGGGGAGTCAGACAGTGCCTTCATCCATTGGGCAATGGAGTCATTATTTCAACTGATAAAACAAAAACTTTGGACATATTTATTGACTGCAGATTTGACTAAAGACTGACTGGAATTTGACCAAAACTGACATGACTTTAAAACTAAAAGACTGATAAAACTGACTTGACAATTTCAAACCAACCAACCTCCATCTCCAGAATTATAGCCTTCGCTCCGGGCCCCAGACTGAAGATGAGAGATCAGTACACACTTGCAATGGAACAAAAGTAAAATGATATATACAATGATAATGAGATCAGCAGAAGATACTCAGAAGTAATATCGCTTCAGCAACCGACCATTGATCAGTCCTCCAGGACAATCATCTCCATTCATTTCTTTGAGAAGAAATGCATTTTGACCCCGATACGCTGCAATCTTAAAAGGACCCTTCCACAGATTTTCAAATTTTCCGTGCTTTCCCTTATCCTCATTCCGAGCATCCCATTTCAAAACTACCTCATCCAACTGAAACTTATCTGCTTTCGCCTTTCTGTCGTAGATCTTCTTTATGTGCTCCTGTAACTTGAAAGTATTTTGAAATACCTCCTCTCGTGTCTGCTGTAAATGAATCATCTGATTAATCCTCCGCTGCATAGGATCTTCCTCACTCCCAGCCTCTTGAAGCAATTTGACCACCGGGACAGCAAGTGAAGTAGGAAAAACCGTATCTATTCCATACACCAGCTCGAAAGGAGACATGCCAATCGACTTTTTCTGACTTACTCTATCAGCCCACAGCGCATTCATTAATTTCTTATGCCATCCCTTTTTGTTGATTTCTAGCAATTTCTTAATGATATTCACCAAGGACTTGTTTGAAGATTCCGCCAAACCATTTCCTTGCGGGTGGTAAGCGGTCGAATGTCCCAAACTGATATTGTACTTATAGCAAAATTCAACCATCCTTTTAGACTTGAAGGCCGTTGCATTATCTGTGATTATTTTGCTAGGACACCCAAAACGTGACAGAATATCATTTTCAAGAAAAGAGATAATTACCGCATCCGTGGCCTGTCGAGTGGGAATCACCTCAATCCACTTCGTGAAGTAGTCTGTAGCTGTCAATATCCATCTATGCTGTCTGGAAGATGCTAGGTGGATTTCCCCGATAAAATCCAATCCCCACTGCTGGAATGGTGCACTAACTTCAATTGGTTTTAGAGGCAAAGGCTGTAGTTTCTGCTTCCCTTCGAAAATTTGACACTCATGACAATTTTTAACAGCCTTAAATACATCAGAAAACAAAGAAAGCCAATAATACCCTGCCCTTAGAATCTTATTCGCTGTGGTCTTCCAAAACAAATGACCTCCACAGTCATCTTTGTGAAAGTCCTCCAAAACTTTTTGAGCTTCCTCCTCTACCAAACAATTCAACAATATACCTCCAGGATCTTTCCAATATAATGCAGAATTCAGAATGCAGAATTTAGCAGCTCTTAACTTCAATGTTCTACTCTTATTTCTAGGCATCCCGGGCGGTGAAGACAAATTCTGAAGCACGTATAAAATGTCAGCATACCAAGGGGAAGAAACAAAAATATCAGATACCTGGACTGACGTACTTTCCTCATCTTCATCGGACATGGCAGCGATCAAATTTATGTCTAGAGCATGCAGATTTGTTTCAGCCATGAGCTTGGCGAGTCCTTGTCCTTTTATCAGCTTGGTTGGTTTAATTTCCACATCGTATTCTAACAACGTAGCGATCCACTTACCCCTTCTTCCCTCTGGATCTGCCTGTACCAAAACATCTTTAACTGCTGCGTTAGGAACGTATGCTATAATGTGGGAATGCAATATATACACACAGAAATCTTTCAAGGCCTTTACAAGCGCAAGTGCTTGTTTCTCAATAATATTGTACTTCAATGCTCCATCCCTTATGATCCGACTGAAAAAAGCAATGGGCTTCTCAACTCCGTCCCTTTTTTGCATCAAAACAGCTGCCAATGTGTGCTCAGAAGCAAAAGAAAATAAAATGAAGTCCTGTGTGTAATCCGGGTTGATTAAAATAGGGGCTGAGGAAAGAGCTATCTTTACCAAATTGAATGATTTCACTGCCTCTTCTGTCCACTTTACCTGACTGTCCTTTTTCAGCATGTTCGTGATTTCTCTAAGGTGTTCTGCAAGATTTGGAATGAAACGACGCAGAAAATTCATTTTACCATTGAATGGTTGTATTTCTTTCTTATTCCAGGGCTGCTCAATCTGTTGTATGGCTTCAACACGTGCAGGGTCAACTCGAATGCCATCTTTCGATATGATGTGGCCAAGGAGCTTGCCTTCATCCATGGCAAAAAGGCTCTTTTTCGGATTCAGCGAAATGCCATATTTTCTGCACTTCTGGAAAACAATTTTCAAATGATATAAATGTTCCTCATCAGAGTTTGAAAACACAGTTAAATCATCAAGGTAAACAACCAAAAACACATCCTTCTCGTTGGCAAAAGCCATGTCCATTGCACGCTGAAAGGTAGCGCCTGCATTCTTTAAACCAAACGGCATTTTTGCATAATGAAATGTTCCCCAAGGAGTGGTGAACGCAGTCTTGTCACGATCATCTTCCTGCACTAAAATCTGATTATAACCTGAGTATCCGTCGAGTAGTGACATCCTTGATGCTCCAACTACTCACTACAATATATGGTCCATTTTTGGCAGCGGATAATTGTCTTTTAATGATACCTTATTCAAATTTCTGAAGTCAATACATAAACGGATCTCACCTGTCTTCTTTCTCACGGGCACCAAATTTGATATCCAATCTGAAAATCGAATAGGTACAATGATTCCTGACTTATACAACCTATTTACCTCTTTTTCAATCGATGGTAGCAGCTTTGGATTGATTCTCCTCAACTTTTGACAAAAAGGCTTCTGATTTGGTTTGATGGGGATAGTATGCTGAATGATGTTAGTATCATATGTTTTTAGATCTGAATAATCCCACGCAAACACATCAGAAAATGAAGACAACAATTTCACATATTCTGCCTTTACCTTTGGTGACAATGACTTTGATAATTTTACCATCTTGGGATTCTCAGTTGTCCCAATATTTACCTCTTCGACACCTTTTTCTGTTGGCCTCAATGTCGGTTTGCGGGCTACATCATCTTGATCAAACAACTCTTCCAAAGGAATCAATCCCTTAGGAATGATGTTATCCTTAAGTTGCAGCACTTCCATTTGGTTTATTTGCATGTCATCACTGCCATCATCATTTTCAGTATCTATGGAGGTGTCTTTGAACTTACCCTTATTCTGTAGAAAATCACTAATCTCCTCATCATCCTGAAAAACTTGCCAACATCGCTGATTGTCTGGAACGGTAGGGCGGTGTTTCACATGAATCTCGAATTTGTTGCTGGAATTCATCGGAATTTTAAGATTGCTTGCTGCCTTAGCAAGTCCATCAACAACACCATTTTGTATGCGGGGCACACATGTCAAAGTATGATCAGAAAATAACTTCAGAATGTCTAAGACTGCATTACAGTAAGCCCTCATGCGAGCATGCTTAGCCTGAAACTCACCTTTAACTTGCTTTATCACCAATTCCGAATCACCATATACTGCAATCCTTTTCGCTTTCAGCTTCTTAAGAATCTTAAGGCCAGCAATAAGAGCCTCGTATTCCGCTTCATTATTAGAACAGTCAAATGCCAGCTTGTAGGAACACACTCTCACATTGCTCGGGACCTTATCCGGAGCGGAAAACGGACTATGAATCCAAACACCAATTCCAGCACCGTCGCTGCCCACTGCGCCATCAAAATCCATGGTCCAAAGACCATCTTCATCGTCCTCTAAATGCTGAAACTATACCGGCTCTGTTTTTTCTGTTTGCTGCCCATTGTCTTCAGCTGATTGCTCCATAATAGCTTGTTTTTCTCTTCTTTCTTTTTGCAAAACTTCTCTAAAATTCTCAGTGATTTCTGGTATATCTTCTGCCTGAACTAATTGACTTTCTATATCATTAAAACTATCAGCAAGCAACACAAATGACTCTAAGTCGGTATGTACATAATTTACAGGATGATTGATTGGCTTCTCTTTGCTAGTTATCATGTATTTCATCTTCTGCTCTCAATATAACTTTCTCATTTGACCGAAGACTGGGATTTTAGCATAAGAGAAATCTAACTGAAGTGTACCTTTCAACTTTGCCCCCCAAGATCGCGAAAGGAGCATACCAAATCGTGGAGGAATGTCCGCCACCACCACATCCATTAAGACATTCTTTGCTGGAATTTGATCTAAGCTTACAACCAAATCTTTGATGAGTCCTATACATCTCACACGGCTGGAATCAAATGAATATAAATCATGATATTTTCTTGTAATATCTAATCCCAACTTTTCCATGATTTCCTTTGGCATCAAATTGTGCGAAGCACCCGAATCGAACATAGCATTGTGCAAAACATATTCATGCAACCTCAAACTGATATAAAAGGGGGGAACATCACTGTCAGGTGACTCACCATCTAATGCAGGCCCGAAAATCAGTTCTGGCTGATCATCCTCAACATTAACCGTATCGAACATTGGATCAAAGTTCAGAATTTTGGAGACTTGCCCGCGATAGCTACTGTTCTTCATGATTTCTGTCAAAGGAATAGATATTTTTAATTTGGAAATCTCATTTTCCAAACTAAATGCTGAAACTTTCTCAACTTCTTTGACCAGAACTTCCTTCTTTTCAGCCTTGTCTTTCACTATGTTTGACTGATTTACCTTTTCTGCTGATGGTACTTTACTAGCTGCGGGATCAATTGTCTCTTTTCCTTTCTTCTGTGGTATCGGTGAATCCGTCTTCGGTGCTGAAGCTTCTTTTCGTTTCTGAATTGGATTTATGGGCACATCTCGGTTTCTCAATGAGTATTGCTTTTGTTGGGCGGACAAAGCATTCAAATATCCTCTTTGGTATTCATCTGACTCTTCCTCTAAATCTGCATCATTTGCTAGAATGAAATCTTCATCTTTCTGAACAACTGAAC
This sequence comes from Pinus albicaulis, assembly GCA_034641835.2. Lineage (NCBI taxonomy): Eukaryota > Viridiplantae > Streptophyta > Pinopsida > Pinales > Pinaceae > Pinus > Pinus albicaulis. Next base: position 1,591,954,680 of record CM076570.1, read on the forward strand.
TTTCTCCGTATTCTTCATCCTCAGTGATATAGATAGGCAGATCATCGGGAGTGAAGAAATGATTTTGCTCACCTGATACATCATCATCATCGTCGGAATCATGACTCACAAAATTCTGCAAAAGAGGTGTCTTAATCTGCTGTTGGGCTGCTGGCTCTGGTGGTCTTTGTTCACGCTGCTTTATTCTGAACTGTGGCTGCTGCTGGCCACGATAATTTGGATTGCGAATCTGCGTTTCTGATTTGTCAAGATTCATTCTCTTAAACATTTTCTCCATCTCGCGAATCAAGTGTTGTTCAGATGTAGATGTGGAAGGCTCTTCTTTTATCGTCACTCTTTTCTCTGCTTTCAACCGTGCTCTTTTATCGTTCAGATTTGCCTCAACACTAACAACGATCTTCTGCATATCTTCTAAAGTAGGCGGATCTCTATCACGAAGGGAATAAGCCATCTCCGGATCAAAGCCATCCGGGAATTTAAGGAGAGCAGACTTTTTAGACGGTCTCAAGTCATATGGAATTGCATTGTACACCATATTGAATCTAATAATATAACCCTGAACAGACTCACCAGGATTACGTTTGATGTTTGTATATTCTGAAGTAATCTGCAGCGGATCCTTTTTCATCTCCCATCGATCTAAAAATTGATCCTGAAGTTCTTGCAATGTGTTGATACTTCTGGCTTGTAGAGCTCTGAACCATTTACGAACTTCTCCTCCAAAAGTCTGGGCAAACAATCTCATTGAAACATTTTATGCATCAACTTCATGCAGATCCAAGAAGTCTGTCATTCGAATGATGTGCTGCTGAGCGGATATACTCTGTGGTGTGCCATCAAATATGGGAATTTTGCATTGGTAATCAGCAGGCATATGATCTAAATTGGCTGGTAAAGCAAGAGGTGCAAATCTGGCTGCCATGACTCTTGGCGGATTGATGATAATCTGCTGTCTAGGAGAAACAGGAGGACTAGGAGCAGTAGGTGTGCGAAGTATATGCGGTGGAGATGGAGGAGAAATTACTATGGACTGCTGATCAGAAAACTCAGGCTGAACCGGAATGGTAGGTATAAATGGAGGCTCAGTAGGGGTCCGTGAACTAGATGCAAATTCAGATGATTCAAAAGTTTGTGGATCAGATTCAGTGAATTCAGGAGTGTTGGTATCGACAATGGAATTTTGCAACTGTCTATCCAAGTAATGTGAAACAAATCTATATTGCAAATCTTCGGTAAACAATGGATCCGGAACTAATCTTGACAACTCAGTTTGAGAAAAATTTACAAACAAGGATGTTTCAAATCGTGCATCAAAAGGAATTTCATCAACATATATAATTTTCACAGGACAGGATGCAGATCTAGATAGCGATCTGGAATTCCCAAAACTCACTTGACTTTCTCTTTCAGAACTTTCTTGACTTCCTTGTCTTCTAAGGATCCTAGGAATCAAATTTGGATTTTCAAATACTGTTGGTGGATCAGGGTCAGGATTCGACCTAGTATTCCTTCTTGAAGCCAGTGTATTGATCTTCTCGGGATAAATTTCAAGGAACACAATCAATTCATTTCAGCCTTTCGACTTCTAGACTCAATCATCCAAAGGGTCTAGAACGAATAAGTATACTGGGGTGATTTACAAATCAAGTGCTGCACTCACAAGCTTACCGGAGATCGACTGAAGCAGCGTTTATCTACTACCGCTTATGCATAGCAAAAGCGTTTCGAAAGCTACCTGGCGTGACTTCAGACTCCGTCTAAGACTCATGGAACAAACACATCAACAAGAAAACCATCAAATTCCCCAGTGGAGTCGCCACTATGTTAGTGCTCAAATCTACCTCAGGCTGAAATGAAGTAAAACTCAAGGCTACATCAAACCACGCTCAGCCTCGTAGCTAGCCCTACGAGGACAGGAGAGGGCTCTCTCTGTCAATCTCGAGAAAATGAGCAATAGGATGCGAGATGACTTAAAATAAGAACTGATTTTAGGCTAGTAAAGAGATAGGTATGTTTGATTTTTTGGTTTTTGGGTTTTCGCTGGATAAATGGGAAAACAAATTTTGGGTCCGGGGATAAGGTCAGACCTTTGCAGATTTTGAGTTGGGGCGAGGTAGGTCAATGTCTTGATGCTTTTGATTGAATATATGGATAGATTAGACCGACGAGGAGCTGAAGAGGGCAAAGAAGAACTTGGATCCTCTCCAAACAGTCGAAAAACATATAGAACTAACTGAATTCAAAGGCAGAGCACTGTAAACAATGGATTCAACCTCATTTACTCATTCAATTTAGTTCAGAAGCATATGAAAGGATGGCATACATTTAAACATGAAGAAACTTACAGTAAACAAAGAGGAAACACCATCAAGAACAGAACACCACAAGGATCCCAACAAGTGCCGCAAAACTTCTGATCTTTCCTTAGCCAAAATATGAAAAATATGTACAATGATATCAAAAGTCTCTCAAGAGTCCAACCTGTAGAATGCCTCAGAAATTACAATATATAGATCACTCTAACACCTTTCCCCACCTCTAGGGGTCGAATTCCCTCTTCAGGGATCAGTTTCAACCAATTCTAATCATGGAACTACAATCTAGGCAACTAACAACTTGCCTCTAAAAGAGTGGAAACTGATCCATTACATGATTTTTTACCCTTTTGAGAGTGAATCTTCTAGAATAGATAAAAATAAGCCAAAGTTACATGCCAAACATAAATTTACATCATAAAAACCCAAAAATTCCATCCACAAGCAAAACTGGTCCATACTAGCCGAAAATCTGAGCTGGCAGTTGAAAATTCAGCAAAAATTTAAGTGGGTCGCATTTGAGCCAAGCGGGTCGCATTACTTTCAGCCTGAATATGAGGTACTTCCCGGCATCCAAATTGAGCTCATGATAGCTCGTTGGAAATCCCTAGATGTTGACTATCCAACCCAAGTGGAATTTCCCAATTTGGAGCTCATTTGACCCTCCAAAACTTCTTTCTCCCAGAAGTACTTCCTGCTGGTGCAAAAGGTGGCAGCAAGGTGGTTTTCATGGTGTTTTTGAGCTCTTTGACCATCCAGAATCTGATGAAATGCTTAGGTAATGTCTAAGGATGCGTAAATAACCATGAAAAATCCAAAAATGCAAAAATTTCCTCCAGCAAGTGTCCCGAAAAAAAGTGAGCATATGAGTGCGAGACCCACTTAACTGAAAAACCTGTTTTTTGACCCAAAAATTTCAAAATGACAAAATTTTCTCCGAATTTGCTCAAATTCGGAGCGGAGGTCCTCCATCATGTATCTTACCCATTCAACGAAGCCTCAACCAAAATCCGAAGTGGATTAGGCCTTTTCCGCCGTCTTAGTGCTTCGCGCAACCTCCTCTTCAGAATCTTCATTCTCGCTTTGCAGACATGCATGCGAGCCCAATAATGGCCTTTCATGTGACGAAGCATGTCTTTGTCTCGATTGGCCTTCGCTAACAATTTCTCCAGATGGATGTTCACATGTGTGAGTACAGTATCTCTGTCAGTTGGTGTCATGTCACCGGGTCTCTTTCGATTCCACTGTCGGTCCTCACGGATTTGACGCAGCTCATAAAATGTGAGCTCATCCTCAAGCTGTTTGTTGCGCTGCTCCAAATAGTTAATCACCCACTGAGCCTTCTGCAATTGATCTTTCAGCTTGTCATTCTCGGCCCTCTGCTCCTGGATGACTTCCCTCAGTTTCGAGCTAGGAGAGCTCGCATCAACATCAATGACTGTGAAATCTATGTCCCGGCCTCCTGATGGGCCCTCATCATGCATGGGCCTCTTGCCCCTGTCCTGTATCTGTACCTGCGCTGAAGAAGAAGGCGAGACCCCTTCCACATCATGTGGAGATAATACTCACCGTGTCGCTGCAAATAAGACCCTGTGGCCTCGCTGATATGTCCGAACCAAAAGAGCGCTGATATGCTCAACCTCAGGCATGTCCGGCTGGTGTGAAGGCTCTCCTGCATCATGAACTGTCTCGGGATGCGGTTGTGGCACTCTGAAAAAGTCTCTAGAAATGAAATCCTCCCAAGTGATGCCCTGCTCTGCCAACTGATGTAACACTATGATCTTGATCAAAGCGTAATGGTATATACTCCTGTACTGCTGCGTTGGGCTCGTCTTCTTTTGCACAAAAATCACCATCCTCTCTATGTTGCGATATATGAAGTACGGAATATTCATCATACGTACCCTTGTGAAGTGCATCAACAAACGAATATGGTACGCAAAGAGACGGGCATATCTGCCCTCACAACTAAAATACTGAATGATGAGTTTCATCAGCGGTGCAAACTCATCCCTCAAGAATCTGAATGGAAAAACTCTGCCCAAGTACCTCATATATCCAGTTTTAATGTATGGCTCATAGTGGAATTTCTCTAAATGCTGATGTTTGTTCCATTCCTCGCCCATGTTTGGTATGCCAGTGGCTTGAGCAATAGTCAAGGGTGACAAAATGAAATCAACCCCGGCAAGATTTACCCGGCCATCCCATAAATGTAGAACAAACAGACGAGCCAGTTCACGATGAAGCCGGGTTTGTGCTGTTAGCCATCAGTATTTTTTACATGTTAGTGATGACTATATCTACAGCTGAGTTTTCTAGAAACTAATTTCCTTATGTCAATATGTCATCCAGAAAACCCTCCCAAAACTTTTTTTGCCCTTCTATCTATTCAGTCCACCTCTGGCGAAGTCAAAACCTCATGGTCACAAGCCTACCTAGCTTCAGCCTTCTTGATCTGCCCATCACCTTTAAAAGGCAAATCCACATATGTTTCAAAAGTCTCCCCTATGTTAGGAAGTGGCGTTTTAGGACATTTCACCTTTGGCAATCATCAAAAAGCCAAAAAGCCTCCATCTGCAAAAGACCTGCCATGACTGATCCCTTACTTTGCAAATGAAATTAACAAGCAGCCCTAAGTCGCGCCACTCACATCCCCTAGATCTCAGCACTGCATAAAATCCAATCTCAAGCTGACTATTAGGTTTTTCACAGTGTTCTATGGTTCTACAAAGACAGGAAATAGATTTCATCTCATGGAGTAAATGTTTGAGTTTACAGTTAGAAGAACAGCTGCTTCTAAATGTAACTTGAGCCTTTAGATATGTCTGCAAAACAGGAAGCTACTCATCTGGACTTTACAGCTCTTTCCAGCATGAAAATCACAGCAAAAAGAGATACCACTGTCTCAGCAAACTGATAAATTTTCAAGGCCCAGAACCTCCTTCATTTACAAGCAGAGGGTTAGGGCGCCTCCTTCATCCATAAGCAGAGGGCGCAGGCCAGTGTTGACTCAGAAGGTTGCAAAAGTCCAGGTTTGCCTTTACTGAAACAATGAAACAATATCTTCAGGTTTCATGAATGTAATTGATGACCATAACAGGAATATAGTGGAAATATGATAAGCTCAATGGAAAGGGGATTTTGGCCTGATAAAGGAGCTCATTTAAAACTTGCGAACCATATGGATTGTTGAAACTTAGAAGGACCTGTCATCAGTAAACATCCAAATCATAAGAGGCCTGTTTTGTTCAAGATCGAATGGAATAGAGGCTGTTAACCAATGCCATTACACAGGCAGAAAGAGAGCCCTTAGCTTTTTCAAATGCACTGACCTTCATAGTCACAAAGAGTTTTTTTCAAGTAACAGGTCATGAGATAAACAATCCAAATGATAAATTTCTCAGTCACCCTTAGAACAGTGTCACTGTGGCTAGGGTTTTCTTCTAAAAACACAGTGATGCTTGCAAGTAAAGATGCTAAGATTGGTGTTTTTCAAGAAGTTTGATTACCACCACATTCAGAGAAAGGCTGTGTCGAACCTAATGGTCAAAAAGTCTCCGGACCTCTTATCTGATGAAGAGCCTCCTCCATGCATGAGTAGAGGGCCAAAGCTACTGCAGGGTGCTGAAACTGATTGATACAAGAAAGCAGTGGAAGGATACAAAGAAATTGAATAGAAGTCATTGCACAGGTAAATAATAGTGTTTTTGATACAAAGGTATTGGTTTTCATATTCAAATGAGATGTCTGTCAGACTGTACCCATAGTCAAAAAGAGGCTCAAATATCTCATCTCAGCAAATACAAAGGGATAGTAAAATTGCCATGGCTGTTGAATCATAATACCTCTGCCACAGCGAAATTAGGGTTAAGGAGCGCCCGGGCAGTTTGATTCAAAATGATTTTCTGACCAAAAAGAGATGAAATTTACAAAAGTGAGAGAGGTTTTTGTCCCTCATAGGTTCAAGAAGAAAAACCTTCTTCATTTTCTACACAGGTATCACGGTTTGTGAGAAACATGAAAACTACAGATGTCACGGGAGAACTTCTGCACTAGGATACACCATTTTTGACCAGTGATGGGACAGTCAGTTTTTGAAGGCTCAATTGGACTTCAAATGAAAAAATTAAAGTTTATATGGAAAATAGACTTCCATAGCTTTCCTATGAGCCATCTCGGGCCAAATTCCGACAAAAGGAAGGCATTCAAAAATGGTCTGCAATCAACGCTATGTTTTTCTGCACCAGCATACACCATTTTTTACCAGTGATGGGACAGTCAGTTTTTGAAGGCTCAAATGGACACCAAATGAAAAAATTCAAGTTTTTCTGGAAAGAATACTTCCACATCTTTCCAACGAGCCATCTCGCGCCCAATTCCGACACCGGGAAGGCATTCAAAAATGGTCTACAAACAGCTCGATGCATTTCTGCACCAGGATTCACCAGTTTTGACCAGTGTTGGGAAAATCAATTTTTGAAGGATCAAATGGACACCAAATTAAAAAATTAAAGTTTTTCTGGAAAGTAGACATCCACACCTTTCCAACGAGCCATCTCGCGCCCAATTCCGACACCGGGAAGGCCCTCAAAATGAACTGCAAACTTGCGCGACTTGCCTGGAAAAGGGCGCGACGTGCCTGGAGCGAAAAATACAAAGGGCCATAACTAAGGCGCGACGTGCCTGTAGCAGCCTGCGGCACTCCTGTAGAAAAGGTCAAAAATTTGCCTAAAAACCTTAAAAAACTCTTTCCATATCTGCTCCAACTCTCAAGCAAGGATTTGCATCATTTTTCAAGGTATTTTTGTCTTGCACCCTTTCAGTTCAAAAGTGCTAAATGGTGTTTGGGGCAAAGAAAGTATGGTTTGAAATAAGATGTTTTTAGTAACTGTTTTAAGAGAGGGTTACTGCTCAAACATCAACCAAATGGTGGTTTTATTTTAAATGTTCGAAAATAACCCATGAACCACCCTCCAAACAGTTTTAAATAAGTACAAAACAGTGTCCAAAAGGAGAGACAGGGTGGTGAGAGGTGAAACTTTAAAAGAGTATTGAATTTGCAGGAGTGTAAAAACCAATGAAACTGCCCTCAAACTGTGTCAAAGAAAGAAGAGACAAGGTGTTTTAAGAGGCAAAACAGTGGGTCATTCTTCTTACACAGTGATCATTATATAAACCTTGATGACTTTCCATAAATCTCCTCTGTGATAAAAGGATAAAAGCAGTATTGTTCTGTCAAAATTTGTGTGCTTGCCATCATCTATAAGAAAAGCCCTTGCCAAGAATGCTTATCAAACATCATTCAACATTTTTCCAAGAGAAAAGGGCCTCCTTCATAAATAATTATATGGCCAGATACATTAATTCATTTCAAGGTCTGTTTGATCAGAAAAACAAGGTAAGAGACCAAAAGAAAAGCAGGGGGTACCACTGCAATCCAAAGAGGTCAAGCTTATCTCCCAACAAGTTTTCTATCAAAACACAATCTGCAGCTCCAACTAGACAGAATTTGAAGAGTGGTTAATGAGGTGAGTCAGTGCACAGGCGAAAGAGCTGATGATGATTATGTTTTAAAGAGAACTGGTCTCTCTGCTCACAAAAAGGTGTCTTTCAAGTTGCTTATCATGGTAGACAAAGGAAACTTGAGTTTAGTTCTCCCAACAAAGCACTACAAATAGCATCACAAGCTCACAAGGATATGAACAGGTTATGGCCCCAGTTACAAAGCCCTAGAACAGCATGCAAAACCAAATCAAGCATGTTACCATTTCCAAAATAAAGGCAGTTCCCTATAAAGGTCAAAGGTACCATATCAGTGCCAATTGAGTAAGAGAGAGGTTGTGATATTGCCCCACTACCCTGGTGAAACAAGGTTGAAGCTGTCAAACATATGCATTGTTTGAAATTGTGAGAAAACTTCCATGTACAGTTGGAAGGTGGTGGGTCAGACTAGTGCAAGGAGCATTAGAGTATGGAGAGAGCAGTTGTGTAAGAGGAGTCTTTTACAGTTTAAATGATAGGAGAGTGTTTGTGATATCATAAAAACATCTCAAAACTCTATCGCCTTGCCCCCTAAAACACAGTTACTGCTCACTGTGTAAATCCAATATGATTGACTGTATTTATGGTGTTTAATTGATTAAGTTGCATGCTATGAAGAAAACAGTGTGTTGTTGGAGTAAAGTTGATGATCAATTGAATGCAATAAACTCTGTCCTTTAAGCACAAGTAACCTTGGACTATGTTTTGCCCCTTTGTTTGACTGAGTTTATATATCATTGCATATTGATGAGCTGCATATGAGGGGTTTAGTGTTTTGATCAAAGGGGAGCTTCTCGACATTGAACTGCTACAAATTTTTGATACCACAGCATACAAAACTTTTCAAACTCTGTCACCATGTCTGTAAACAGTGTTTTTGCTGTGTGGATATCCGTGGTTTAAAATTGTGTTAAAGTGCTGAATATACTAATGAAGTGCCTACAAGGAAAAAGGTTTTGAACTCAAAACTTTGTTTTCACCTTCTTCTTCAAAGGACAAGGGTTTCTTATATCTCCAAAGCATCAAAGGGCAGGTTACCTTTACCAATCACAGAAAAGATAGTTGTTCACTGTGTATACTACTTGACTGTCTTTTTGTTCTTCAAGTTCATTTTATAAGTTGATATTCAGATGGTTGAAAGGGCGATTTTCTAGAGAGACAGGGTTCTATATTGAAAGGGAGCCTTGATTGTTTGAAAGTTAAAACTCTTGCAGGCTTTGTTGAAACCTTTGAAACATTTCCAAGATCTGTCACCTTTGTTCTATGAACAGTGAAATTGACTGTGTGTCTACACTAAAGGTGACTGTGTGTATGGTGTGAGCCTTGTTGGTTGATTAGCATACTAAGACAAGGGCAAGATTGTGAAGTTGAGAAGTTTACCTCGGTCAAAGATACAAGAATATATTGATTGGCCTCCAAACATCGCAGGGAAGGGTGACCTTGTCACTATACACAACAAATCCACTTGACTGTCTATCTTCATTTGATTGTATTTTTCTCCTTAAAAGTCTGCTTGTGGATATTGGCTGATTGCATATCAAAGGTTGGGAAGGCCACATTTTGAAGAAACATGGGTCTTGTATCAAACAAGGACATTTTAAACAACATCCAAGATCCTTTTTCCTTACCAAACAGTGTTTAACCTTTCATAAAGCAGAGTTAGTGAGGAATATGCCACTATAATTCGAAGGTATTGTCAAAATTGGGTATGATGAACAGTGACACATAGGAAAGGCAATGTGTTTTGATTGAAAGGAGTGTATTATTATTTGATTACTACAGGTCTTTTTGTGTTCACATCAAAAACACCAAGGCCTCCGTGACCTTTGTCCAAGCTCAGAAAATCAGTTAACTGTCTATGTATTTTAAACTAACTGTGGGCTTATCTTTAAAAATTATTTGGTGGAATGACACACAAAGGCAAGAAAAGGTATTTTTTGGAAGGAGCAGGGATCTTATACCCAAGGAGGACATCACACACAACAATTGAACCATGGTTGCCTTGATAAAAACAGTGACTGACAGAGAAGGCAGAATTTTGTTTGAGCAGCAAGAACATGATGAACACGGCCATGATAGTGACGAAGCAAGGGCAACCAAGAGATGATACACAGCAGCATCCTGATGAGGGCAAGCGGATACAAGACATGGATCACGAAGGGAATTCTCCAAAGTATGTGCTATCTGCCTCTCCTAGGCAAGGGGCCATGACTTCTTCACCAAAGCCAGAATGCCAAATATGAGACAAGGCTGCCCAAGACAAGCTCAAGAAGGCTAAAGGGAAGCGCCCGACATGGAAAGTAAAAAAAGACACTTCAGAACTTCATATTTTGGTTTCTGCTTCCGAACATATTGCCAAGGACCCTTGAGGGTCATACACGCCGATTTTGGGCAAATTTTGACACAATCTTGTTTTTTCACATTTTTTGGGTTTTTGGCCGAAAACTCGTAATTTCGCCATTTCAGTTTGATGAGTTTTCAAGGGAGGAGGATGATACCAATGGATGCCATAATTCCATGAGCAGGTCTCCAGCGATTTTCAAGGCATTTGAAGATCATTCGCCCCCTCAAATTGGCGAAAAACACCCTCTTTTTGCACATTCTGCCCGCCATATCAGCAGCCTGCTATTTTCTGGGTTTTTGCACACAGGTACAGTTTTGAGGTACTTCCTGAGATCAGATTGAGGTAATTTCACTTGCGTCGGAAAGCAGACACAGAGAGCTTTCCAACGAGCCATCATGAGCCTCGTTTCGACACCAGGAAGGCTTCCATTTGCATCCAGCAAGTCAGGGGACCTTTTTCAGGCATAAATATGAAGTATTTTTGTAATTTTTGAACTCCAAAAATCTGCTTTTCCCAAATGTGCGTTAAGCTATTTTTATCATTGGGAAATCATGTAAAGTCAATATAATTTCTGTTTTTAGCAGTTTTTTAGATATTTAGTGAGATATTTTGTGCCTTGGGCTTTGCAAAGCCTCAAGGACAAGTTTAGATATTTTGACTTGGCCAATGGGATAGCTAGTTGCTCCATGAGGTTTTCCTCCCTCAAGCCTATTTATTCCATGGTTCTCATTGTAAATCAGAGGCTGAAATTGAGAGAAGAATTAATGCATTGGTCATATGATCTTTGAAGAATACACTTGAGTTATGATGTTTGGATTGCCTCTTGGATGCTTTTGAGGAATGTTGAAGGCTTGTTGATGGATTCCTTGACATGGTAGAATGGTATAGTGCTTCTTAATATTGTTTTGTCTTCTAGTTTCCACTCATATTTCATTTTCTTGCTGCTATAGATCAGTAAAGATTGATTTTGAGACATGCCCATGGAGGCACCTCAAAATCCCTGAATCTTCATAGCTTGATGTTTTCTTCTCCCTTAGTTATGCTAAAGAATTCTTAGCTGCTCTTTAGTAACCTAAGGTGTTGTTGCTAAGTTTTATTCATGAGTTCCATGTATGTTGAGTAGGATGTATGGTTTGCCCTACCTACCTATCAGCTGCCCATAGTTCTGTCCATAAAACTTTCTCTTTGACTGATTTGTTGATCATTTTGTTGAACCAAGGAGGCCTAGTCCCGATCTAGCCCTTTGCCTAAAACTATGAAAACTTATTTGTCCAAGTGCCCAATGACTTAAAGGCTATGTTTAGGCGTTCCGGCATAGTTTATGAGTTGTTAGTTTGTCTCATGTGTTTTCCCCAAAGTCTGATAGCCTTTTCCCGAAGTTAGAGGGTCTTATACCTCTATGTATGGCTGGAATGTTTGATTTCTTATGTATTGATTAGCTTATAGTTATTCCTAGCATGATTAATGGCTTGATATTACATGTTTATGTCTGCTATTAACTAGTTTGCATTTGAAATCCCTTGTCTTTCACCAACTTATTGTCCATTTAATCCATTTTTCCCAGAGATCCCTTCTACTGTGAATCAAATCGGCCCTACAGCAGCTTTACATCATCACTTCATAGCTTCCTTGACCTGTTTGACCCCATAGCCCAATTTATCTACATCTTGTTATCCGGTTTATGTATTTGATCAGTTTCATCCCTCACAAACTTAAAAACTAAAAAACCAAAAAACACACTTCATAACTAGCCTAATATCAGAACATCGCAAGTAAACACACCGACATCTTCTACACATATAGAGAGAGCCCTCTCTGAGTCCAGGAAGGCTAGGTCCTTGGGCTCCAAAGCTTGGTTTGATGTTACATCGTCATTTGGCTAGCCAATCAGCCAAATCACGGGACCCTAACATGTGCAATCATTTCACAAAATCGAAAACATGACAAATACCGAAAACAATCCATTGCTAGTGGACGTGCCTGCAACCGAGCCAAAGAAGTAGGCTCCTCTCTGCGATGATCACCACCTTTGATAACTCTATGAGACCCCCGTGGCACATTACCTTCAGTCGTGGAATCACTGCCCGACTCTTGCTCATATACTGACTCTGTCTCTGACATGGCTTTGAACAAGATAATGGCAATATGTATACTGATATAAATGCAGTGAAAACACAGTTATAATGTATGTTTCAGCACCCAATAGATATCACCCACTGTCAAAGTACCATAAGGAAACAAACAATGATAACAACTCTGTTTTAGGTGGATTGAGATAAAAGAACAGTCTCTGTTTTAATTGCAAGTGAAATTTGACAAATGGTAGCGTGCAGCCTTTAGAATACTGGATAAAATTTGTCAAAGGGAAAAATGAGTATAAGACTGTGTTTGTCAATGGGAAGTGAGACACAATATGACAATGATCACCATGAAACAAAAGCCATGACAGTGGTAAAACAATGATGATGACAACAGTGGTATAACGAGTGTGAAGGCAGTGGGGCTTTGACAATACATGCAAAGGTAGATATATCAATCATATAAGGTGGGAAAATACTCACAAAACCATCAATATGTATTTAAAAACCCTGAGGAACAAATCTGCCATGAATGTAGGGTTTCACTTTTCCATTCAAATGTTTAAAGTCTTCAAGACACCACAACCACATTTAAAATCTACTGAGCAATGGTTTAGAACCTGTTTGAAAGCAGATGGAGTCGATTTGAATCGAAACTGGGCGTCGAACGCAATTTTTCTGAACTCTGTTAGCAAGTGGGTCGCATGCGATCAAGTGGGTCGCATTTGCCAAGTGGGTCACATGCGTTAGGATTTACACTGGACAAAACGCCCAGGTGGGTCGCATTTGCCAAGTGGGTCGCATGCGCCCAAGTGGGTCTCACGACCTCCAGACTCTGTCAACAATTCTCCAAAACACGATTTCAGCCTCCAAACACTTGATTTCAACTTCTATGCTGCGGATTTTGGCCAAAGAACTTGTTTTCCATTTTATACATGAGGAAAATATCTTTCACAATCAGATTTGATTCAAATCTATTTGATAACCCACATTACAATGTTTTTGCATTTTTACATTTGGCTTTTTAATACAATATCTCTCTTTTGGCTTTTCTGAGTTTTGAACTGATGATTTTGTTGTCTCTTGCAGGGATGTGGCTCTTTAGCTTAGGAAAAGATCAGAGGTCTGCATTGAAACTTCTTCTTGGTGAAATGAATACAATTTATTACAAAAATAAAATTAAACAATTTCTAGTTCCAAAACAGAGTTTTGGACTAGAAATGTTTTTCAAATACTTATGATAAAAAAAATATGAAATCAAAATTTGCGGAACCATCCTCATCCTGCGGGCTTTATGACATGCATGCAAATGACTCAAAAACCCTAGACTCTAGGACTAAAGACACTTATTGACATTTAATGACCATAAATGAAATGATGATGATTTTGAGTGATTTTTGGGAAATTTTTTAAATAGCCCTGCAGGTGTAAGCATGAGGAAACATAAGAGAACAGACCCCTTCGTCAGTCAATGGCATGCTCCTAGCGAAATGCAACGAAGTGGAACAAGCGAGACACCTAAGAATGAATATGAAAAAAACGAAATGATCACTGACGGAGGGCTGTAAGGACCGACTCTAACACATGTATCGCAACATAGAGAGGATGATGATTTTTGTACAGAAGAAGACCCCAGCACAGCAGCATAGAAGTATATATCATTACGCGTTGATCAAGATCGTAGTGGTACATCAGTTGACATAGCAGGGCATCACTTGGGAGGATTTCATCTCTCGTGACTTATTTACAGCACCACAACCGCTTCCCGAGGTAATTCATGATGCGGGAGAGCCTTCACACCAGCCTGACATTCCTGAGATCGAGCATATCAGTGCTCCATTGTATGTGACATACCAGCGAGGCCACAGGGCCTTATTTGCAGCTACACGACGAGTACTATCTCCACCCGGGGTGGAAGGGGTCTCGTTGACTCCATCAGTAGAGCAAGTATTATCTCCACATGATGTGGAAGGGGTCTTGCCTTCTTCTTTAGCACAGGTACAGTTTCAGGATAGGGGCAAGAGGCCCATGCATGATGAGGGCCCATCAGGAGGCCGGGACACTGATTTCACGATCATTGATGTTGATGCGAGCTCTCCTAGCTCGAAACTGAAAGAGATCATCTAGGAGAAAAAGGTCGAGAATGACACGCTGAAAGAGAAATTGCAGAGGGCTCAGTGGGTGATAAAATACCTGGAGCAGCGTAAAAAACAGCTAGAGGATGAGCACACACTTTATGAGCTGCGGTGAATCCGTGAGGATCGACAATTGGCCCGGAAGAGACCTGGTGATATGACACCGGCTGATCGAGATTCTTGCCTCACGCATGTTAACATTCATTTGGAGAAATTTTTGGCAAAGGCCAATAGAGACAAAGACATGCTTCGTCACATGAAAGGTCATTATTGGGCTCGCATGCATGTCTGCAAAGCAAAAATGAAGATTCTGAAGAGGAGGTTGAGCAGAGCACTAAAACGGCGGAAAAGGCCTGATCCACTCCGGATTTTGGCCGAGGCTTCATTGGCTGGACATGATACATGATGGAGGGTCTTCGCTCCGAATTTGAGCAAATTCGGAGAAATGTTTGTCATTTTGAAATATTTTGGTCCAAAAACAGATTTTTCAGCTATACGAGTAGCGCGTCGACGTGCTCGCTTTTGTTTGGGACACTTGCTGAAGGAAAAATTTATATTTCTGGGTTTTTCATGGTAATTTATGCATGCTCAAGTATTTCCGAAGCATTTCATCAGGTTCTGGATGATCAAAAGGCCCAAAAACACCATGAAAACCACCTTGATGCCACCTCTTGCACCAGCAGGAAGTACTTCTGGGAGAATGAAGTTTTGAAGGGGAAAATGAGCTCCAAATTGGGAAATTCCACTTGGGTTGGATAGAAAACATCCAGGGCTTTCCAACGGGCTATCATGAGCTCAATTTGGATCCCAGGAAGTGCCCCAAAATCAGGCTGAAAGGTGCACTACGCGTATGGCTCAGGGGCGCTATGCATATGGATTTTTGGTCAAATTTTCACCTTCCAGCTCAGAATTTCGGCTAGTTGAACCAGTTTTGCTTGTGGATGAAATTTTTGGGTTATTATGATGTAAATTGATGGTTGGCATGTAACTTTGACTCACTTTTACCTATTCTAGATGATTCACTCCTAAAAAAGTAAAAATCAGATGTAAGAATCAGTTTCCTCCCTTTTAGAGGCAAGTTGTTTAGATGCCTATATTCTAGTTCTTTGTTTAGAATTAGTTGGAACTGCTCCTAGAAGGAGGAATTAGACCCCTAGAGGTGTGGGAAGGGGTTAGGAGGTCTATATGATGTAATTTTTGAGACATTCTATAGGTTGGACTCTTGGGAAAGATTTTGGCACATTATTGTACATATTTTTCACATTTTGGCTAAGGAAAGATCAGAGGTTTTGCAGCACCTGTTGGGATTCTTGTGGCTTTCAGTTCTTGATGGTTTTTTCTCTCATTTTATTGTAATTTCTTTCATTTTTAATGTATGCCATTCCCTTCTTATGCTTCTGAAACTAAATGAATGAGTAAACGAGGTTGAATCCATTGATTTCAGTGCTCTGCCTTTGAATTCATTTAGTTTTACATGTTTTCGTCTGTTTGGAGAGGATCCATGTTCTCCCTTGCCCTCTTCAGCTCCTTTTCATTCTGATCTATCCATACAATTAATCAAAAAGCATCAAGACTACTGCCTACCTCGCCCCAACTCGAATTCTGCAAAGATCTGGCCTTATCCCCGGACCCAAAAAATTGTTTTTCCCATTTCTCCAACAAAAACCCAAAAAATCAAAATCAAACTTTCCTATCTCTTTACTAGCCTAAAATTAGCATTCCTTGTTCATTATAAGTCATCTCAGCCCCTTTGAAGATCTTTTGCCGAGATAGACCCGGAGAGAGCCCTCTCCTGTCCTCGTAGGGCTAGCTACGAGGCTGAGCGTGGTTTGATGTAGCCTTGAGTTTTACCTTATTTCAGCCTAAGGTAGATTTGAGCGCTAACATAGTGGCGACCATACTGGGGATCAATCTCAATGGTTTGCTTGTTGATGTGTTTGTTTCATGAGTCTTAGACGGAGTCTGAAGTCACGCCAGGTAGCTTTAGAAACGCTTGTGCCATGCATAAGCGGAAGTAGATAAACGCTGCTTCAGTCGATCTCTGGTAAGCTTGTGAATGCAGCACTTGATTTGCAAATCACCCCAGTATACTTGTTCGTTCTAGACCTTTGGATGATTGAGTCTAGAAGTCGATAGGCTGAAGATAATTTATTGTGTTCCTTGAAATTTTTCCCGAATAGATCAATACACTGGCTTCAAGAAGGCATACCAGATCAAATCCTGATCCAAATCCGCCTCCAATATATGAAAACCCCAACCTAATCTCAAGAATTTTCCGTCGAGAAGCTCCTATTATTCCTTTGATCAAATCTCACTCATACCCCACTGTTTTTGAATACATTGATGATATTGAGTTCGACGATCAGTTTGAGTTATCATTGTTTGAAACAAAATCCGAAAGTGCCACTGGTTCTACCGTTATCAATCCTGAATTCATCAAGTATTTAGAAGTTTAGCAAGCAAATAGATCTATCGACAATTATATTCTGAATCTACAAAATTCCATTGTGGCTACCAACATTCCCGAATTCATTGAATCTGCTTCACAAACTCTTGGACCGTCTAAAGTTGCATCTAGTTCATGGATTCCCACTGAACCTTCCTTTATCCCTACCATTCCCGTTCAGCCTGAGATTTCTGATTAGCAATCAGCAGTAGTTTCTCCTCTGTCTCCACCGCATACACCTCGTTCACCTACTGCTCCTATTCCCCCTGTTTCTCCAAGACAGCAGATTATAAATCCGCCAAGAGCCATGGCTGCCAGATTTGCACCTCTTGCTTTGCCAGCCAATTTGGATCCTATGCCTGCTGATTATCAGAGCAAGATTCCTATATTTGATGGCACACCATAGAGTATATCAGCTCAGCAGCATATTGTCCGAATG
This sequence comes from Pinus albicaulis, assembly GCA_034641835.2. Classification (NCBI taxonomy): domain Eukaryota; kingdom Viridiplantae; phylum Streptophyta; class Pinopsida; order Pinales; family Pinaceae; genus Pinus; species Pinus albicaulis. Next base: position 1,591,971,978 of record CM076570.1, read on the forward strand.
ACAGACTTTTTGGACCTGCATGAAGTTGATGCAGAAAATGTTTCAATGAGATTGTTTGCCCAGAATTTTGGAGGAGAGGTTCGTAAATGGTTCAGAGCTTTACAGGCTAGGAGTATCAACACATTACAGGAACTTTAGAATCATTTTTTAGACCGGTGGGAGATGAAGAAATATCCGTTGCAAATCACTTCAGAGTATACCAACATCAAGCGTAATCCTGGTGAGTTCGTTCAGGATTATATTATCAGATTCAATACAGTGTATAATGCAATTCCAGATGACTTAAGACCGTCTAAAAAGTCAGCTCTTCTTAAATTTCTGGATGGTTTTGATCCGGAGATGGCTTATTCTCTACAAGACAGAGATCCGCCTACCTTAGAAGATATGCAGAAGATTGCCGTTAGTGTTGAGGCGAATCTGAACGATAAGAGAGCACGGTTGAAAGCAGAGAAAAGAGTGACTATAAAGGAAGAGCCTTCCACATCTGCATCAGAACTGCCCTGGCTTTGTGAGATGGAAAAAATGTTCAAAAGAATGAACCTTGATAAACCAGAAACGCAGATTCGTAATCCAAACTACCGTGGCCAGCAGCAGCCACAGTTCAGAATTAAGCAGCGTGAACAGAGAGCACAAGAGCCGGCAGCCCAGCAACAGATTAAAACACCTCTTTTGCAGAATTTTGTGAGTCAAGATTCAGACGATGATGATGATGCAGTAGGTGAGAAAAATCATTTCTTTACTCCCGATGATCTGCCTATTTACATTACTGAGGATGAAGAATATGGAGAGAGTTCGGCTGCTCAGAAAGATGAAGATTTCATTTTAGCAAATGATGCAGATTTAGAGGAAGAATCAGATGATTACCAAAGAGGATATTTGAATGCTTTGTCTGCTCAACAGAAGAAATACTCATTGAGAAACCGAGATGTGCCCATAAATCCAATTTAGAAAAGAAAAGAGGCTTCAGCACCGAAGACAGATTCACCTATACCACAGAAAAAAGGAAAAGAGACAATTGATCCCGCAGCTAGTAAAGTATCATCAGCAGAAAAGGTAAATCAGTCAAGTATAATGAAGGATAAGGTTGAAAAGAAGGAAGTTCCAGTCAAAGAAGTCGAAAGAGTTTCAGCATTTAGTTTGGAAAATGAAATTTCCAAATTAAAAATATCTATTCCTTTGACAGAAATCATGAAGAACAGCAGCTATCGCGGTCAAGTTTCCAAAATTCTGAATTTTGATCCAATGTTTGACACGGTAAATGTTGAAGATGATCAGCCAGAATTGATTTTCGGGCCTGCATTAGATGGTGAGTCCCCTAACAGTGATGTTCCTCCCTTTTATATCAGTTTTAGGTTGCATGAATATGTATTGCACAATGCCATGTTCGATTCAGGTGCTTTGCACAATTTGATGCCAAAGGCGATCATGGAAAAATTGGGACTAGAAATTACAAGAAAATATCATGATTTGTATTCATTTGATTCCAGCCGTGTGAGGTGTATCGGACTCATCAAAGATTTGGTTGTAAGCTTAGATCAAATTCCAGCGAAGAATGTCTTGATGGATGTGGTTGTGGTGGACATTCCTCCGCGATTTGGGATGCTCCTTTCAAGATCTTGGGGGGCAAAGTTGAAAGGTACACTACAGTTAGATTTCTCTTATGCAACAATTCCAGTTTTCGGTCAAATGAGAAAGTTATATCGAGCGCAGAAGATGAAATACATGATAACTAGCAAAGAGAAGCCAATCAATCATCCCGTAAATTATGTACATACCGACTTAGAGTCGTTTGTGTTGCTTGCTGATAGTTTTAATGATATAGATAGTCAATTAGTTCAGGCGGAAGATATACCAGAAATCACTGAGAATTTTAGAGAAGTTCTGCAAAAAGAAAGAAGAGAAAAACAAGCTACTGTGGAGCAATTAGCTAAAGACAATGGGTAGCAAACAGGAAAAATAGAGCTGGCGCAATTTCAGCATTTAGAGGTTGATGAAGATGGTCTTTGGACCATGGATTTTGATGGCGCAGTGGGTAGTGACAGTGCTGGGATTGGTGTTTGGATTCGTAGTCCATTTTCCGCTTCGAATAAGGTTCCAAGTAACGTGAGAGTGTGTTCCTACAAGCTAGCATTTGACTGTTCTAATAATGAAGCGGAATATGAGGCTCTAATTGCTGGCCTTAAGATTCTTAGAAAGCTGAAAGCAAAAAGGATTGCAGTCTATGGTGATTCAGAGTTGGTGATAAAGCAGGTTAAGGGTGAGTTTCAGGCCAAGCATCCTCGCATGAGGGCTTATCGTAATGCAGTTTTAGATATTCTGAAGTTATTTTCTGATCATACCTTGACATGTGTGCCTCGCATACAAAATGGTGTTGCTGATGGACTTGCTAAGGCAGCAAGCAATTTAAAAATTCCAATTAATTCCAGCAACAAGTTCGAGATTCATGTGAAACACTGCCCCACCGTTCCAGACAATCAACGATGTTGGCAAGTCTTTCAGGATGACGAGGAGATTAGTGATTTTCTGCAGAATAAAGGTAAGTTTAAAGACACCTCCATAGATACAGAACATGATGATGGGAATGATGATATACAAATAAATCAAATGGAAGTACTGCAACTTAAAGATAACATCATTCCTAAGGGATTGATTCCTTTGGAGGAACTCTTTGACCAAGATGATGTAGCCCGCAAACCGACATTGAGGCCGACTGAAAAAGGTGTTGAAGAGGTAAATATTGGGACAGTTGAGAATCCCAAGATGGTAAAGTTATCAAAGTCATTGTCACCAAAGGTAAAGGAAGAGTATGTGAAATTGTTGTCTTCATTTTTTGATGCTTTTGCATGGGATTACTCAGATCTAAAAACATATGATACTAATATCATTCAGCATACTATCCCCATTAAACCGAATCAGAAGCCTTTTCGTCAAAAGTTGAGGAGAATCAATCCAAAGCTGCTACCATTGATTGAAAAAGAGGTAAATAGATTGTATAAGTCAGGAATCATTGTGCCTATCCGATTTTCAGATTGGATATCAAATTTGGTGCCCGTGAGAAAGAAAACAGGTGAGATCCGTTTATGTATCGACTTCAAAAATTTGAATAAGGTATCATTAAAAGACAATTATCCGCTGCCAAAAATGGACCATATATTGTAGCGAGTAGTTGGAGCATCAAGGATGTCACTACTCGACGGCTATTCAGGATACAATCAAATTTTAGTGCATGAAGATGATCGTGACAAGACTGCGTTCACCACTCCATGGGGAACGTTTCATTATGCAAAAATGTCGTTTGGTTTGAAGAATGAAGGTGCCACCTTTCAGTGTGCAATGGACATGGCTTTCGCCAATGAGAAAGATGTATTTTTGGTTGTTTACCTTGATTATTTAACTGTGTTTTCAAATTCTAATGAGGAACATTTATATCATTTGAAAGTTGTTTTCCAGAAGTGCAGAAAATATGGCATTTCGCTGAACCTGAAAAAGAGCCTATTTGCCATGGATGAAGGCAAGCTCCTTGGCCACATCATATCAAAAGATGGCATCCGTGTTGACCCTGCACGTGTTGAATCCATCCAGCAGATTGAACAACCCCGGAACAAGAAATAAATACAGTCCTTTAATGGTAAAATGAATTTTCTGCGTCATTTCATTCCAAATCTTGCTGAGCATCTTAGGGAAATCACGGACATGCTGAAAAAGGACAATCAGGTAAAGTGGACAGAAGAGGCGGTGAAATCATTCAATTTGGTAAAGTTAGCTCTTTCTTCAGCCCCATTAACTGTTCCTCCCATTGCTATACATAGTACCTCATTTGTTTTGCTGCCTCTGAAGTACACTTAGCATGTTTTAATGTTGTTATGGTTGAGAAACCATCACATTTTCAGCCGGATTACAGTAATTTAGCATTACTGAAATCATACATTAGAGGTAACAGGCTTGCTTGCAAGGTAGTGTCTGAAATATTTCCCTGCAGCACTGCCACAGGTGTCAATGTAGAAGAAGATGTTTTAAGCAGCAGATCCTGGGAGACAAGGTGATTCACTGCAGCAGGTTATCGTATAACAGATGCAGAGAACACACAGGTAAAGGACAGACGGGCAGTTGTGGTTGAAAACAAACTCAGTGCCTAGAGAAATTTTATCATTGTTGTCTGCTGGGGATGAGGAGAGAGCAATGCAGTGTAATCATATTTTGTTTCTCCTGTATAGCTGACATCCTAGTACCTCCAGATTATCTGTCTCCAGAGAGCCTAGAAACAGAGATACATTGAAGTTGAGAGCTGCAAAATTTTGCATACTGAATTCTGCATTATATTGGAAAGACCCTGGTGGAATGTTATTGAATTTTTTGGTAGAGGAGGAAGCCAAAAGAGTTTTAGAGGACTTTCATAGAGGAGACTGCGGAGGCCATTTGTTTTGGAAAACCACAACGAATAAGATTCTAAGGGCAGGTTACTATTGGCCTTCTTTGTTTTTAGATGTATACAAGGTTGTTAAGAATTGTCACGAATGCCAAATTTTCGAAGGGAAGCAGAAACTACAGCCTTTGCCTCTCAAACCAATTGAAGTTAGTGCACCATTCCAGCAGTGGGAATTGAATTTCATCGGGGAAATCCACCCAGCATCTTCCGGACAGCATAGATGGATATTGACAGCTACGGACTACTTCACGAAATGGATCGAGGCGATTCCCACTCGACAAGCCACGGATGCAGTAATTATCTCTTTTCTTGAAAACAATATTCTGTCACGTTTTGGGTGTCCTAGTAAGATAATCACAGATAATGCAGCGGCCTTCAAGTCTAAGAGGATGGTTGAATTTTGCTATAAGTACAATATCAGCTTGGGACATTCGACTGCCTACCATCCGCAAGGAAATGGCTTGGTGGAATCTTCAAATAAGTCCTTGGTGAATATCATTAAGAAATTGCTGGAAATCAATAAAAAGGGCTGGCACAAGAAATTAGTGAATGCACTGTGGGCTGATAGGGTAAGTCAGAAAAAGTCTATTGGCATGTCTCCTTTCAAGTTGGTGTACGGGATAGACACGGTTTTTCCTACTTCGCTTGCTGTCCCGGTAGTCAAATTGCTTCAGGAAGCTGGTAGTGAGGAAGATCCCATGCAGCGGAGGATTAATCAGATGATTCATTTACAGCAGACACGGGAGGAGGTATTTCAAAATACTTTCAAGTTGCAGGAGCGCATAAAGAAGATCTATGACAGAAAGGCAAAAGCAGATAAGTTTCAGTTGGATGAGGTGGTTTTGAAGTGGGATGCTCGGAATGAAGATAAGGGAAAGCACGGTAAATTTGAAAACCTATGGAAGGGTCCTTTTAAGATTGCAGCGTATCGTGGTCAAAATGCCTTTCTTCTCAAGGAAATGAATGGAGATGATTGTCTTGGAGGGCCGATCAATGGTCGGCTACTAAAGCGATATTACTTCTGAGTATTGTCTGTTGATTTCATCATCATTGTATATATCATTTTATTTCTGTTGTATTGCAAGTGTGTACTGATCTCTCATCCTCAGTCTGGGGCCCGGAGCGAAGGCTATAATTCTGGAGATGGAGGTTGGTTGGTTTGAAGTTCGTCAAGTCAATTTTATCAGTCTTTTCAGTTTTAGAGTCAAGTTAGTTTTGGTCAAGTTTCGGTCACTTTTCAGTCAAGTTTGCAGTCAATAAATGTATCAAAAGTTTTGTGTTATCTGTTGAAATAATGACTCCATCGCCCAATGGATGAAGGCACTGTCTGACTCTCCCAGAGATCTGCCATTCTTGGCATCTCCTCGGAGCCACCATCCCCCATTGGAGCCAATGTTAGAGTCGGCCCTTACAGCCCTCCATCAGAGATCTTTTCGCTTTTTGCATATCATTCTTAGGTGTCTCGCTCGTTCCGCTTTGTTGCATTTCGCTAGGGGCATGCCATTGACTGACGAGGGGGTCTGGTTGTCTTGTGTTTCCTCATGCTTGTACCTGCAGGGCTAATTAAAATTCCTCAAAAAATCATTGAAGTTCATGGTCATAAATGATTAGTTTCGTTAAAAAAAAGTCTTTAGTCCTAGAGTCTAGGGTTTCTAGTCTTTGCATACATGTAATAAAAGCCCGCAGGCCATGAGGTTGGTTTCAAAAGGTTCCTATTTCACGTTTTTATTATCAAAAGCATTTGAAGACATTTCTAGTCCAAAACTCTGTTTTGGAACTAGAAATTGTCAAATTTCATTTTTTGTAATAATTGTATTTGTTTCACCATAAGAAGTTTCAGAGCAAGCCTCTGATCTTTTCCAAAGTCAAATGCCAGATCCCTGCAAAAACAACCAAGTATTATCAGTCCAAAACTCAGAAAAGCCAAAAGAAAAGCATTGTATTAAATGATCGAATGTCAAAGTGCCAAACATTATAAAAGTGGGTCATGGAGTAAATTTAAAATCAAATCTGATTTTATGAGATATTTTCTTCACATATAAATCATGGTAAACAATTTCATTTGCACGAATCCTCAAGGTAGAAATCGAGCTTGTGTTGTTGAAGGCTGAAGTCGTGTTTTTCATAGCTGTGGACAGTCATTGGAGGTGCGCGCTACTCACACAGGAGGCGCACTACCCATATAAGGGGCGCTACGCATATAGCTTCCCCAGCCTTTGCAAAAGAACACGGGCGCTACGCATATGGTGCGCGCTACGCGTTGGGTAGGTGCGCTACGCACACAGTCACAGAGCCAAATTTTTTTTTCTCATGCGTCCGGTTTGATGTCACAACGGCTCCATCAACTTGCAAGTAGGTTTTTAATCATTGCTCAGTGATTTTTGAACAGGATTGTGATGTTTTGAAGTGGGGAAATTAGTGTATTTGATGTGGAGAGGTGAAACCCTATGTTCATAGCAGATTTATTCCTTAGGGTTTTCAATACATGTTGATGGATTTGTGAAGATTTTCCCAGCTTGTATGGTTGATATATATACCTACGCATCTATTGTCAAAGTGTCACTGCCCTCACACTCTCAGTTTATCATTTTACCACTGCTGTCATCATCATTACATTACCACTGTCATGGCTATTTGTTTCACTGTGGTCATTGTCACATTGTTTCCCATTTCCCATTGACAAACACAGTCTTATACTCATTTTTCCCTTTGACAAATTTTATCCAGTATTACAAAGGCTGCACACTACATTTCCACTTGGTACTTATTTGTCAAATTCACTTGTGATCAAAACAGAGACTGTTTTTATGCCAGTCCACTAAAACAAAGCTATTACCACTATGGCTTGTTTTCCTATGATGCTTTGACACATATGTAACATGTTTGGGTTTTGAGCATATATTGAAACTTTTGACTTCACTACACCTATATCAGCATACATATTGCAGACATCTTGTTTTCGTGAGCCAAGGTCGAGACGGATCTTAGCTATAGCGGTGGAGTGCATGAGCAGATTCACACAGCAGGTAGTAATGTTCCACGGAGGTCTCACAAAGGTGGCAAAGGTGGTAGGCATCTCAGGGAAGAGCCTACTTATTTGGCTCAATTGTAGGCTTTCCTGATTGCAATGGATTGTGTTCAGCGTCAAGCATGTTTCCAATACTGTGAGATGATTTCACAAACCCAACATCATCGTGAATCAGCTGCTGATGAAAACACATTGCTGATACCGGTAAACCTCGCCTAAGGATTTGCCCGTCACCGTTGACTATTTCTCAAGCCCACCGACATACCAAATATAGGAGAGGAATCTCCAAAACGTCACAGCTAGGAGGGCTTCCACCAGATATGAACAAATTCGGGTATATACCCGAGAGAGGGCTTTTCCTTCCTCGGGACTTCGAGGATGAGTTTGCACCACTGATGAAACTCATCATTCGGTATTTCAGTTGCGAGGGCAGATTCTCGCGTCTCTATGCATACCATGTCCGTTTGTTGATGCATTTCACGAGGGTATGTATGATGAACATTCCGTACTTCATGTATCACAACATAGAGAGAATGATAATTTTTGTACAGAAGAAGACCCCAGCACAGCAGCATAGAAGTATATATCATTACGCGCTGATCAAGATCGTAGTGGTACATCAGTTGACACAACAGGGCATCACTTGGGAGGATTTCATCTCTCGTGACTTATTTACGTTTAATTCACAAACTCGCTTCCCGAGGTAATTCCACGGAGAGCCTTCAGCACCAAAGATGACATTCCCGAGATCGGCACATCGTGGTTGCTCCATTGTATGTGACATACAACAGGCGTGGTGGCCCATTTGGGTGCTCGTCGACGAGTACTACTCCCCACCCGTGGTGGAAGGGGTCCTACACCCACTGCAGCGCACATCTTCTGTCACATGTGGAAGGGCTTGCACTTCTTTTCGTACGTACAGATTCGGCATTGTGGGCAGAGGCTCCATGCATGATGAGGGCCTATCAGAGGCCTTATCATTGATTACGAATATTGATGCTGATGCGAGCTCTAGCTCAAGCCAAGGAAGTAGATAAGCAAAGGCCAGAATGAGAGACATGCAGAATTGCAGAGGGGCCGGCAGTATAACCACCCGATAAAGGTAACAAACAACTAGAGGACGAGCACACACTTTATGAGCTGCGGCGAATCCGTGAGGATCGACAATTGGCCCGGAAGAGACCCGGAGACATGACACCAATCGATCGAGATTCTGTACTCACGCATGTTAACATTCATCTGGAGAAGTTTTTGGCAAAGGCCAATAGAGAGAAAGACATGCTTCGCCACATGAAAGGTCATTATTGGGCTCGCATGCATGTCTGCAAAGCGAGAATGAAGATTCTGAAGAGGAGGTTGAGCGAAGCACTAAAACGGCGGAAAAGGCCTGATCCACTCCGGATTTTGGCCGAGGCTTCGTTGGCTGGACATGATACATGATGGAGGGTCTTCGCTCCGAATTTATTGTTAGGTGAGAAATGGTTTATTTAAAATATTTGTCCAAAATGATGCTAAATAGGATTGGGAAGTGCCTACGTGCTAGCTTTGTAGACACTTGTTGAAGGAAAAATTTATATTTCTGGGTTTTTCATGGTACGTTATGCATGCTCAAGTATTTCTGAAGCATTTCATCAGGTTCTGGATGATCAAAAGGCCCAAAAACACCATGAAAACCACCTTGCTGCCACCTCTTGCACCAGCAGGAAGTACTTCTGGGAGAATGAAGTTGTGAAGGGGTAAATGAGCTCCAAATTGGGAAATTCCACTTAGGTTGGATAGCCAACATCCAGGGCTTTCCAACGAGCTATCATGATCTCAATTTGGATTCCAGGAAGTGCCCCAAAATCAGGCTGAAAGGCGCGATACGCGTATGGCTCAGGGGCGCTATGCATATGGATTTTTGGTCAAATTTTCACCTTCCAGCTCAGAATTTCGGCCAGTTGAACCAGTTTTTCTTGTGGATGAAATTTTTGGGTTATTACGATGTAAATTGATGGTTGGCATGTAACTTTGACTCACTTTTACCTATTCTAGATGATTCACTCCTAAAAAAGTAAAAATCAGATGTAAGAATCAGTTTCCTCCCTTTTAGAGGCAAGTTGTTTCGATGCCTATATTCTAGTTCTTTGTTTAGAATTAGTTGGAAATGCTCCTAGAAGGAGGAATTCGACCCCTAGAGGTGTGGGAAGGGGTTAGGAGGTCTATATGATGTAATTTTTGAGACATTCTATAGGTTGGACTCTTGGGAAAGATTTTGGCACACTATTGTACATATTTTTCACATTTTGGCTAAGGAAAGATCAGAGGTTTTGCAGCACCTGTTGGGGTTCTTGTGGCTTTCAGTTCTTGATGGTGTTTTCTCTCAGTTTATTGTAATTTCTTTCATTTTTAATGTATGCCATTCCCTTCTTATTCTTCTGAAACTAAATGAATGAGTAAACGAGGTTGAATCCATTGATTTCAGTGCTCTGCCTTTGAATTCGTTTAGTTTTACATGTTTTCACCTATTTGGAGAGGATCCATGTTCTCCCTTGCTCTCTTCAGCTCCTTTTCGTTCTGATCTATCCATACACTTAATCAAAAAGCATCAAGACTACTGCCTACCTCGCCCCAACTCGAATTCTGCAAAGATCTGGCCTTATCCCCGGACCCAAAAAATTGTTTTTCCCATTTCTCCAACAAAAACCCAAAAAATCAAAATCAAACTTTCCTATCTCTTTACTAGCCTAAAATCACCATTCCTTGTTCATTATAAGTCATCTTATCCCCTTTGAAGATCTTTTGCCGAGATAGACCCGGAGAGAGCCCTCTCCTGTCCTCGTAGGGCTAGCTACGAGGCTGAGCGTGGTTTGATGTAGCCTTGAGTTTTACCTTATTTCAGCCTAAGGTAGATTTGAGCGCTAACATGACGGACTAAGTTGGAAAGAAGGTAAAATATCACAATTATATGTTAATGCATGTGCTTTACATTGAATATTTTTCATTTTATTAAGAAACTATTTGAAACAATTAACTATATAAGGTAAAAACCTATGTTTTATATCAAATTAATTTTGGTTTCAATGGGAAACTTTTATGGCTAATGTGTTTTTCTCTAAATGTGATAGACCCCAATAAAATTGGAGATATATAGAATTTATTCCTGTGGTGAAATAAAATAGTTGAATATTTTAAAGATATAGATGCATAAATTCAATGAGCATAGTTTTGAGATATATAAGTCCAAAATGGAATAGTTGTTGGTGAAACAATTGTTGGAAATACTGAGAGGTGGGGGGGGGGGGGGGTGAATTAGTATTCCTTTCAATTATAGCATTAGTTAATCTTCAATTATTATCAATGTTTGTACAATGATAGCAGCAAACAAGTGGAGCACAAATGCACACAGTTTTTAAGGTGGAAACCCACTCTGGGATAAAAACCACCTAATGCTTTTATAATAATTCTTTAATATTCAACTCCAATTGAAAGTAAAGCTCCAACTTCCTAGAATCTAGAAAAGAATTATTCTCCAGCTCCCACTGGGTGGACACTCCAATGCCTGAGATTCTTCACTTTTCAACTAAACAGATGCCCCAACACCCAATGAGCTACAACTCACCCTAGCACCACCCTAACACCCTATAGAAGAATAAAAGAAGAATGGACTCCCGTACCAGGGAAAATGGTCCACTTTACAATGATATAGAATGATGCAGAAGAAGAAGATATACTAGACCATAAACCCAACTTTGACACAACCACCTAATGATGATCCTAGACCTCCCAACACTGCCTCTTCAACCCTTGGCAGATAGACACTAGTACAATTTGTACAATAATGTATTTACAATGACTAAGTACAATGATACCTTTACAATGATTGTATGCAGTGCTACCCAATTGAAGACTTCAAATGATGAACTTCTTGCTGCTATTATGCACCTTGGTTGCTGCTCTTGTCATGCTACCCTCTGCTGCACCTTTCTTTGCTTTGTTGCCGTAGAAAGTCTGGTCCTTTGTAACCCTTGACAACACATGATCTAGCTTTTTCTTGCCTTCTTGGAGCTCGATATTGAATCTGGTGTATCTCTGTTATTTCAGATCCTCAATATCTGATTTTCAGTCCTGTAGTATTCCTCTGAGTCTTCTTTCCAATGCCACAGGTTTTACCCAATTTTAATTCTTCAAGAGAGAGTTATACCCAATCTCTCACAATGCCCTAATTATGGACTGTTTCAACAGAGCGCACTTGTACGGCGTGCCACGTGTCAGTGTTTCTTCATTTTCCTCTCAAATTGATAGAGAGAAATATAAAGACTGTTCACTATCTGCCACATTTTATGTAATACCAATCCAATACTCAGAGAGAGAGTTATGACGATTTTAGCAAGGTCACTTCTTTGAGATGAATTTCAGGAGCCTGCAAAAACCCTGACTTCCACAGATCATATCTCCAAAAATGTTGTGCACCTAGATCTGAAATTTTTACTGTAGCTTCCTTAGGATTTTGGCTTCACCTCATAATAATTTCAGATTCTTAACGTTCGTAGAAAAAAAGTTAGAGTGAAAATTCCACGATGGTCTGTTTCAGATGGCCGAATCCCATGCATAAGGAGGAAATGAAGATCACAATTTATATGAACGCTTAAGTTGATAGGGGCTTCAACAAGTGAACGTGGGAGTGATTTTAGGAGCTTAAAAAATATTAATTATGACTTTTCAATGACCCATGCCCCAACCCCATGGGGTTTTAGCCCACTAACTGGGGTTACAAACTTCAAACATGAATATCTCTCAAACCATGAAGAATTACATGGCGTGCCATATAGCAACGGAAACATCTCGACACGTAGAAACCATAAAAAGCATTATTGACCTAGAATATATTAATTTTTTAGGTCAAAATTCCCTTGCAATATTGGGTTATCTCCTGGTGCTGCTTGGGTTGACATCAATGACAATCGTTGATCAACAATCTCCCCCTTTGGCATTGAAGGCAACACAAGTACTCCCCCTGCGATCATGACACATCTTCCTACAAAATTCTCTCCCACTTTGACATCAATGGCAAAGGGTAACTCCCCCTGAAACACACCCATCCTATGGACCTGTACACACTTCCACCGCTGACACACAACCGTTCTGCAGACCTGTACACACTTCCACTCCCCCTTAATATTCTGAAAAAATAAAATCTAATGAGAACTTGGGAGAATCCCAAGCTTTTGATGAAGATTTTCAAATGCTTCACGAGGTAAATGTTTAGTGAAGATATCAGCAATTTGTTCTTTTGTACAAACATACTCAAGTTTGATATTCTTTTCATCGACTTGTTCTCTAAAAAAATGATATTTGATCCGAATGTGCTTTGTTTTTGAATGCATGACAGGATTCTTGGAGATGTTGATGGCACTAGTGTTGTCACAGAATATGGGAATAGGCTCATTGAATTGTACTTGAAGATCTTACAAAGTTTGTTTCATCCAAAGGATTTGAGTACAACATGACGTTGCTGCAATGTAAACTGCTTCCGTTGTAGATAACGAGATTGAAGTTTGCTTTTTGCTCAACCATGATACGAGACAACCACCTAAATAGAATGCTGCTCCACTAGTACTCTTATTATCATCAATGCTTCCTGCCCAATCTGCATCTGTAAAGGCTTGAAAAATGAGATTGTTACCCTTGGGATACCACAAGCCATATTCTTCTGTGCCTTTTAGATATCGAAGAATTCTTTTGACGGCAATAATATGTGATTCTTTTGGTGCTGCTTGGAATGTTGCTACTTGTCCAACTTCTTGCATAACATCTGGCCGAGAGGATGTTACATATAGAAGAATACCAATCATAGATCTATACAACCTCTGATCCACATCCTTAGATGAGTCCTCTATGCTCAGTTTGCAACCTGTTACCACTGGAGTAAGGACGGATTTACAATCTTCGATTTTGAATTTCTTGAGCATTTCCTTGATGTACTTGGCTTGACATATAAATATTCCTTTCTCTTGCTGAGATATTTGAAGCCCTAAGAAGTATGTCAGCTCACCAAGTAAAGACATCTCAAACTCACTTTGCATCTTTGTAGAAAATTTCTTATTTAGTCGATCATCATTGCTACCAAATATTATATCATCCACATATACCTCAACGATTGTTAAATTGTCTTTATCTATTTGAACATAAAGATTGCTATCAACAGTACCTTTCTTGAACCCTTGTTGACATAGATATCCATCAAGACAAGCATACCATGCTCTAGGAGCCTGCTTTGAGACCATATAGAGCCTTCTTTAACCTGCAGACATAGTCTTCTTTTTGTGATAGTAGAAAACCTTCAGGTTGTTCGATGTAAACTTATTCTTCTAATTATCCATTTAGAATGCTGACTTAACATCCATTTGGTAGACTTTGATTTTTCTTGAACATGCATAGGCGAGAAACATTTAGATGGCTTCCATTCTGGCAACTGGTGCAAATGTTTCGTTGAAATCAATTCCTTCCACTTGTGCATAGCCTTTGCAAACCAATATTGCTTTGTTTCTAGTAACCTGCCCATCTTCATTCAATTTGTTCCTGAACACCCATTTAGTCCCAATGGCGGTTTTATCTTTTGGCCGTGGAACTAATTCCCATGTGTTATTCTTCTCAATTTGATCCAATTCTTCATTCATAGTTGCTACCCAATGTTCATTATGGCTGGCTTCCTCAAAACTACTAGGCTCAAAGGTTGCTAGAAAAGCAACGTGAGCTTGTTGTGATGAACGAAGCTGCGACCTTCATTTATGTCACCAATGAATTGATTTGATGGACGGTTCTTTTGAATCCACTCTTTCGTTCTCCTTGGAGGAGCTTCTTGTTGTTGTTCTGGTATATCTTGATGATCATTGTTTACTTCTTCCTCGTTGATAGTTTCTTCTTGTTCTACAATTTTATCTGTGTCTTTTTCAGCCTCTGTCTCAAGTTTCAAAGATTCTAGATCCTCATCATTACTCACTAGAACACCATCTTCATCAAATGTAACATTTATGCTTTCCATTATCTGTTTTCGTCTTAGATTATAGCATTTATAGGCCTTTCTTTTTCGTGAGTAACCAACAAAGATACCTTCATCAACACGTGATTCAAAATTACCCAAATTTTGATCTTCTCTTTTGATATAGCATTTGCTTCCGAAGATTTTGAAATATTTTACATTTGCTGGATTTCCTTTCCATAATTCATATGGAGTCTTGTTGCAATTATTTCTGAGAAGACTTCGGTTGATAATGAAGACTGTTGTATCAATTGCTTGAACCCAAAATTTTTCATCCAATTTTGAGTCCTTCAACATTGTTCTACCCATTTCCTGTACAGTTCTATTCTTTCTTTCAACAACTCCATTTTGCTGAGGTGTTCGTGTTGTTGAAAATTTCCTTTTTATTCCATTTTCGTCACAGTATTGCTGAAATAATTTGGAAGTGAATTCTCCACCATTATATGATCTTAAACACTTTATTTTCAAATCAGTTTCATTTTCAACCAACTCCTTGTAGATCTTAAAGCACTCAAATGCTTCAGATTTTTTCTTTAGGAAACTGACGGGTGTCATCCTGGTATAGTCATCTATCATTAACATGAAATATAATTCTCCGTCTAAGCCTTTTGTTCTCACAGGACCACATAGATCAGTATGTATCAATTCCAATGGATGTGATGAAAAGTGTTCTTTTGTTTTAAATTGGAATTTTGTCTGCTTGCCATGTCGACATGCCTCACATAGTGTATTGGAAGGTTTTGAGATTTTCGGCATTTCTCGTATTGCTTCCTTTTTGCTTATCCTGACAAGATTGTCAAAGTTTATGTGACCCATTCGTTTGTGCCATAACCAACTTTCATCTTCTTTAGCTAGTAGACATGCTTTAGTTGCTTCATCCAGAATATATATGTCGTTTGGAGCTCGACTTGTTGTTGCCACAATTTTACCATACCTGCCTTTCCTTATTTCACATTTTGTGGAGTTGAATAGCATTGTGTGTCCTTGATCACACATTTTGTCCAACACTGAGCAGATTGTGATTCATGTTTTCGACCAATAAAACATTCTTGGCTATAATATCTTTACTTCCAAGAGTGATGGTACCTGATCCTATAACATTTGAAGATCCATCATTTCCAAAGAATATGGTCCCATCCTTCTTCTCTTTTAGAGATACAAATTTCTTTCTATCTCTAGTCATATGTGTTGAGCAACCGCTGTCAACATACCACACATCTTTATTTTTTTGAGCCTTGAGAGCGAGAGCACAATTATCAGTCTTCTTCTTCTTCCATGTTCGTTCATTCTGTGGCTTCAAAGATTATTTTGGAGGATTTTAAAGTCTGCAATCTCTAGCTATGTGTCCAAAGTCCTAACATTTGTAACATTCCATATTATTTCTTAAATGTTCAAATCCATTGATGTTTCGTGGAGCCCTGGGATGTTCATATTTGAAGAATCTCTTGGAATTGTATTGGTTCCTAGGGTACGTGCGACATTCTATAGCTTTATGACCAAATTTTCCACATGAATAACAATAGCCATGAAAAATATGTTGGTACCTAGATGAAAATATTCGTCGAGGAATCGTCTTCCAAGGACGTGCTTGCAAATCTTGTCCAATGAAGTCTTCATGTATGTCAGATCTCATAGGTTCATTGTATTTTATTGTAGAAGGTCCTGCTTCTTCTTCTGATCCGGATTTATGCAGGAACGCAACACAATAAACATATAACCATAAATACAGAGATGCAGCGGAAATAATACTTCATTTCATTAATATCAAAGAACTGAAATTTGCTTACAGACAAAATGGAAATAAAACTAGCTAGGGCGCTGGTAGCTATCTCTGAGAAGAGATGTGGTGGCTACAGGCCTCTGAACTGAGTTACAATGAGGCTCGAGGGCCTATTTATCATTTAGAAACAATGGGAAATCCTAAACAGCCAAAACCCTAACCCTAGGAGATGAAGCGCCAAAACTATGGGCCCCGTTTGGGTAAATTGGTGTTTCAACTTCCCAGGGGCGTAACTTTGGCATACGATCTCCGTTTGACGCGTACCATACCTCGTTAGAAAGATCTATCAGAGGACTACAAATTTGGAACGGGCAACATCGGTCCATGGACCCATGTTGCCCTCCGTTTTCCCAAAAAACGTCGTTTAGGGCCTCAAAACGGCTCCGGAAGTTTAGGACCCGAAAAACTGCTAAAAATAGTAAACTGTGCCGAAACTGAAAAGCTGAAATAGACAATGGTGGAGCCCCAAGTGGAATAGGCGGGTGACCACCAATATCCACCTGGATCATTCCTCCCCCCTTAGGAAGCAATGGTCCCCATTGCGTTAAGTTCCTCCCATGAGATGAGAAAATTTCTGCTGAACTTGGTCCCTGGTGAACCACTTTCCTTGGTGCAAGAGTTGGCCAGCTTTGACAACCTGATATAGTTGGATCTTCTGCTGGCGAGTGTTCTTGATTTGCATGTCCATGATGCAATCTGTGGTGGCCTGTTCCATGCAGTCTGGATTTAACTCAGTTGGTGTGAGTTGTTCTGTAATGTCCGAGGTGTCCAGTAGAGGTGGGAAGTAAGGACGAAGGCGATCCACATTGAAGACTGGGTGCAGACCAAGGAATGGTGGAATACCGAGCTCGAATGCATTGTTCCCTACAGCCTTGGTGATGGTGTACGGCCCGTATCGGAGTGGGCGAAGCTTGCGGTGGGGTCCAGTGAGGCGCTCCTTCTGCAAATGTAGCCATACTTTGTCACCCACCTGGAAGTTGTGTGGCACCCGGTGTTGATCATGGCGTTGCTTGTACTTGGCATTGGCTCTGTCCAATATATCATGAACCTGTGGGCGGATGTGTTGAATGCGCTCGATGAAGCTACTGGCTTTGTCAACTTCAGACTGGACATGAGCTGAATTGGCCTGAGCAGCTGCAAATGGCATGGCTACGTCAATGGGGCATAGTGGTTGGAATCCCAAGCCCACCTGAAATGGGCTATGGCCGATTGAACTGTGGAGAGCCTGATTATAACTATGTTGTACATAAGGGAGGCTCTCGTCCCATGTGCGTGGATGCTTTGAATTGTACATGCGCAGAATGTGCACAATCATTCTGTTGACGACCTCTGTCTGGCCATCTGTTTGGGGATGGAAAGCTGTGGACTTGGTGAGCTTGGTATCCAACATCGACCAAAGGGTGGACCAAAATGTGCTGAGGAACCTGCTATCCCGATCTGATATGATAGACTGTGGGATCCCAAAGTGCACCCACACTCGTTCAAAGAAGAGTTTAGCAGTGGCTTCTGCTGTGATATTCTTCTTGCAGGCCGCCATAATGGCCATCTTCGAGAATCCGTCGACGACCACAAAAACACAGTCATTTCCCTGCTTAGTAGAAGGCAGGCCCGACATGTAATCCATGGAGATGGATTCCCAAGGTCGACTAGGGGTAGGTAGAGGAGTATATAGGCCTTGCTTCTTGATGTTCGGTTTGGCAATGGCACAAGCAATGCAGGATCTGATGTGCTTCTCGACATCCTTTCGAAGGTTCGGCCAATAGAAATACTTCTGCAGGATTGCTACTGTTTTCTCGACCCCGAAATGCCCAGCGACTCGACTGTAGTGTGTTTCCCATATCATCTTGGCACGCTCGCTTGAAGGAACACAAAGGTGTCCCATGTGACATAAAAGTGCATCTTGGAGGTGAAAATTTGGAACTTGCGTACCCCCAGGAGTGCCTTGTAAGTTTGGCCGAATTCTGGGTCACTCTCATAGAGACGCGGCCAATCAGAAGTCTCGTGCCCACAAGCGTTGAGTACAGTGGTGAGCGCCACGATCGGTGGTCAGCTGAGGCAGTCTGCAACATGATTGGTGCTACCCTTCTTATACTTGATGTTCAAATGAAACTGTTGCAGATATGTAGACCACTTCTGATGGCGATCATTTTGCAACTTCCCTTGTGTCTGTATGAACTGCAGGGGCCTGTGGTCTGTATGGATGATTGTTTCCTTCCCCAAAATGTAAT
The DNA here is from genome assembly GCA_034641835.2 of Pinus albicaulis. NCBI lineage: Eukaryota > Viridiplantae > Streptophyta > Pinopsida > Pinales > Pinaceae > Pinus > Pinus albicaulis. The sequence continues at coordinate 1,591,990,461 of CM076570.1, forward strand.
GCTTCCATTGTCGACAAGCTTGCACAATGGAGTACATTTCTTTGTCATATGTGGGGTACTTGCGAACTGTGTCAGACAATGTCTCACCGTGAAATGCCACTGGATGTCCCTGTTGAGTAAGAACTGCCCCAATAGCATAGTCAGAGGCATCTGTCTCGATCTCAAATGGCTGTTGCAAGTCTGGTAAAGTGAGCACTGGGGCAGAACAGAGGCGGTTTTTCAGTTCTGTGAACACCTTCTGTTGAGGTTCCGACCAAAAAAAATTTGCTCTCGCTCCTCCCTTGGTGACTTGACTCAAGGGCCAAGTGATATGAGAGAATCCCAACACGAACCTCCGATAGAAATTAGCAAGACCCAGAAAGCTGCGAAGCTCTGTTATATTGGTTGGGGCTGGCCAATCCCGAATGACTTGGATCTTGGCTGGATCCACATGCACCCCCCTTTCATCAATAATGTATCCCAGATATTGAACCCGGGTCATGCCAAAAGTGCACTTCTCCAAATTGGCACACAACTTGTGTTGCCGCAGTGTTTGGAGGACTTGTCGGATGTGGTGAAGGTGCTCTTCCCACGTCTGGCTGAAGATCAGAATGTCATCCAAGTACACCACTACAAATGAGTTGGTGAATGGCCGCAAGATGTCATCCATCATTCTCATGAAGGTGGCGGGAGCATTCGTCAACCCGAAAGGCATGACCAGCCATTCGAAAAGGCCTTCCTTGGCTTTGAAGGCAGTCTTCCACACATCGGAGGGTTCAATTGGTACCTGGTGATACCCATACTTCAGGTCGATCTTGCTGAAATATTTTGCACCTTTGAGTTGGTCCAGAAGGTCATCAATCCGTGGGATTGGGTACCTATTCCGGACAGTGATCTTGTTCAACGCCCGATAGTCAATACAGAGTCTCCATGTCCCATCCTTCTTCTGTACCAACACGATCGGGCTCCCACAGGGCGATGAACTTGGTCTGATGTGACCTTTCCGCAACAGCTCCTGAATCTGTCTCTTGATTTCATCATTCTCCATAACAGAGCGCCGATAGATCGGTCCATTGGGTAGCGGCGCACCTGGGGTCAGATCAATCGGGTGCTTGACCTGACAGTGCAGAGGAACCCCTGTGGGTGAGGTGAATATGTCTCCGTACTCCTCCACAACCTTATCCATTTATTGTTGTTGTGCAGAGGAGCCCTGTCTGGAGGATGTGGCCACAGTCTTCTTCTTGCCCTGGGGGCGGATCATCAGGAAAACGAATTTCCTGGTTTGGGAAATGAGCTTACTGCATTGTTTTGCAGTAACCAAAGAGATAGCAGCAGGAGGTGGTACCTCTGGTATCCCGTACAACTTATTTCCCAAAGTAACAATAACAGCACGAGGTCGAGACTCATACACAGCATGACGCTTCCACAAGTATGGTTGTCCTAATAATACATCATAAACATCAATAGGAGCAACGTCACATAGTACCTCATCCGTGAAGGGCTTGATGCTATAGGGAAGGCGACACTGCCGGCTGACGCGGAGATCTCGTCCTTGGTGAAGCCACCCGATGGTGTATGGATGTGGGTGAGCTGTGGTCTGCAAGCCCAACCGCTTCACGGCGTCTGCTGAAATGAGGTTCTTTTGGCTCCCATTGTCGACAATGAACTGTACAGGGGAGCCCTTTACCCACATCTGGGAGTGGAAGAGACGTTCCTCCTCCTCCGGATCTTCCGGTTCCTCCTTCTGGACCTTTGTAGTGGCAACAGTGGCGTTGGGCTCCGCATCAATAATCTGTTTCCCTTTTTCATTCCCCTTTTCAGGTTCCGATTCGGAGTCGGAGCATGCATCTGACTCAGAAGCCCTCATCTCGGCCACTAGCGACTGCTTGGCCCGACACTCACTTGTGTTGTGAGTGGAGCTCTTATGGAACTCACACCACTTTCCCGTGTCCTTCTTTGGCTTTGCGGTGCTGTTATTTTCTTGTGGCTTCGATGAGTTGTCTTTAGCCACCATGCCTTGGCTTGGTCCTTTGTTCTGCGGTTTGGAAGCACCTTTCCCTTGCTTTTGATTCGCAGATCCAAAGTCTCGTTTCTTCTGCTTGAATTTCTGCTCAATCTTGGCAGCATACCGGTATGCCGTACCAAGCGAGAAGATGTCAAGAAACTCCATTTCCTCCTGAATGTATTTGTGCAGACAGCTGCGATACTTTAGCACCAGATGTTTCTCTGAATCTTTGATACCCAACTTTGTGCGCAGGGTATGGAACAGATTCGTCAGCTCATGCACATCTTGATCCCTTTGGTGTCGCAGCGTGGTCCATTGTATGTACTTGTCCTCATAGCTCCCCACGGGATAGTACTGTTCCTTGACGGCGTCTCGGAAAGAATTCCAAGTTGGTACGGCCGAGAACAGAGAGGGTTCTGTCTGGTCCTTGTTCTCATAATAGGTTTCCCACGAGTCCTTAACATGGGGGGTAGCTTTGAGGAGTGCAAAAATAATCTTCTCCCGGTCTGAAAAGTCATGAACCGAGAAATATCCTTCTAACAGATTCAACCATCTATCTACGGCATCTACGTCTATTTGACCCTCAAATATGGGAATGTCAAAATTTACTTGTACCTTAAAAGGAGTCGCGCCTCCAGAGTGGCTGCTGGATGCAGATGCGCCGCCGGTGGGTAGCCGTTGAAGGATCTGAGCAAAGTTATCCATCATCGCGTTCCTTTGTTTCTCGAGGGCCTCCTCGAGAAATATTTTGATAGGATCTCATGCTCCCTCATCTTTCTTTTCGTCCCCCATGGGCGTACGTCGAGGTTTGCGAGGCTGATCTTGCAAAGGTTCCACCAGATCAAGCCCTTGCTCCTTATACCTCGACCTCGTTGGGGACATGCAAAGAAGGATCGAGAAAAAGCAGACCGCTCTGATACCACTGATCCGGATTTATGCAGGAACGCAACAGAATAAACACATAACCATAAATACAGAGATGCAGCGGAAATAACACTTCATTTCATTAATATCAAAGAACTGAAATTTGCTTACAGACAGAATGGAAACAAAACTAGCTAGGGCACTGGTAGCTATCTCTGAGAAGAGATGTGGCGGCTACAGGCCTCTGAACTGAGTTACAATGAGGCTCGAGGGCCTATTTATTATTTAGAAACAATGGAAAATCCTAAACAGCCAAAACCCTAACCCTAGGAGATGAAGCGCCAAAACTATGGGCCCCGTTTGGGTAAATTGGTGTTTCAACTTCCCAGGGGCGTAACTTTGGCATACGATCTCCGTTTGACGCGTACCATACCTTGTTAGAAAGATCTATCCGAGGACTACAAATTTGGAATGGGAAACATCGGTCCATGGACCCATGTTGCCCTCCGTTTCCCCAAAAAACGTCGTTTAGGGCCTCAAAACGGCTCCGGAAGTTTAGGACCCGAAAAACTGCTAAAAATAGTAAACTGTGCCGAAACTGAAAAACTGAAATAGACAATGGTGGAGCCCCAAGTGGAATAGGCGGGTGACCACCAATATCCACCTGGATCATCTTCTTTGTAACTAAGGCCAGTTCTGTTGTTGTAAGATCATTGATTGTTGATGAGTTCTTCCAATGCCCTTGAGCTGTTGGCATACTTTTGGATAGTTTTTCCCTTCTTCACTTCCTTACGTAGCGAGACAACTCCGGCTTCTATTGCTTCCCTTTCTTGGTTGCTTTCTTCCAACTTCTTTTGAAGTGAATCTTCAATACATCTGTGTTCTTCAACCTCAATTTTGAGACCTTGAACTTGTTTTTCAAGAGTATTGGAACGGATCTTCTCAGCATTGAGCTCTTTTATAAGCTTGATTGCCTCCTCATAAAATTTTTCTATGGTCAACCCTTCTTCTTCATTGTTTGATACTTCTTGTTTATTGTGCTTGGCCATAAACAATACTTTCTCATTGGCTTCTTCTTTGCTATCACTTTCTTCATTGGATGATGAGCTATCTTCTTTAGAGAGAAATTTCCTTTTGGATCCTTTCTTTTTGCCTTGCTTGTTGAATTTCTTAAAGCCTTTCTTTCCTTTTGAGTTGCCATCACTTTTGTTCGGACATTTTGCTACGAAATGCCCAACCTCACCACAACCAAAACATATCAATGGAAGTTTACCTTCGAATTTTCCCTTACTAGGTTTTAGTTTTCTCGTAAAGTAAGCATATTCTTCATCTGAAAGACCTTCTCTATCATCTCCCTCTTCTTCACACTTGCAGGTGCATGTCATTTCAATTGAAGGTTGTTTGTCCTTATTGGTTTGCTTAGATGCAACGAATGCAGTTTCTAGATTTGAAGTACCCTTTTCTTCATCAAGTCTCATTTCATATGCTATGAGAACTCCATGTAATTATTCCTTGCTGAGTTTGTCCAGATTTGCACTGTATTCTAAGACCGATACCTTTGGGTTGAATCTCCCTGGTAATGTTCTAAGAATATTCAGTATAATAGTCTTCTCGTCAATTGTCTCTCCCAATCCTTACAGAGTATTGGTTATTTCATCAATGTATTGGAAGTATGCAGCAATGTTGCAATCTTCTTTCATTCTGAGTTGCTCAAATTTTTCTCTATAGATTTGAAGCTTTGCTTCTTTGACATTTGAGTCACCTTCATATATATTCTCAAGCTTGTCCCATACATTTTTGGCGGTTTTTCAACCCAACACCTTATGATAAGCAGATTCAATAAGTCCACTGATAATAATATTCTTTGCTTTTGCATCATTTACCAAATTCTTCTTACCTTGTTCATCTGCGGTTGATGTAAATCCATTTTGAACAGTGTCCCATACTTCGTAACCTTGCACCAAGAGATAGACCTCCATTCTTCCTTTCCAAAGTGCATAATTATTTTCATTGAATAGAGGTACACCATTCTTGGTATACTCCATGACCTCCTTCCAGCTGTTAAACTGCTATTGAAGGAACCAAGCTCTGATTCCAATTGTTGGAAATACTGAGAGGGGGGGTGAATCAATATTTCTTTCAATTAGAGCATTAGTTAATCTTCAATTATTATCAGTGTTTGTATAATGATAGCAGCAAACAAGAGGAACACAAATGCACACAATTTTTAAGGTGGAAACCCACTCCGGGACAAAAACCACCTAATGCTTTTCTAATAATTCTTTAATATTCAACTCCAATTGAAAATAAAGCTCCAACTTCCTACAATCTAGAAAAGAATTCTTCTCCAGCTCCCACTGGATGGACGCTCCAACACCAGAGATTCTTTAGTAGTCAACTGAACGGATGCCCAACACCCAATGAGCTACAACTCACCCTAGCACCACCCTACCACCCTATAGAAGAATAAAAGAAGAATGGACTCTCGTACCAGGGAAAATGGTCCACTTTACAATGATATAGAATGATGTAGAAGAAGAAGATATAATAGACCATAACCCCAACTTTGACACAACCACCTAATGATGATCTTAGACCTCCCAACACTGCCTCTTCAACCCTTGGCAGATAGACACTAGTACAATTTGTACAATAATGTATTTACAATGACTAAGTACAATGATACCTTTACAATGATTGTATGCAGTTCTACCCAATTGAAGACTTCATATGATGAACTTCTTGTTGCTGTTATGCACCTTGGTTGCTGCTCTTGTCAGCTACCCTCTGCTGCACCTTCCTTTTCTTTGTTTCCGTAGAAAGTCTGGTCCTTTGCAACCCTTGACAACACATGATCTAGATTTTTCTTGCCTTCTAGGAGCTCGATATTGAATCTGGTGTGTCTCTGTTATTTTAGATCCTTAATATCTAATTTTCGGTCCTGTAGTAGTCCTCTGAGTCTTATTTCCAATGCCATCAGTTTGACCCAATTTGGGTTCTTCAAGATAGAGTTATACCCTATCTCTCACAATGCCCTAATTATGGACTGTTTTAGCAGAGCACACTTGTACGGCATGCCACGTGTCACTGTTTCTTCATTTGCCTCTAAAATTGATAGAGCTAAACTAAAGACTGTGCACTATCTGCCACATTTTATGGAATACCAATCTGATACTCAAAGAGATAGTTATGCCGATTTTAGCAAGGTCACTTATTTGAGATGAGTTTCAGGAGCCTGCAAAAACTCTGACTTCCACAGATCATATCTCCAAACATATTGTGCAACTTGATCTGAAATTTTTGCTGTAGCTTCCTTAGGATTTCGGCTTCGCCTCATAAAAATTTCAGCTTCTGAACCTTCGTAGAAAAAACGTTAGAGCAAAAGTGCCACGATGACCTGTTTCAGATGGCCGAATCCCATGCATAAGGAGGAAATGAAGATCACAATTTATATGAATTATTAAGTTGAGAGGGGCTTCAACAAGTGAATGTGAGAGGGATTTTAGGAGCTTAAAAAATATTAATTATGACTTTTCAATGACCCATTCCCCAACCCCATGGGGTTTTAGCCCACTAACTGGGGGTACAAAATTCAAACGTGAATATCTCTCAAACTATGAAAAATTACATGGCATGCCATATAACAATGGAAAAATTTCGACAAGTAGAAACCATCAAAAGCATTATTGACCCAGAATATATTAATTTGTTAGATCAAAATTCCCATGCAATATTGGGTTAGCCCCTGGTGCTGCTTGGGTTGACATCAATGACAATCGCTGATCAACACAAATATCAGTGGATCACTATGGATATATCTACTTCATTAAAAGGGATTTTTCTAGAAGGGTGTCCACTAAGTTGGAAAGAAGGGAAAATATCACAAATATATGTTAAAGTGCATGTGTTTTACATTGAATATTTTTCATTTTATTAAGAATCTATTTGAAACAATTAACTATATAAGGTTAAAACCTATGTTTTGCATCAAATCACTTTTGGTTTCAATGGGAAACTTTTATGGCTAATGTGTTTTTCTCAAAATGTGATAGACTCCATTAAAATGGGAGATATATCGAAATGATTCCTATGGTGTAATAAAATAGTTGAGTAGTTTAAAGATATAGATGCATAAATTCAATGAGCATAGTTTTGAGATATATAAGTCCAAAATGGAATAGTTGTTGGTGAACAAATATCAGTGGATCACTATAGATATATCTGCTTCGTTAAAAGGGAATTTTCTAGAAGGATGGACCAAGTTGGAAAGAAGGGAAAATATGACAATTATATGTTAATGTGCATGTGTTTTACATTGAATATTTTTCATTTTATTAGGAATCTATTTGAAACAATTGCCTATATAAGGTTAAAACCTATGTTTTGTATCAAACTACTTTTGGTTTCAATTGGAAAATTTTATGGCTAATAAGTTTTTCTTGAAATGTAATAGACCCTATTAAAAAGGGAGATATGTCGAAATGATTCCTATGGTTGAATAAAATAGTTTCAAGTAGCTTAAAGATATAGATGCATAAATTCAATGAGCATAGTTTTGAGATATAAAAGTCCAAAATGGAATAGTTTTTTGTGAACAAATATCACTCGACCACTATGGATATATCTTCTTCATTAAAAGGGATTTTTCTAGAAGGATGTACACTAAGTGATAGCGGATAAAAACCCACAGTCCCTGGTTACTCATATTTTCTATCTCAAGCTGTGTATAAAATGCATTCACAATTCATTTCCCAAGCAAATCCACAATCTGGCAAACTCACGCCATTCTAAATTCTGAGATGGCAATTTAAATAAACATCCAAACCAAAGTCTAGCAATTTCACCACTTAATTTAGGAAGCTCTTTTGAATACCTCTAAGGTTACAATCCACTTTATAATTAATTGGACAATTGTTCGAACCTTGGATTTAAAACCCTTCTTATGACAATTGAATAATACAATTGTTCCAAATGTGTGGAACCTATTTATACAAAGGTTATAAGACCCTCATATCATATGCCCTTTACCTATAATCTTCATGCGCAGAGGTTCCTTTTTAATAAGGCGCTTATTTCATAATTGAGCCTCTTCTTTGATTTCTACTTTCTAATTCATTAATCAAATTCATGGAATTTGATAAATGAATTTATGTAGTCCAATGACATATTGTCTTCCAAATATGATCCTTGTTATTTTAAATAAAACACCCAAACTATAAGACCTTTGTTTTATTTGAATGGCGCGTCGAGACTATATCCCCCTCTTTTATAAGTCTTAGTCTTTATAACAAGCGCTTTAATAATGTTTGAACAAAACATAATAATCCACATTCATAATTCAGACCTTAGCACTTAATACTATAAAAATGGTTCGATGCCTTTAAACATATACACCAGCGCTTATAACATTCAACATGACGTTTCATATTACATGGTGGTTCACGGGCCCCACACATCCAATGTATTAAATAAACGTGAAATTAACATAAAACTGCTGGTTCATACCTGACTTATCTTCTGTGCAACTAGTTGCATGACTGTCATCAGATCTCTTGACCTCCAGATTGGACGATGGTCATCAATATCGCGTTATTTTGTCCATCGGACCTTAACACCTCAAAAAAACGCAAAAGGGGCAGTATCATCCTGGTGACGTTGCAGAATATAATAGGATCAGGTTTCTTTTGAGTGGTTTCGCTCCAGGCCAAAGGCAGCGCGACATGAGCGGTAATGTTTTTAGAAACCCACTCCGGGATTGGAACAGTACTCGACCGGAATCTTACTATGGTTAACGCATTTCTTTGTATAAACTCTATCTCGTTAACTCTGGGGTCAAGCCTCAAACAATATCGCTCAACTAACAATAAAAAAAGTTAATTTGTTCAACGGGCAGGGTTTGCCACCTTAGACAGAGTTCTATTCAGCCTTCTCCCAAAACAAAATGAGCACATTCAATTCGACCACCGAACCTAACTTCGAAGACTAGCAGAGAGCTATGGGAGTTTCACACAAGGTTTATTCACGTATATCTCAGGGTATCTAGGAACACACATATTCGCACAGAGACCAGTGCTTTACTAATATCAATTAAATGCACAGAATTCACAAACGAAGGAATGAGTCCTTCGGGATATTTCCAATAGCACACAAGAATCCAAAAATACTCAGTTTTATTCGAACAGGCTCTCAATGAGACTGAAAAATTCTTCAATAGAGACAATGCTTCTTAGTTCTGTAACTCACTACAGAATCCCCTTTCACACAGACCGCGGACACATACATTCAATGTCCTGTCAATATCCTACTCCAGTGCTTAATCCCATAATCAACCTTTCAATGGTAACAGACACAAGGCCATTCTATCGTAGAATCTTATTCACACCTATTTAACTGAACCTAAGCATTCTTCTCACAGAATTAATCAATCAATACACAGACATTCACTTACAAAACTCTTATTTGGCTAGGTCTTCGATTCAAGTGGCCCTCCTACAACGTTACTCTGTACAACTCTACAGGTCTATGCGGCTCTATGCAGCTCTATGCAGGGCTGCCTATTATGCCCTTTAGGTTTATTTTTATACAAAAACCACTGAATTGACTCAACTCCTCTAACAGCTCAAAAACTCTTCAAATTCCCAATTTTCTAACCTTTAGACTAAATCCTAAATAAACTAAAACTGAATCTCTTCATATGCCCACGAATCATTCGAGGGCAGTTACAATTCTCTCCACACCTAACTAAAAATCACTCAATTAAGAATAATTACATAGGAAATTAAAAACACAAACCCCCCTATGTCTATTTATATACAAAGTCTTGTCTTGGGCCTAATGCTCCTGCATCACTAAGTTGGAAAGAAGGGAAAATATCACAATTATATGTTAATGTGCATGTGTTTTACATTGAATATTTGTCATTTTATTAAGAATCTATTTGAAACAATTAACTATATAAGTTTAAAACCTATGTTTTGTATTGAATCACTTTTGGTTTCAATGGGAAACTTTTATGGCTAATGTGATTTCTCGAAATGTGATAGACCCCATTAAAATGGGAGATATATCGAAATGATTCCTATGGTGTAATAAAATAGTTGAGTAGTTCGAAGATAGAGATGCATAAATTCAATGAGCATAGTTTTGAGATATATAAGTCCAAAATGGAATAGTTGTTGGTGAAAAAATATCAGTGGATCATTATGGATATATTTTCTTCAATAAAAGGGATTTTTCTAGAAGGATGGACTAAGTTGGAAGGAAGGGAAAATATCACAATTATATGTTAATGTACATGTGTTTTACATTGAATATTTTTCATTTTATTAAGAATCTATTTGAAGAAATTAACTATATAAGGTTAAAACCTATGTTTTGTATCAAATTACTCTTGGTTTCAATGGGAAAACTTTACGGCTAATGTGTTTTTCTCAAAATGTGATAGACCCCATTAAAATGGGAGATATATCGAAATGATTCCCATGATGTAATAAAATAGTTTCAAGTAGTTTAAAGATATAGATGCATAAATTCAATGAGCATATTTTTGAGATATATAAGTCCAAAATGGAATAGTTGTTGGTGAACAAATATCTATGGATCACTATGGATGTATCTGCTTCATTAAAAGGGATTTTTCTAGAAGGATGGACTAAGTTGGAAAGAAGGGAAAATATCACAATTATATGTTAATGCATGTGTTTTACATTGAATATAAAAGGTTTTTTTCTCTCTCTCATTATTTGAGTGCTGATCTTATAAAAGGTTTCCACTAAATCCATTCCCTATTACTTTTCATGTGAACCACATTCCCAAACCCACCCATCTATGTACCTAAGAGCCAAGCCAAGTGTAATAAGGGCTTATTTCATATTCTCCTTTAACACATATGTGATTAATTATCATTGGAATTTATATGGTAGAAATACGTATAAGGATTAATCCTTAGTATATATATATTTTGACTTTAAGGAATATTTCATGTTTTTAAGAAAGTTTATCTTAGGAGGTAGAACTAAACCGTCTATAACCCACAAAAGAAACCATGGCCCGTGAGCATCACATGCAAACACAAGTTACTCCCATGTTTGAAACACCACCTCACATCATCATAAGGGTTGTAAACCACTAAGCAACCCATACCAAGTTCCCTAGAAGGGATGACTATCATATTTAATGATTGGTTTTATCTCCAAGGTCAAAAGGAAAATCAAACTTAGAAAAGGGAATTAGAATAGAAATTAAGGTAAGACCATGACCTTTTACCCAATATTGAACGAAGGTAAGCAACCATAGATATTTAAGGAGGTTCAAGAATCCAAACTATATGACATGATAGGTAAGAGTTTAACATACCTGAAATACATATAAAGAAAAAATTGTTCCCTTTAACACTACTATAATTGTGCATGCATAAGAAATATTATATTTTTTCTAGAAGGATATTTAGAGAGGAATCTTGAGAAAGTTCTTGAAGGCTGAAAGAATGAAGCTCTTAGATTATCAATTGCAGGTTTATACCCTCTATTGACCTACATTGAAGGCATTTCAACTATGTAGTCCTTGACCTAAATTGCAAAGGCTTAAATTCAGGTTTCCTAAGAGATTTTAGAGGTGACACTTGGTTGTTTCGATTGGTTTTCTGAGCATCTTTCGGTCAACTGTCGTCTGGATTTTGAAGGACAGTTTGATTATCTCTCTCTCTAAACATTTATATCTATTAAGAAGAAGAAGATCTATTGGGTTTTCCCTTATCTGTTTTGTCTTTTGAATTTTATTTCTATGTTCTATATACAATTACTGTCAACATCCTTGACCAGAATTGTAGAGGCTTAAATTTGGGTTTCCTAAAAGATTTGCATTTTATTTCTATGTTCTATATACAATCACTATCAAGGTCCTTGACTAAAATTATTATCTACCATTTTGAAACTGACGACAAATTGATTATCTCTCTCTCTAAACATTTATATCTATTAAGAAGAAGAAGATCTGTTGGGTTTTCCCTTATCTGTTTGGTCTTGTACATTTTATTCCTATTCTATATACAATTACTGTCACGATCCTTGACCAAAATTGCAGAGGCTTAAATTTGGATTTCCTAAGAGATTTCCATTTTATTTCTATGTTCTATATACAATACTGTCAAGATCCTCGATGAAAATTATTATCTATATACAATTGTCAACTGTCGTTTTGATTTTGGAGGATAGTTTGAAAGTCAGGACGGTTTGATTATCTCTCTCTCTAAACATTTATATCTATTAAGAAGAAGAAGGTATGTTGGGTTTTCCCTTATCTATTTTGTATTCTGCATTTTATTTCTATGTTCTATATACAATTACTGTCAAGATCCTTGGCCAAAATTGTAGAGGCTTAAATTCGGGTTTCCTAAGACATTTACATTTTATTTCTATGTTCTATATACAATTATTGTCAAGATATTTGACCAAACTTGCAAAGGCTTAAATTTAGGTTTCCTAAGAGATTTCAGAGGTGACACTTGGTTGTTTCGATTGGTTTTCTGAGCATCTTTCGATCGTTCAACTGTCATTTGGATTTTGGAGGACAGTTTCTATGTTCTATATACATTTACTGTCAAGATTGATCTAATGGTTAATGTGATTTCTATTCAAAGTAGAATTGTAATTGGGATAATAAAAGGACATTGAAATAATTTTTGCAAGAATAGAACATATCATTGTTAAAAATTAGCATGGCATCATATCCCAATTTAACAATTTAATGTTTAACAAGATTTCAATGATAGGATTTCATACCTGGAAATTCACAGAAATACGCAGACGAAGCCGCAACGAGGACGAAGTCAGGAGATCAATTTGCAGAAATTCCCAGATGAAGCCACAATGAGGATGAAGCCGAGAGATCAATTTGCAGAAATTCGTAGATGAAGCTACAATGAGGATGAAGCCATGATGAAATACCCTGTGAACAATAAAAATTAAATTTAAAAAAAAAAAACAAAAATCAACAAAAAAAAACATAGCAACTGCAACACCCCAACAGACATAGAGTAACACCGCAACAGACCTTAACAGAGCAAGACAGAGATAGATGCGAGATAGAGACAGACGTGAGACACATGTGCATAAGAAACCCGTTAAGGTTTGCAGGCTGATATATTTATAAGAACAAGTTCGGTCGAACTTTTGTTACTGGTTTTCCCATCTTCGGCCAAAAATCTATTTACCCATGCTGTCAGTACGCCGTCAATGTAAACGATAGAATGAGTTCGGTCAAACTAATTTCAAAATTTTGGCCAAATTCTCGAATAGTTCGACTGAAATTTTATAAAATTTTGGTCGAATTATTGAGAAAAAAAAGTTTTTTGCCCCTGATTCTCACAAAAGTGTAACCCAAATTCGAAGGTTTACCCTTAATAATTGAATATGTGCAGCGACCCTTATGGATTAAGAAACAAATTGTAGCTCAAGTGGTCAGGTGCTGCACTGTTGGGTAGGAGGTCCCGCGTTCAAACCCCACGACTCAAAAAAAAATTATAACAACTTTCAACCTCTAGCTTGGGGCCACGTGGTGGCCTCCGGGTCTGCCACGCGGTAGCCCTTAATTGGCTCATTAAAAATAAATTCAACCCATCATCCAATCATAACAATGCCACTTGTCGAACTTTGATTAGCCCTAATGGAATATTCTGGGGAATATTCTGAGGAATATTCTAGGAATATTCCTTGGAATATTCTATTTTTAATTTTTTAAATTGCAAAGTCAAACATGGTCAAAGTGATTTTTTTGGAGTTTACCGGGCTTTTCAAACATTCATAACTTCTACATATGACCTCTATTTTGTGAATTTCTTACGGCACCAGAATTGCAACAACAAGACCTTTTTGGTCCATCAGGTTGAAAACATTTTTGAGTACTTTCATTTTTTAGCATTTTTTAACAATGGACATGATCACCTGATCACACCTCCCCAATAGGAAGCTTTTTGACCCTAAAAGCTCTCTGGATTACTAAACATGAAGATGAGGAGACTGTGTCCCCACTCTTACAATCTTAATCCATTGAAATTTGTCTGATTTCATTAATTGGAGATTTTCCTGAAATGACAATTTTTTCCTTGATCTTATTGACCAACCGTTGCAGACTTTGACCTTGTCATGCTGCACATTTTTGAAACTTGTAGAACATCAACTTAAATTTGCAGTAAATATATTGTTTCTACATTATTCTATAATCAAAGGAAACTGAAAACTACTTTCACCTTGCATCCTATCCTTATGGTGATTTTTTGCTAAATTAGCCTTGTACTTGTGTCGACTCCTGATCAAGTTTCCTCGCCATTGTACAATGCCTTTCTGAAACAAGCAATGATCATTGTTGAATATTGTGTCTTCTTTGCTAATTTGACTTGTCCTCTCTTGGACCTTTGCAACTTCTTCCACTGACACTTTTTTTTCAAAACCGTTCAACACCAAAGACGATTGTTGCAACTGCTTGACATCTTCTTTCAAAGACAAATTGCTTTCAACTGAAACAACTCACTATTTACATCAGCATTTGCATGAAAAGGATTATATAAAAATTCCCTTTGCTTAATCATCATCAATGTCAATTTTTGACTTGCATTTACGAGCCTCTTCATCTGCCTTGCATTCACTAAAGAAGAGTCTAGTTTTTTGTGATGAGCTCTCACAATGTAGTCCTTGCCATCTTTGAATAAATGGTACTTGTTCTTGTGGCGATGAAAGATAGATTTCCTGTCATACAAGTAAGGACTTAACAACACCATACCTGTTATATTAAGCGAAACAACATCTCATTCAACCATGTCAATGAAATGTGCAGTTATTGCAAAGCGCAACATGCACTTCTTTGAAACCCGTAAATTTGCGTCCTTACAAATCCAAACAAGAGGATATGGTTTCGGATGTGGAATGGTCTCAAGATTAAGTTTCTTGACTAAATCTTCAGAAATAAGGTTCGCTTGTGACCCACTATCAAATAGTGTGTCAACCTTGGTATTTTTGGAAATGACCCTCACATGAAATAGTTCAATTCTCTTCTCATCACTTGGAGCTTCTATGTGATAGTTAGAGATGCTAGAACTGGGTTTATTTCCATTCTCTTTCCCCTTTATATTCTTTAGTCCCATAGCTATGATTTTTGTTTCATCTCCTCATTCTAACCCTAGGTCTTGTTCAGCTATTTCAACTGTCTTTCCTTTCTCCTTGGCTTTATCTATAGCTTTAAAACTTTCTAGTTTCAACAATGGTCCTTATCATGGCTTGTTTTAGAACAATGTTTGCAGAATAATTTTACCTTCTCTTTTCTAGAATTTGCATTTCTCTTTTTCTTCTATTTCCCTTTAAACTCACTTTCCTCATTCACATCTAAGTTTTGTTTTCCCCTTGCCTCTAAATGTGTGGCTTGAACACAAACCTTATCTAGGATTGTAGGGTTAAACATGAGAATGGTATGTCTTAGGTAATTATGTAAACCTCCTATATACTTGAGTAAAGTGTCTTGGCTATGCAAATGTACTCCTTGTAAAAGAGATCTTCTTCTAAATTCTTGGGTATACACTTGAACATTTTGTACTTTCAATTGTTTAAAATTTTGCCAGTCCATTATGGATTTCTGCATGTGAGCTAATGGATAAAATTATTGTTTGTAGAAATGAAATCAGTCCATGATAAGATAATATTACCATATTTTTTTATCTCCTCCTTTGTCTTGGCTTCCAGCCAAACAAGAGCCGCACCTTCCATTCTCAATGAAGCTAGTTGGATTTTGGTTTCATCATCATGAAATTTTTTAATTCTCAAATAGACCTCTAATTTCCTAATCCAATTATCTAGCTTTTTTGCATTAACTTCACCATCAAACTTTGGCAATTCAAACTTAACATCAAGTTTTAGAAAAGGATTTTTACCAATGTTCTTTGACTTGTGGTGTAATGAAGATGTGTTGAGATTGCAACAAGATGATGAGCTTAGTGGAAAGAAGTCACCTTCACTAAGTGGGCCCGCAGGCTATTTTTGGTGCAAAGTCTATTTTTAGACTATGTCTATTTTTAGACATGTCGATCATATTCTATGAGTTGCAGGATGCTATTTGTGGATGGTTGGTCAGGTTGGAAAAATAGATGGACTTCTATTTTTAGACATATTGGGCGGAATCTATTTTTAGATTGCCAGTCTAAAAATAGATATGTCGAATATTATTAGCTCTTAATAATATTTGAACTATAAACATTATCTTATTCTCTTGGAGCACTTCAGTTAAGTGCACAGATGTGGCACAGGAGCTGACAGAAGGAATTACACTATTCCTGAGGGTTAAGTGGAGCTATTACATGGATACTTCAGTTAGAACTCATGTGACAGAGTTTGGTGGAGTTATTGAGCTAGTTGATGGAGTTGTGTTCAGTTTAACTGAGTTAAACATAGTTGAGCTAGTTGTATCTAGTCTAACTGATTGATACACTAGTGAGAGTGGTGTGAATTAATTATAAATTAATTCACTAATTATTAACTCATTAATCAACTAAAGAATACATCAGTTAACTACAGTGCATGGACAGTTTCAGTGGAGACCAGTGAAGAGGTAGGTGAAAGAGCAGTGTGACTATCAGTTGTGACTATACTAGTGCATGAGTTTGCACCACACATTGATGGAGATGCCAATGAGGATTGCGCAGTCAAGGCTGGACCAGTTCGAGTTCATTCAGAGCCATTCTTCAGTAGTGATTGTGCAGTAGAGGTTGGCTATCAGGTGGCAGAGATTGGAGCATGTGATTTGCTAGATCGGGCTTGATTACTGTGTAGTAATTGGAGATTATACTGAGAGCTTGTGAGGGAGCTTTGTTTAATGATTGTTACAGTCTATGTATGACATATAATATATACATATATAGTTGAAGGTTTTCAGCTTTAATCTTTTCCATAAAAATCTTGTGTTCATATGTGTGATTGTTTATG
Organism: Pinus albicaulis; assembly: GCA_034641835.2. NCBI lineage: Eukaryota > Viridiplantae > Streptophyta > Pinopsida > Pinales > Pinaceae > Pinus > Pinus albicaulis. The sequence goes on from CM076570.1 coordinate 1,592,007,273, forward strand.
GTTTTAATGTGCGCAGCGATTGTTTTATTTCATAATTAATGATCAATGGTAGAAGATTATGTATTGTGCATGAAGTTAAAATAATTATTGTGATCGGAAGATCGATGAATAATATATCAGTTATTCAAATTTCTACATGGTATCAGAGCGATATTGATCATTGGAGCAATTGCAAAACATTGAAGCAGTTGAGTTTTGAGCTGGTGGAATTCGAATTTGTAGCAGTGTTTTCTTGGTGTCAAAGTTGAGATGTCTTTCAACGGATTGCAATTGGAGTATGCCCTTGAGGGCAGCTCGAATCATATTGCATGGAAGGATAGGATGGAGGCGGTCCTGGATGATAATGGGTTGAAGGAGTTCATAGATGCAAAAATTCCAAAACCTGCTTCTAGCGATGCTGCCGCACTTGACACATGGCAAAAGAAGACAGAAAAGTGTCGAAGAATTATGTTGGAAGGTGTAAAGGATCACATAGTGTCCAGCCTTCATGGTAAGGCTTCTCCATTCTTGATGTGGAAAGCGTTGACAGACTTACTCCAAAGCAAGAGCGACCAGAGGAAGTTGGCGCTCAAGGATAAACTCAGGAACATAAAAATGGAGAAAGGCGACAGTATGCCCAAGTACCTCACGAAGTTCATCCAATGCATGGATGAATTGGGAAGTGTGGGGGTGACTGTAGATGATGAGGAATTGGTGAGCTTGGCTCTCCTTGGGCTTCTAAAGAGTTGGCATTCCTATCAGGACTCTGTCAATGGTCAGGAGAAATTTCCAGGATGGGAGCGACTTTGGTTGGATCTTGTGCAAGAGGAGATAAGGCAAAGTACCAAGGATGGATCTTCATCAAAGAACTCAGATGAAGAAAATTGCGCTCTAGCTGCCAAAGCAAGGAAGGGGAAGAGCAAGAAGAATGCTTCTCAATCCGGTGCGAAAGGAAAGAAGCAGGACATGTCCAAGGTCAAGTGTTTTCACTGTCACCAACATGGACATTACGCCACTAATTGTCCACAGAAGAAGAAAAATAAGCAGGCTGCTAGATCTGCAGCTGGAGAGGCCTTAGCCTCGCAGTTTGAGCTAGATTTTTTGCTGATCACATGCTTGGTCTCAAGTGTGATGGGTTCAGTGTGGTTTCTTGACAGTGATGCGTCTTTTCATATGACCGGAGACAAAGATTTGTTTACTGATCTCGATGGGAAAGAACTTGGAGTGCACATCGAGATCGGCGATGATAGTAGATACAGTGCAACCGGTATCGGTACCATTTCCTTTGAGAGGGATTCTGGTAAACCCTTCATATTGAAGGAAGTGATGCATGTTCCAGGATTGAAGAAGAATCTTATCTTTGTGGCCATGTTAGAAGACAAGGGATATGATGTTGTCTTTAGCGAGGGAAAGGCTTTCCTGCACAGTAAGGCAACTGGTGACACCCGAAGGATAGGGGTTCGAGTTAAGAAAATTTATCAATTACAGGTAGATGGCTGCACAACAATGGAAGGCAAGGCAGAAGGAGTGGTGAGCCGGGATGATGGCGAGCTATGGCACAAGAGATTGGACCACCTTCACCATGGAGTTTTGAAGATACTGCAGCAGATTTCTACTGGGCTTCCTAAAGGTACTCTTGCACAGTCAGATCAGTGCAAGGTATGTACCTTGGGAAAATTTGTGAAAGCCACCTTTCACGAGAAGGATAGTCATTCCACGATGATCCTTGAGAGAATTCACATAGACGTGTGTGGACCTTTCTCAGTAGCTTCGACAGCAAATCACAGGTACTATGTGATATTTGTTGATGATTTTTCTCGGAAGTGTTGGATCTTCTTCATGCAGAAGAAGAGCGAGACATACTCAAAGTTCTATGAGTTCAAGGCACTGGTTGAGAAATAATCGGGGAAGCAAGTGAAGGCTCTTAGGAGTGACAATGGTGGTGAATTCATCTCTAGCGAATTCAAGGACTTTTGAAGTGCAGAAGGAATTTGAAGAGAGCTCATAGCACCTCATAAACCACAGTAGAATGGGGTTGCTGAGTGGAAGAACAGAACAATCATGGGCACTGCACGGGCAATGTTGCATGATCAGGGCCTTCCCATAAACTTGTGGGCTGAGGCATGCAATACTGCAGTATATGTGCAGAACCGTTGTCCTCACAGGATACTTGGCATGAGTACACCCGAGGAGGCGTTTTCTGGTAAGAAGCCTGATATTTCCCATTTGAGGTTTTTTGGTTCACCTATTTACATTCATGTGATGAAGGATGCCAGGAAGAAGCTGGAGCTGACTGCAGAGGTTGGGATATTTTTGGGGTACACTGATACACCCCATAACTATCGTGTGTATTTGCCAGACAGTCACAAGACTGTTGTGCGACAGGATATCAAATTTCATGAGAGGCACGGTGTTAGCAGAGGAACACACTTGCATGCGAGATGAAGCTAGTTCCTAGGGATGAGCCTCCAAGATGTGGATCAGCCACAAGAGGAAGGTTCATGGAGTGGAAGAGACCACTCATGCAGTGCCAACCATCAGAGGGTGGAAGCGCACTATAGAAGCTGAGCGACTGGCTCAAGATGCAGAGAAGGTTGTAGGAGCACCTACATCATAGCGCAGACAGAGACAGTCACATGACCGGTACACTGGATACATGGCTCTTATGAGAAAGTGTATCATGACAGAGCCATCCTCTTTCGAGGAAGTTGTGGAGGACCCCACATGGGTAGATGCCATGGTGGAAGAGTATGATTTGATTGTCAGAAACAGTGCATGGGAGATTGTCCCAAGGCCGGAAGGGAAACGTGGTGGGTTCGAGATGGACTTGGCTAAAGTGAAGAAAGCAATGACGGAGTGTGGAGAAGTACAAGGCAAGATTTTGTTCCCCGAGGCTTCGCGTATCGAGGATCGATTATGAGGAAACCTTTGCACCTGTCGCAAGGTATTCTTCCATACGGACGATTCTTGCTCTCTCAGCACAGATGGGGTGGCACATTCATCAGATGTATGTGAAGACTGTGTTCATCAACAGAGTGATTGAGGAGGAGGTGTACATAGAGCAGCCCAAAGGTTTCGAGATCTTCAGTAGCGAGTCGCATGTGTGCAAGCTCAAGAGAGCATTGTATGGGTTGAAACAAGCACCTCATGCTTGGTACACATCGATAGACAGTTATTTCACCGGACTTGGATTCTCCAAGAGTGAGGTTGATCCGAACCTATACCAGATTTTGGTGGAGGGTAAGTTGTTGATCATTGTACTTTATGTAGATGATTTTATTTTGACAGGTGATGAATTGTGTTAGGTCCCTATATCACTAGTATAGTCCCTTATTGTTGTTAGTGCAACCCCCTTATTGTTATTATTATACCCTTTTAACCCCCATTTTTTTATTATTGTGTCCTTAAATTATTATTTTTAGGTCGGCTAGGATTACATTGTGGCCCACTAGGATTACATTATGGCCCCATGGACTCCTATATATAGAAAGGAGGTTTTGTAAATTGATCATCCAAGAATTGTTCATTTATGTAATGTATTGGAGGTTGCCCCCTTGAATTGGCTTATTTCTAAGGTGTTTATATCTCTTTTCTTCTATTTTTGGAGCTGGTTACACAACATTTGGTATCAGAGCTTTGGATTCTAGGGTTTCATTGCTCCAAACAGGTCATCGTGCATTTTCGCTATAACTTTTTTTCTACGAAGTTTTAGAAGCTGAAATTTTTAGGGTGTGAAGCCGAAATCCTGAGGAATATTGTCTAAACATTTCAGATCTTGGTTCGCAATATTTTCGGAGATATGATTTGTGGAAGTTAGGTCTTTTTCCAAGCTCCTAAATAGGTCATCGTGGCATTTTTGCTATAAATTTTTTTCTACGAAGGTTCAGAATCTGAAATTCATATGGTGCGAATTTGAAATCCTAAAGAAATTTTTCCAAAAATTGCAGAGCTTGGTTCACAAAATGTTTGGAGATATGATATGTGGAAGGTAGTGCTTTTTCAGGCTCCTGAATTGCATCTCAAAGAGGTGATCGTGGGAAAAGTTCAATAACTCTCTCTCTGGGCATCGGATTGGAGTGCCGTAAAAAGTGGTCGCAAGAACACGAACTGTAGTTTTTTGGATATCAATTTCAGAGACAAAGGATGAAACAGTGACACGTGGCAAGTCGTACAAGTTCGCTCTACTGAACCAGCCCATAATTAGGTCATTGTGGGAGATTGGACACAACTTTGTCTTGGAGAATCCAAATCAGGTCATACCTGTGGCATTTGAAAGATAATTCAGAGGGATACGTTGGTACTGAAATTCAGATATTGAAGTGCTGCAATCACAGAGATAATACAATTTCAATATAGAGCTCCTCAAAAGCAAGAAAAAGGTGTGTATTTTTTTTCCGAATTGCATAAGTCTTGTTTGAAGAATCAATTTGAATTGATTCCAAGGGCATATTGTAGAATAGATATCAGTATTGTATTATAAAATGGCCCCTAAAAAGAATTCAACACCCATTAAGCCTTTGGAAAGCTCTACTATGACTCATGAAGACGAAGAATGGCAACGTGACATATCAAAATTACAAGAGCAAGTGCAACAAATTTCGCTCTCTCAAAGAGCAACAAAAAATGACATGGAAGTTTTGAAGAAAGGCATGGAATCTAAGATAGATGGAATGAAGGCTGGCATGGAATCTAAGATGGATGACATGGAAGCTAAGATCGATGAGAAAATGGAAAACATGAAGAATTTTCTAAAAGCAGACATGGAAGGTTTGACAAAGTTGATACAAGAAAGGTTTCCTAATGGTGAAAAGATAGAAGAAGAACCTCATGATGAGAACAAAATAAATGTTAATTGTGATTTCATAAACTCTAATGTTGGTGGGAAGAACCACCATATTCCAAAGATGGATATGAGGAAGTTTGATGGAAAGGATCCTGTAACATGGATACTACAGATGGAGCAATATTTTGATCTCCATAACGTGCAAAACACACAAAAGGTACGCATTGCAACTTTACATTTAAAACAAAATACATTTGTATGGTATCGATGGCTTTGCTCCCGTAAAAAAATTGTCACTTTGGTCAATTTTTACGGAGGAAATGATAGCACATTATGAGGATACAAAGAGCAACACCTTCTTTAGCCAATTGATAAATCTCAAACAAAAGGGTTTAGTGGGGCAGCACATTGAGGACTTCCAAAAATTGAATATAAGGGTAACTGATATTCCATAGGAACACAAGATTGATCTCTTCATAGGCACTTTAAAGGATAACATCCAACATGAAGTTCGCATTTTGGAACCTGATTCATTGGAGAAGACATTCAGGTTGGCAAGAAAAGTTGAATGTAAAATTATGGCGACAAGGAAGCCTACTACTCAATTATATAAAAAAGGAAGTGTTGCTACGCCTAGATTTCCACAACCTACAAGGTTGACACTGCAACAATTGGAAGAAAAAAGAGGAAAAGGGCTTTGCTACAGTTGTGATAGCAAATACACTAAAGGTCATAAGTGTGTTGAGAAGAAATTATTTTACATAGATTGTGAAGAAGAAGAAGAACATGAATAACAAGAGGATATACACCAGGAACCAGCCCTAGAAGAGGAAGAAATGAATCTGACCATATCGTGTAATGCACTGGCAGGAATTACCACTCCTCAAACTCTCAAGATAGAAGGACATATCAAGAAGAAAAGGGTAATAGTGTTGATTGATTCAGGTAGCACCCATAATTTTATTCATTGCAAGGTAGCCAAGGAATTAAATTGTTTCCTATACCCAACACCAGAATGTCAAGTGATGGTTGCAAATGGAGGAACTATAAATTGCTCTGGAAAATGCCATAATATCAAGCTAACCATGGGGGAATATGTATTGACTAGTCCAATTCTTTACATTACTATGGGAGGTGCCGATGTTGTACTAGGAGTACAATGGTTACAATCTTTGGGGACGGTAGCTTTTAATTTTCAAGAACTTTTCTTGAAATTTTTTTCAGAAGGAAAGGAAGTCGAATTACGGGGTATTGCGGGGAAGCCATGAAGGATAATAAGCTCTAATGTCATGACAAAGCTTCTAAAGAAAGAGCAGCGAGGCGTAATTGCACAATTATGCTCACTAGAAGTTCCAACATCAAAATCATCTATTTCTGCAGATCTCCAACAAGTCTTGGACAATCATTCCAAGGTGTTTGAAAATCCCAAAGGACTTCCACCTATTCGTGATCATGATCATGCTATTCATTTGATTCCAGGAAGTGTTCCTCCAAACATCAGGCCTTATAGATATCCTTACTTCCAAAAGAGAGAAATTGAACGTATGATTGCAGAAATGTTAGAGGCGGGTATAATTCAACCTAGTCAAAGTTATTTCTCTTCTCCCGTAGTATTGGTACACAAGAAGGATGGATCATGGAAAATGTGTCCGGATTATAGGGAGCTCAATAAGCTCACCATTAAAGATAAATTTCCCATTCCTGTGATTGATGAATTATTGGATGAATTACATGGAGCAATTTATTTTACCAAGTTGGATCTTCGTTCAGGATATCATCAAATTAGAATGAAGACCGAAGATATTCCAAAAACAACATTTCAAACTCATGAGGGTCATTATGAATTTTTGGTCATGCCTTTTGGCCTTACCAATGCACCTTCTACATTTCAAGGGTCGATGAATTCCATTTTCAAACCCTTCCTTAGAAAATTTGTGCTAGTATTTTTTGATGATATACTAATCTACAACAGGTCTTGGAAGGATCATGTTGAACATGTTGACAGGGTGCTCAAACTATTGCAGGAGAAACAATTATATGTAAAAACATCCAAATGTTTCTTTGGAGTACAAGAGGTGGAATATCTGGGTCATATTGTATCTCACGAGGGTGTTAAAGTAGACCCTAACAAAATTAAAGCCATTAAGGAATGGAAAGTCCCTACAACCATAAAGCAATTGCGAGGATTTCTCGGGTTAACAGGGTATTATCGCAAGTTTGTTAAGAATTATGGGAGAATAGCAGCACCTCTAACAACATTATTGAAGAAAGATGCATTTTCATGGACTCCTGAAGCAACTGAGGCCTTTGAACATCTTAAAGAGGCAATGTGCCTAGCATCGGTCTTAGCTACGCCAGACTTCACAAAAACCTTTATTGTGGAATGTGATGCCTCAGGAAATGGAATTGGTGTTGTTTTAATGCAGGAAGGAAGACCCATTGCTTTTGAATGTCGTCCAATCAAAGGAAAGTATTTACAGAAACCTATTTATGAGAAGGAAATCTTAGCAATACTGCATGCACTAAAGAAATGGCGAAATTACCTAATGGGAAGACACTTCAAGGTAAAAACTGATCATGATAGTCTTAAACACTTTTTGGAACAAAGACTATCTTCAGAAGAGCAGCAAAAATGGGTCACAAAGATATTGGGTTATGACTTTCAAATAATCTACAAAAAAGGAAAGCTTAATGTTGTTGCAGATGCACTCTCAAGAAGGAATGAAGAGGTGGAAGCATTGCTTTGTGCCATTTCTATTATCCAACCAGATTGGATAACCGAAGCAAGAGATGAATGGAAGAAGGAAAAAGATGTATGGACAATCATTCAAAAGTTGCAGCAAGATCCTAGTACATCTGATACATTTAGTTGGACAAACGATTCCTTATGTTACAAAGATCGCGTATATCTTTGTAAGAATTCCCAACTAAAACAAAAGATTCTTCTAGAATTGCACACTTCTCCTTTAGGAGGACACTCAGGATTTTTAAAAACTTACCACAGGGTAAAGAAATAATTTTTTTGGGATGGCCTTAAATTTGATATTCAAAAGTTTGTGACAAAATGTTTGGTTTGCCAACAGAATAAATTTGAGACAATTAAGACCCCGGGACTTCTACAACCTTTACCCATTCCAAGTCAACGTTGGGAGGAGATTTCAATGGATTTTATCACAGGTTTACCTAAGTCCGAAGGAAAGAGTGTCATCATGGTGGTAGTTGATAGACTTACCAAGTATGCACACTTTTGTGCATTATCTCATCCAATTAAAGCAAGTACAGTTGCTACTACATTTATGGACAGAATTCAAAAGCTACATGGAAGCCCAAGGGTTATTGTGAGCGACAGAGATCCCATTTTTACCGGAAATTTTTGGACGGAGTTATTTTCTTGTTTGGGTACTCAATTAGCTCATAGCTCATCTTATCATCCTCAATCTGATGGTCAAACCGAGATAGTAAATAAATGTTTGGAAGGATATCTTCGTTGTTTTGTATCTGATAAACAAACACAATGGGTCAAGTGGTTACCTCTCGCTGAATGGTGGTATAACACTTCCTTCCATACCGCAGCAAAAATGACCCCATTTATGGCACTTTATGGATATCATCCACCATCGATCACATCATCTTTAAGGGAAAATTCGAAGGTTCAAGCAGTGGAAGATCACGTCGAGCATCAGCAAGCAGTTCTCCAACTCTTAAAGGATAACCTGAATTTGGCACAAAATCGAATGAAACAACAGGCAGATCAACATCGCAGCGAGAGAAGTTTTGATGTAGGAGATTGGGTATTTTTACGGCTACAACCATACAAACAAATGTCCCTCAAGCAAGCAAAGAAGGATAATAAATTATCGCCAAAGTACTATGGTCCTTACAAGGTGTTGCGAAAGATTGGTACTATGGCATACAAATTGGAGCTTCCTGCTTCTTCGCGAGTACATCCAGTTTTCCATGTTTCATGCTTAAAGAAGGTTATAGGTGAAAATCTTCCAGTTCAAACAATATTGCCAGAACTTGATGAGGAAGGAAAAATAATATTGGAACCTGAAGTGGTCATGGAAACAAGAACTCGACAGCTACGGACTCGATCAATTTCAGAGTATCTCATCAAGTGGAAGAACTTACCCACTGAAGATTCTACATGGGAGGATGAGAATTTTATACAGAAGCACCCGGAGCTACTCAAGAATTGAGGACAACACTTTTTTGAAGGAGAGGGGCATGTTAGGTCCCTATATCACTAGTATAGTCCCTTATTATTGTTAGTGTAACCCCCTTATTGTTATTATTGAACCCTTGTAACCCCCATTTTGTTATTATTGTGCCCTTAAATTATTATTGTTAGGTCGGCTAGGATTACATTGTGGCCCACTAGGATTACATTATGGCCTCATGGACTCCTATATATAGAAAGGAGGTTTTGTAAATTGATCATCCAAGAATTGTTCATTTATGTAATGTATTGGAGGTTGCCCCCTCAAAGTGGCTTATTTCTAAGGCGTTGATATCTCTTTTCTTCTATTTTTGGAGCTGGTTACACAACATTCATCAGATGGATGTGAAGACTGCATTCATCAACAGAGTGATTGAGGAGGAGGTGTACATAGAGCAGCCCAAAGGTTTCGAGATCTTCAGTAGTGAGTCGCATGTGTGCAGGCTCAAGAGAGCATTGTATGGGTTGAAACAAGCACGTCATGCTTGGTACACATGGATAGATAGTTATTTCACCGGACTTGGATTCTCCAAGAGTGAGGCGGATCCGAACCTATACCAGAGTGTGGTAGAGGGTAAGTTGCTGATCATTGTACTTTATGTAGATGATTTGATTTTTACAGGTGATGAACTGTTGATATTCTCATACAAGGCTAATCTTGCAAAGGCGTTTGAGATGAAGGACTTGGGCCTCCTTCATTATTACCTGGGATTGGAAATTTGGCAGTGCTGTGATGGACTGTTTGTGTCTCAAGAAAAGTATGCCCGGGAGATACTGGAGCAGTTCAACAGGCATGGCTGCAAGCCTATCAACACTCCTCTTCCTGGTGGTTGGAGGAAAGAGGATGCTACATCAGTAGAGGTAGTGGATGCCACTGTTTATGGACAGTTGGTGGGGTCACTTATGTATCTGGTCAATACACAACCCGACATATGCTATGCTGTTAACCAACTTTCACAAGCTATGTTTTAGCCTACCAAGCTCTACTCGAAGGCAGGCAAGCATGTATTGATATATCTCAGAGGCACATCGGGATATGGATTATGGTATAGACAGTCGGATGAGGTGAAGATGTGTGGCTTCAGGGATGCAGATTGGGCAGGGAGCCCAGCGGACAGAAAGAGCACATCTGGAGGGATTTTCAGTATCGGGTCGACAGTAGTTTCTTGGTACAGTAGGAAGCAGAGATCTGTGGCACTCAGTTCAGCAGAGGCCGAGTATATGGCAACGAGTTTGGCTGCATGTGAGGCTATATGTATGAGGAAGATCCTGGTCAGGTTGTTCGGTTCACACTTAGATCCTACTGTGATATATTGTGATAATCATAGTTGCATCAAACTCTCGGTTAATCCAGTATTTCATGATAGATCTAAACCCATTGACATCCGGTATCATCATATCAGATATTGTGTGTAGCGGAAGATCATGTTACTTTCATACATTCCCATGGAGGATCAGGATGCTGATATCTTGACGAAGGCGCTCACCAGGAGCAAATTAGAATTCCACAGGGGTAGGATAGGGGTGGCAGATAATCCTTATCTTGTTGAGAGGGAGTGTTGAGATTGCAACAAGATGATGAGCTTAGTGGAAAGAAGTTTCCTTCACTAAGTGGGCCCGCAGGCTATTTTTGGCGCAAAGTCTATTTTTAGACATATCGATCATATTCTATGAGTTGCAGGATGCTATTTGTGGATGGTTGGTCAAGTTGGAAAAAATAGATAGACTTCCGTTTTTAGACATATTGGGCGGAATCTGTTTTTAGATTGCCCGTCTAAAAATAGATATGTCGAATATTATTAGCTCTTAATAATATTTAGACTCTAAACATTATCTTATTCTCTTGGAGCACTTCAGTTAAGTGCACAGATGTGGCACAGGAGCTAACAAAAGGAATTACACTATTCCTGAGGATTAAGTGGAGCTATTGCATCGATACTTCAGTTAGAACTCATGTGACAAAGTTTGGTGGAGTTATTGAGCTAGTTGATGGAGTTGTGTTCAGTTTAACTGAGTTAAACATATTTGAGCTAGTTGTATCTAGTCTAACTGATTGATACACTAGTGAGAGTGGTGTGAATTAATTATTAATTAATTCACTAATTATTAACTCATTAATCAACTAAAGAATACATCACTTAACTACAGTGCATGGATAGTTTCAGTGGAGACCAGTGAAGAGGTAGGTGAAAGAGCAGTGTGACTATCATTTGTGACTATACTGGTGCATGAGTTTGCACCACACATTGATGGAGATGCCAATGAGGATTACGCAGTCAAGGCTGGACCAATTCGAGTTCATTCAGAGCCATTCTTCAGCACTGATTGCGCAGTAGAGGCAGGCTATCAGGTGACAGAGATTGGAGCATGTGATTTGCTAGATCGAGCTTGATTAGTGTGTAGCAATTAGAGATTATACTGAGTGCTTGTGAGGAGCTTTGTATAATTATTATTACATGATCTCTATGACATATAATATACATATATTTGGGGGTTTTCAGCTTTAATCTTTCCCATAAAATACTGTGTTCATATGTGTGATTGTTTATGGTTTTAATGTGCGCATGCGATTGTTTTTATTTCCGCAATTAATGATCAATGGTAGAAGAGATTTTGTATTGTGCATGAAGTTAAAATAGTGTGTGATCAGGAGAATCTCAGTGAATAATATATCAGTTATTCAAATTTCTACAAGATGAAGTATGTTGATGAAGTCGGTGAAGATGAATATGAGGGTGATGATGGATACTTTCCACTGTCTCCATTTCCTCCATTACCCTTCTTGGATTTATCTTCATTATTATGGCCTCCTGATGATCCCTCTCCTTCCTTGTGAATTTTGGACCCTTCTCCTTCAAGTCTCCCATTTCTTTCTTGATAAATAAATCTCACCATTTCAGTCAAGTCAAGGAATTCTTTCATGAACACTCTTTCTTCCTCCTTGGGATCAACTTATTCATGGATTTATCCTTCCCTTGAAGTCATGGTTATGGCTTCTTCTACTTCTCTTTGAGTTGAAATTGAAGGTGGAGATAATGACACTCTTGCCCTCCTTGGCTAAGGATTACTTTTAGATTTCACCAATTGACCTTCTCCTCCCTTAAGCTTCAACCTAGTAAGCATTAAAACCCTTGAAAATAGTTAAACAAACTTTGCACAATAACAATACTGAGAGTAAAAATCTAGCAATGATACCAACTTGATCTAAATGGAATGTATTAGTTTTGTTGTGCTAAGTATCCAAACAGTAATTAAATTGTGTGCATAAGATTCTCTGAAGTTTACACGTGAAACAAATGGTTTTATCTTACTTAAACAGACTTATGTGTGAGGTTAAATCACGTAAATTTCTTGTATAATACCATACAACAGTAAATAATAGAGAAATAAACTTCACATGTAACAATACTCAACAAATTTGATGAAGTAGTTCACCCCTCCTGGGCTACAAATGCTGGTCCAGCTCCCAATGGCATGTCCCTCATATCTTATTGCTAAAAAATGGTAAGTACATGTGAATAAAAGCCTCAAATGGCTATGCTCTCTGTAAAAAAATCTTCAGAATGCTTGAATTAGTTAGGAATGACTATTCATTTGCAGAAAATAGAGAATGGATACTCAATACATTGAAAACACCCTAGTGGCCCTAGTGGCTCCTTGACCTCTCTTGAAGCTAAAACTACACACAATGACCTCTGATGGCTCTGAAACCTCTACCAATGTGTTCCAAATGTCAATAATACCAAAAATTGACTATTCATGCATTAAAAGTGGTCGAACATCCAAGGAGTTCTGGCCAAAACAAGAAACAACCCAATATCCCTTAAAAAACTCCACTATATGTGGAGAAACTTCAGTTAAGCTCGAAAAAAATGGCAACGGCGCTAAATCTGGGAGGCATGCTCCATAAATGGCGGATGGTTAGGCTAACATTAAATGTTAGTGTGGAAGTGGTCGCATTAAAAATCTCGTCGAAACTGTTGGAACCAAATCACCGAGTTAACCTTACAATAAATTTTTATTCCGCATGTGAACAGGATCCGCTGGAGTTAATGGTTTAACTAACCAGTAGGTAAAATTAGACACGGTCGGTTTTATAATTTCCATGTGACCATTTTTTATAAGCCATCGATGTTACATTTTTTGTGGCCGCCAGTTGAAGGCCCACGGTTCCTGGGCGTATGGGCACATGGTGGGGGTGCTGGCTTCCCCAAACCCCACCGTATAAACCTTCAATAACTAAATATGTGCAACGAACCTTATGGGTTAAGAAATAACTTGTAGCCCGACCGGTTTAGCGCTGCACTATTGGCCGGGAGGTCCCGTGTTCAAACCCCACGACTCAAATTTTTTTTTTATAACAGCTTTCAACCTCTCGCCTGGGGCCATGTGGCAGCCTCTGGGCCTACCACGTGGAAACCCTTAATTGTCCCATTAGAAACAAATTTAACCCATCATCCAATCGGAACACTACCACTTGTTGAACTTTGATTGGCCCTGATGAAATATTCTGGGGAATATTTCAAGAATATTCCTTGGAATATTCTATTTTTAAATTTTCAAATTGCAAAGTCTAACTTGGTCAAAGTCATTTTTTTGGAGTTTACTGGGCCTTCCAAACCTTCATAACTTATACATATGACCTCCATTTTTTGAACCGTGCATGGCACCAGAATCATAGTGACAAGAACTTTATGGTCGCTCAAGTTGTAAACATTTTTTAGCACTTTCATTTTTGAGCATTTTTGAACAATGGACATGATATCCTGATCACCTACCATGGGTATGACTATTAACAATGAAAAAAAAAGTTATAATTATCAAATATAAGAAGGACACTTATAGTAATTTTGTATATGACAATATCAACTTGGAGGAAGTGTCTTCTTACAAGTACCTAGGAATTGATATTCATCACAAGCTAAACTGGAACTATATCATTGAGAAAAGGATTAATGGAGGGTGGAAAGCTTATTTTGGTCTTGAAAATAATTATAAAGCAACAAACCTTTTGATGTGGGATAAAAATAAGCTCCTCTTTGAAAATTTAGTCACTCCTATTATCTTATATAGATGTGAGGTTTAGGCTTGCAACATCTCTAGAGAATCCTGAAGAAATATTGAGCAAATCGAGAAGCGTTTTATCACGTGTAACCTCAAAATTAAAAGCAATACACCCTATCCAATTCTCCTTATAGAAGTGGGTATTTTCCCTATTGATAGCCTAGCTATGACTAGGCTCCTGTTATACAAGCACAAAATCAATAACATGGGAGACCATAGACTTCCTAAGCTAGCTTTAAATTCCATCCAAAACCAACTAAGGTTTAAACGAGGTTGGTATAAAGATACCAGGGCCTAGTTAAACCATTGGGAGATCAATGAAAATGTTTCATTGAAAATATTAATAACATTAAAAATATTGTTACTTGTAATTTTAAAGAGAAAATGTGGTGTGAGAAAGATTTAGAAGCTAAAAGAAAATTAAGATATTATAAGGAGGTCAACAACGCTACTCTAGAATATCAAAAGTATCTCTCTGTTTTAACTAGCTCAAAGAAAAAAATCAATTTAGCTAAGGTAAGAACAAACTCTCATGAGCTTCATAGTGAAATGGGTCATTGGGTAGTCCCTAAAACACCATGGGTGGAAAGGATCTTCCATCTCTGCGAGAATATGAGCATTGAGGATGAAAATTACTTCCTCTTAGAGTGCCCTGCGTACACCCACATTAGATCTCAGTTTCATAATCTCTCTTGCAATACCGACCTTCCTAGCCTTTTAACATGTCAAAATTATAGTGGTCTCAGGACACTTCTCTCCAAGCTCTTTGAGCATAGGAGTACAATTTTAAAAAAAACTAAATAATTCATTTCTTTCAGTCTGATAGACCAAATTCTGGTCTCAGTGGACGTTAACCATCATTGTCATCATTATCATCATCATCATCATATATATATATATATATATATATATATATATATATATAGACATAGACTGTTTTTCAAACTAATTTGACTAAATATATAGTTAAGATTGGTATGGCTATTATTATTATTATTATTATTATTATTAATTTAATTTAAGTTTTTTTAACCTTAATTATATTACTTTCACTTTTTTATGATTTTTTTTTTTAAATTTCTGCATTAAATTTTATTTGGATTTAATTATTATTTTAATTATTTTTTACTTTGTTTTTATTACTTTTCATTTCCTTAACGTTAATTTTCATTAATGTTTGGTGGTGGTTATTTTATTGATCTTTGCATTTCTGCATTATTTATAATGAATGATCCAGATAAGCCATATCATTATTCCCTGATGATGAACTACAGTAAGTAGTTTCAAATGCATTGGGTCTCAAACGATAATGTGATTTTAGGGAAGATTTATGTTAAAATAAACTAGTTATATTCAATATGAAGATCGACTAGAGTAATTTTCTTATGATTAGATCCAATAATATATATTAGATTATGCAAATCATAGCATAAACCTTATTAATTAATCTAATTTTGAGTTCTTGTTCACAACATTCACTAGTTTTACTATGTTGGTCATCTTATATGTCTCATAGTCATATCTCATATATATAAATACTATGACATGTTGTTGACATGATCAATGTTAACGTGATGGATTTTATCATTAGCATAAAATTTAATCTGGCTTGTGGATTACAAAAATAATTACATCATCAAAAATCTCTCACCATGTCGAATATGATGACAATATTATTATATAATTCCAAAAGTATTTAGAAAATGTAATTTTTCCATGATCACATTTTATTGTCATACATTAAGAATTATATTCAAAATTATTACAATAGGGTGAAAGGGAGTGTTACGTCTTCTCACCTTGTATTTGAAAAGGGTTCAATTTATACTCAACTACTATCTTTGTAGTTATATCAAGTAAGCGTGACCCATGGCCAGAACCATAACTTGCAACTGAATCCTAGAGCCAAAGTTAGCCAAAGCCAAAGTTAAAGTTGTAGCTAGAGAGAGACTCATGTTCCATGATCATGATTTGCTTAGTGACCAAACTTTAACCATCATCAATAAAAGACTACAATTTATGCTATCCATTTCATCACATTATTGTCATTGTTAAACCATCATCAAGCAACACTTTTATTTCAAAAATACTTTAGCTTCTAGAAAAATTCGAAATTATTCCAAGAACTAGTTCGAGCCAAATTGCAGGGTTGTTGGTTAGCTTTATACCAATATTAATAGAATACTTTGGCTTCTTCTATCATTTGGTTTGTGCTATTTCTTAGACAACCATTTCAGAGAGCATATCCAAACTTTATTTTTTATACACCTTTGTTTTTCATATCTTCTTGGTATGATATACACCCCCTTCGGATTAAAGTGAAGAATCTTGGAAACATAATCATGTTTTGTTATGTAAATCTGGCCAATTCACTTGGGAGGAAGGAAAAAACCCTCAAGTGAATGCCAATAGCAGTATAATTTCAAGAGACCTCTTGGAATATGAAACCAATGTTCATGAATTTTTTTATTTATTTGTATCATACGAATAATATTTTCATCTTTATTTGATTTAAATCATTCTTCTTTTTTTGAGTATCAACATTGGCGAACCTATCCTTTCCAACTTAAAAGTTAAATAAATTTTCCAATCATCTTATAATCACCTATTGAGATTCAACAAGATGATGAGCTTAGTGAAAGTTAAGCACCTTCACTAAGTGGGGCCCGCAGGCTATTTTTAGGTGTATGTTTATTTTTAGACATGGTGAGCATATTCTATAAGTTGCAGGATGCTATTTGTAGATGGTTGATCAAATGTGGAAAATAGATGAAATTCTTTTTTTAGAATATTTGGCGAAGTCTATTTATAGATCGTCAATCTAAAAATAGATGCATGTTGATTGTTATTAGCTCTTAATAATAATCTGACAATAAACAACAACTTATTCTCTCGGAGCACTTTATTTCAATGAACAGATTTGGAAAATCAGTGGGTTGAAGGAATTACGCAATTCCTAGGGTTTATGGTGGCTCGTGCATGGAGAACTTAGTTAGAAATGAAGTGGAAAATTTATGACAGAGTTGGAAGAGTAGTTACAGGAGTTGTTATTCAGTTTAACTCAGTTAATGGAGTTAAACTCAGTTGAGCTAGTTGTATCTAGTCTAACTGGAAGATACACTAGTTAGAGTTAAGTGAATTAATTAGTTAATTAATTCACAACTAATAACTCACTAATAACTGAACAAATACAGCATTTAACTACAGTGCATGTCAATTCCAATGGAGACCCAGTGGAGAGATAGGTGAAACGGTAAGATGGACTATCCCTTGTGACTATAGTGATGCATTCAATGCTTCTGACACACATTCAAGTTGCCAATGAGGATTGCGCATTCAAGGAAAGGCCAATTCTAATTCATTTTGGGGTCTTGTTCAGTAAGGATTGCGCAGTGGAGGCAGGCTGCAAGGAGGCAAGAAATTGGTGCATAGATATGCATATTCCTGCATGACAGCATGTAGTGATTCTTGATTGTACTGAGAGCTTGATGTACTAAGATTTGTATGATATTACTACATGATTCCATTGATATACATAAATTGATATTTGGGGTTTTTAGCTTTAATATTTCTTGTTAAACAACTGATTTATGTGAAATTGAATTTATTCACATGTGTTTGCAATTGAGTTTTAAATTTCCGCAAGATCAATAGTGGAAGGATTTTGTATTTTGCAAGAAGTTAAATATTGTGAGATCAGGAGGACCTAGTAATACATCAGTATTAATAAATTTCTACATGGTATCAAAGCAGTATTGATTACTGGAGATTTCAATTGTGAATAATTGTTGAGTTTTGTGCTGGTGGACAATTCGAAATTGCTGCAGAAATTTCTTGGTGCCACAGTTAAGTATTCATTGAAATGTCTTTCAATGGGTTGTGATTGGAGTATGCCCATGAGGATAGCTCGAATTACATAGCCTGGAAGGATAGGATGGAGGTGGTGCTTGAAGACAATGGACTGAAGAAGCTCATCGATAGAGATGTTCCTAAGCCAGCTTCTAGCGATGTTGTAGGACTTGATGCATGGAAAAAGAAGGTAGAAAAGACAAGAATAATTCTATTGGAAGGTGTGAAGGACCATATTGTGTTAATAATTCACGAGAAAGCCACTCCATTTGCAATGTGGAAGATAGATCTTTTCCAAAGCAGCGGTGACCAGAGGAAGTTGGCGATAAAAGATAAGCTCAAAAAAATAAAAATGGAGAAGGGCGACAGTATTCCAAAATATCTCATGAAGTTTGTCCACTATAGGGATGAACTAGGAAGTGTGGGGATTATTGTTTATGATGATGACTTTGTGAGCTTGGCTCTCCTTTGGCTTTTGAAGAGTTTGCATAGCTACGAAGACTCTTTCAATGGACGGGAGAAACTACCGGGTTGGGAGTGACTTTGGTCAGATCTTGTGCAGGAGGAGATAAGGTGAAGTACCAGGGATGGCTCTTCATCGAAGAATGATGATGAAGAAAATTTCACTTTGGCTACCAAAGCAAGGAAATGGAAGGGGAAAAAATTCCATCCAAAGTCCAAGGCTAAAGGCAAGAAGCTGGATTTGTCCAGAGTGAAGTGTTTTCACAGTCACAAACATAGGCATCTCGCCACTAACTTCCCACAGAAAAAGAAGAACAAGAAGGTTGTTCGATCTGCAGCTGGAGAGGCCTTAGCCTCACAATTAGAACTAGATTTCACTTTGATCACATGCTTGGTTTCAAGCTCAATGGGATCAGTGTGGTATCTTGATAGTGGTGCGTCTACAAGGAGTTGTTTAGTGACTTGGAGGAGAAGGATCTCCAAATGCATATAGAGATGGGAAACGATGGTAGATACAATGCGATCGGAATTGGGATGACTAATTTTGATAGGGAGTCAGGTAAACCATTTCTGTTGAAATATGTTATGCATGCTCCAGGTCTGAAGAACAACTTGGTCTCAGTCGCAATGTTGGAAGACAAAGGTTATGAAGTTGTTTTCAGTGAGGGAAAATATTTCCTGCGACATAAAACAATGGGTCAAACCAAGAGGATAGGGATTCGACTTAAGAATCTCTACAAGCTAGAGGTAGATGGCTGCGGTGCAATGATGGGCAAAGCAAAAGAAGTGGTGAGCCGGGATGAGGATGAATTATGGCACAGGAGATTGGGCCATCTTCACCATGGCGCCTTGAAGATTTCACAACATATTTCTACTAGACTTCCCAAGGGTACCCTTGCGTATTCAGATCAGTGCAAGGGATGTACTATGGGTTAGTTTGTGAAGACCACCTTTCATGAGAAGTAGAACTATGCTTCAGTGATATTGGAGAGAATTCACATAGATGTGTGTGGACCTTTCTCGGTTTCTTCAACAACAAAACACAGGTATTATGTTATATTTTTTTATGACTATTTTCGTATATGTTGGATCTTCTTCATGCAGAATAAGAGCGAAACATTCTCAAAGTTCTGTGAGTTTAAAGCATTGGTGGAGAAGGATTCAGGGAGGAAAGTGAAGGCTCTACGGAGCAATAATGGTGGTCAATATATCTCGAATGAATTCAAAGAATTCTGTAGCAAAGAAGGAATTCGAAGAGAAATCATAGTGCCTCATAACCCACAATAGAATGGGGTTGCAGAGAGGAAGAACATAACGATCATGGGTGCTGCACGAGCTATGCTGCATGACTAGGGCCTACCGATGCACTTGTGGGCAGAAGCATGCAACACTGCAGTTTATGTGCAAAACCATTGTCCTAGTAGAGTACTTGGCATGAGTACACATGAAGAAGATTTTACTGGTAAGAAGCCTGATATTTCTCATTTGAATATTTTTGGCTCATCTGTTTACATTCATGTGACAAAGGACACCAAGAAGAAGCTGGAGCCGACTACAGAAGTTGGGATATTTGTGGGGTACATAGAAACATTCCATAATTATCATGTGTATTTTCCAAACAGTCAAATGATTGTGGTGCGGCAGGATATAAAATTCAATGAGGTGAAAGCCATAAAGTTGTCACTTGAGAGGGAGCTACACTTGCATGCAGAGGAGGAACTTCTTGTTCCCAAAGATGAGCCTCCATATGTGGATCAACCACAGAAGGAGATTCATGGAGTGGAGTCCACTCATGCAGAACCAAACATCAAAATTAGCAGGAAGCGTACCACAGAAGCAGAGAGACTAAAGCTTGATGCAGCACAAAATGTAGGAGTCCCTACATCACAGCACAGACAAAGACAGTCACCTGACCAATTTGCTGGATACATGGCTCTTATGAGCAAGTGTATCATGACAGAGCCATATTCTTTTGAAGAAGCAGCGTAGGAGCCCACATGGGTAGATTCCATGGTGGAGGAGTATGACTCCATTGTCAGAAACAGTGCTTGGGAGATTGTTCCAATGCTGGTGGGTAAATCAATTGTAGGATCAAGATGGATCTACAAGGTAAATCAAGTTGTTGATGGAAGCGTCGAGAAGTATAAGGAAATATTTTTTTCACAGGGCTTCTCACAGATCGAGGGGATTGATTATGAAGAAACCTTTGCACCCATCGCACGGTATTCTTAAATAAGGAGCATCCTTGCTCTCTCAACATATATGGGTTGGTACATTCATTAGATAGATGTGAAGACTGCGTTCTTTAATGGGATCATTGAGGAAGAGGTGTACATTGAGCAACCTGAACGATTTGAGATCTTCAGCAGCGAGTCGCATGTGTGCAGACTCAAAAGAGCATTGTATCAGCTGAAGCAAGCACCACATGCTTGGTACACACGGATCGATAGCTATTTCACTAGACTTGGCTTCACCAAGAGTGAGGCGGATGCAAACCTGTATCAAATTGTGGTGGAGGGCAATATTTTAATCATTTTTATTTATGTTGATGATTTAATATTAACAGGTGATGAGCAGTTGATACACTCATGCAAGGTAGATCTTGCAAAGGAGTTCGAGATGAAGGATTTGGGCCTCCTTAATTATTTCCTTGGATTGGAAATATGGCAGCGAGAAGGTGAAGTACTTTTGTCTCAAGGAAAGAATGCTCGGGAGATACTTGGTAAGTTTCACATGGAGGACTGCAAGCCCATGGATACTCCTTTTCTAGGAAATTGGAGGAAAGAGGATGCTACATCGACAGAGGTAGTGGATGCCACTGTTTATTGAAAATTGGTGGGTTCACTCATGTATTTAGTTAATACAAGACCGGACATACGCTATGCGGTGAACCAGCTTTCACAAGTGATGGTTAAGCCTACCAAACTCTTTTGGAAGGCAAGAAATCATGTCCTGAGGTATCTCAGGGGCACATCTGAGTATGGCTTATGGTACAGAAAGAAGGATGAGTTGAAGTTGCATGGCTTCACGGATGTAGATTGGGCAGGCATTCCAACAGACAGAAAGAGCACATCAGGAGGGGTTTTCAGTATCGAATCTACATCAGTTTCTTAGTACATTAGGAAACAAAGACCTGTGGCACTCAGTTCAGCAAAAGCAGAATACATGGCAGCAAGTCAAGCTGCATGTGAGGCTATCTGTATGAGGAAGATCTTGGTCGGTTTGTTTGGTTCACATTTAGATCCTACAGTGATACATTGTGATGATCAGAGTTGCATTAAACTCTCGATTAATCATGTGTTTCATGATAGATCTAAACATATTGATATCTGGTATCATCATATTAGAGATTGTGTGCAGCGAAAGATCATGTTTCTTCAGTACATTCCTACGGAAGATCAGGATGCGGATATTCTGACGAAGCCGCTCGGCAGGAGAAAATTCAAATACCATTGAGGCAGGATCGAGGTGAAGGATAATCCCTATCTTGTCGAGAGGGATTTTTGAGATTCAACAAGATCATGAGCATAGTGAAAATTAAGCACCTTCACTAAGTGGGGCCCGCAGGAAATTTTTAGGTGTATGTCTATTTTTAGACATGGTGAGCATATAGGATGTTATTTGTAGATGGTTTATCAAATGTGGAAAATAGATGAAATTATATTTTTAGAATATTGAGCGAAGTCTATTTATAGATTTTCAATCTAAAAATAGATGCATGTCGATTATTATTAGCTCTTAATAATAATCCGACAATAAACAACAACTTATTCTCTTGGAGCACTTTATTTCAGTGAACAGATTTGGAAAATTAGTGGGTTGAAGGAATTACACAATTCGTAGGGTTTATGGTGGCTCATGCATTGAGGACTCAGTTAGAACTGAAGTGGAAAAGTTATGACAGAGTTGGAAGAGTACTTACAGGAGTTGTTATTCAGTTTAACTTAGTTAATGGATTTAAACTCAGTTGAGCTAGTTGTATCTAGTCTAATTGAAAGATACAATAGTGAGAGTTAAGTGAATTAATTAGTTAATTAATCCACAACTAATAACTCACTAACAACTGAACAAATACAACAGTTAACTACAGTGCATGTCAGTTCCAGTGGAGACACAGTGGAGAGATAGGTGAAAGGGTGAGATGGACTATCCATTGTGACTATAGTGATGCATTAAATGCATCTGACACACATTGGAGTTTCCAATGAGGATTGCACAGTCAAGTCAAGGCCAATTCAAATTCATTCAGGGGTCATCTTTAGCAGGGATTGCGCAGTGGAGGCAGGCTATCATGAGGCAAGAAATTGGTGCATAGATATGGAAATTTCTGCATGACAGTGTGTAATGATTCTTGATAGTACTGAGATCTTGATGTACTAATATTTGTATGAGATTATTACATTATTCCATTGATATACGTAATATGATAGTTGGGGTTTTTAGCTTTAAGCTTTCCCATTAAACAACTGAGTTACGTGCGGTTGGATTTATTCACGTGTTTGCAATTGAGTTTTAAATTTCTGCGAGATCAATAGTGGAAGGATTCTGTGAGATTATGAGGATCTGGTAATACATCAGTGTTAATAAATTTATACATGGTATTGGAGCAGTATTGATAACTGGAGATTGCAATTGTGAATAATTGCTAAGTTTTGTGCTGGTGGACAATTCGAATTTGCTGCAAAAATTTATTGGTGCGACAGTTGAGTATTCATTGAAATGTCTTTCAATGGGTTGTGATTGGAGTATGCCCTTAAGGGTAGCTTGAATTACATAGCCTGGAAGGATAGGATGGAGGTAGTGCTTGAAGACAATGGACTGAAGGAGTTCATGGATAGTGATGTTCCTTAGCCTGCTTCTAGCAATGCTGCAGGACTTGACGCTTGGAAAAAGAAGGTAGCGAAGACAAGAAGAAATATGTTGGAAGGTGTGAAGGACCATATTGTGTCAAGCCTTCATGGGAAAGCCACTCCATTTGCAATGTGGAAGGCTTTGACATATATTTTCCAAAGCAGCAACGACCAGAGGAAGTTGGCACTGAAAGATAAGCTCAAAAAAATAAAAATGGAGAAGGGCGACAGTATTCAAAAATATCTCACAAAGTTTGTCCACTCTAGGGATGAACTGGGAAGTGTGGGGATTACTGTTGATGATGATGACTTGGTGAGATTGGCTCTCCTTTGGCTTTCGAAGAGTTGGCATAGCTATGGAGACTCTGTCAATGGACGGGAGAAACTACTGGGTTGGGAGCGACTTTGGTCGGATCTTGTGCAGAAGGAGATAAGGCGAAGTACCAGGGATGGCTCTTCATCGAATAATGATGATGAAGATAATTTCGCTTTGGCTACCAAAGCAAGGAAAGGAAAGGGGACAAAATTTCCTCCAAAATATGAGGCTAAATGCAAGAAGTTGGATTTGTCCAAAGTGAAGTGTTTTCACTACCACGAACATGGGCATCTTGCCACTAACTACCCACAGAAAAAGAAGAACAAGAAGGCTATTGGAGCTACAGCTGGAGAGGCCTTAGCCTCGCCATTTCAACCTGATTTATCTTTGATTTTATGCTTGGTTTCAATCTCAATGGGATCGGTGTGGTATCTTGATAGTGATGCGTCTTTCCATATGAAGGGAGACAAGGAGTTGTTTAGTGACTTAGACGAGAAGGATCTCCAAATGCATATAGAGATGGGCGCGATGGAAGATACAATGCAAGAGGAGTTGGGACCATTACCTTTGAGAGGGAGTCAGGTAAACCATTTTTGTTGAAAGATGTTATGCATGTTCCAGGTCTGAAGAAGAACTTGGTCTCGGCCGCAATGTTGGAAGATAGAGGTTATGATGTTGTTTTCACCAAGGGAAAATATTTCCTGCGACATAAAACAATAGGTAAAAACAAGAGGATAGGGATTCGAGTTAAGAATCTCTACAAGCTGGAGGTAGATGGTTGCGTTGCAATGATGGGCAAAGCAGAAGAAATGGTGAGCTAGGATGTGGGCGAATTATGGCACAGAATATTGGGTCATCTTCACCCTGGCGCCTTGAAGATTTCGCAGCAGATTTCTACTAGACTTCCGAAGGGTACCCTTGCACAGTCAGAACAGTGCAAGGGATGTACTATGGGTACATTTGTGAAGACCAAATTTCATGAGAAGGACAATTGTGCTTCGGTGATCCTCGAGAGAATTCACACAGACCTATGTGAACCTTTCTCGGTTTCTTCAACAACAAAACATAGGTATTATGTTATATTTGTTGATGATTATTCTCGTAGATGCTGGATATTCTTCATGCAGAAGAAGAGTGAAACATTCTCAAATTTCTGTGAGTTTAAAGCATTAGTGGAGAAGGAGTTGGGGAAGAAAGTGAAGGCTCTATGGAGCAATAATGGTGATGAATATATCTCGAACGAATTCAAAGACTTCTGTAGCAAAGAAGGAATTCGAAGAGAGCTCATAGCACCTCATAACCTACAACAGAATGGGGTTGTGGGGAGGAAGAAAAAAATGATCGTGGGTGCTGCACGAGCTATGTTGCATGACCAGGGCCTACTGATGCACTTGTGGGCGGAAGCATGCAACACTACGGTTTATGTCAAAAATCGTTGTCCTCATACAATACTTGGCATGAGTACACCTGAAGAAGCTTTTACTGGTAAGAAGCCTGATATTTCTCATTTGAAGATTTTTGGCTCATCTGTTTACATTCATGTGACAAAGGATGCCAGGAAGAAGCTGGAGCTGACTACAGAAGTTGGGATATTTTTGGGGTACACATAAACACCCCATAATTATCATATGTATTTTCCAAATAGTCGAATGACTGTGGTGCGACGGGATATAAAATTCAATGAGGTGAAAGCCATGAAGTTTTCGCTTGAGAGGGATCTAAACTTGCATGCAGAGGAGGAACTTCTTGTTCCCAAAGATGAGCCTCCAGATGTGGATCAGCCACAGGAGGAGATTCATGGAGTGGAGGAGTCTACTCATCCAGAATGAAACATCAGAATTATCAGGAAGCGTACCATAGAAGTTGAGAGACTGAAGCTTGATGCGGCATAGAATGTAGGAGTCCCTGCATCACAGCATAGACAGAGACAATCACCTTACCGATTTACTAGATACATGGCTTTTATGAGCAAGTGTATCGTGATAGAGCTATCTTCTTTTGAAGAGGCAGTGCAGGAGCCCACCTGGGTAGATTCCATGGTGGAGGAGTATGACTCCATTGTCAGAAAAAATGCTTAGGAGATTGTTCCAAGGCTGGTGGGTAAATCAGTTGTAGGATCAAGATGGATCTACAAGATAAAGCAAGCTGCTAATGGGAGCATCGAGAAGTATAAGGCAAGATTTGTTGCCCATGGCTTCTCATAGATCGAGGGGATTGATTTTGAAGAAACCTTTGCACTTTTCGCACGGTATTATTCCATAAGTTCCATCCTTTCTCTCTCAGCACAGATGGGTTGGCACATTCATCAAATGGATGTGAAGACTACATTCCTTAATGGGATCATTGAGGAAGAGGTGTACGTTGAGCAGCCTGAAGGATTTGAGATCTTCAGCTGCGAGTCACATGTGTGCAGACTCAAAAGAGCATTGTATCGGCTGAAGCAAGCACCACGTTCTTCGTACACATGGATCGACAAATATTTCATTGGACTTGGCTTCACCAAGAGCGAGGCGGATGCAAACCTATAGCAAATTGTGGTGGAGGGTAAGCTTTTAATCATTTTTCTTTATTTTTATGATTTAATACTAACGGGTGAATAGCAGTTGATACACTCATGCAAGGGAGATCTTGTAAAGGCGTTCGAGATGAAGGATTTGGGCCTCCTTCATTGTTTCCTTGGATTGGAAATATGGCAACGAGAAGGTGGACTATTTGTGTCTCAAGGAAAGTATGCTTGGGAGATACTTGGTAAGTTTCACATGGAGGACTGCAAGCCCATGGATACTCCTCTTCCAAGAAATTGGAGGAAAGAGGATGCTACATCGGCAGAGGTAGTGGATGCCACTGTTTATTGATAGTTGGTGGGTTCGATCATGTATTTAGTTAAGACAAGACCAGACATATGCTATGTAGTGAACCAGCTTTCACAAGCGATGGTTAAGCCTACCAAACTCTTTTGGAAGGAAGGCAAGCATGTCCTGAGGTATCTCAGGGGCACATCTAAGTATGGATTATGGTATAGACAGACAGATGAGGTGAAGTTGCATGGCTTCACGGATGCATATTGGGCAAGTAGTGCAACAGACAGAAAGAGCACATCAGGAGGGGTTTTCCATATCGGATCTACAACAGTTTCTTCGTACAGCAGGAAACAAAGATCCGTGGCACTCAATTCAGCGGAAGAAGAATGCATCGCAGCAAGTCAAGCTACATGTGAGGGTATCTGGATGAGGAAGATCCTGGTCAGTTTGTTCGGTTCACATTTAGATCCTACAGTGATACATTGTGATAATCAGAGTTGCATTACACTCTCCATTAATCATGTGTTTCATGATAGAACTAAACATATTGATATCCGTTATCATCATA
This sequence comes from Pinus albicaulis, assembly GCA_034641835.2. NCBI lineage: Eukaryota > Viridiplantae > Streptophyta > Pinopsida > Pinales > Pinaceae > Pinus > Pinus albicaulis. Next base: position 1,592,034,164 of record CM076570.1, read on the forward strand.
TTAGAGATTTTGTGCAGCAGAAGATCATGTTGCTTCAATACGTTCCTACGGAAGATCAGGATGCAGATATTCGAACGAAGGCGCTCAATGGGAGCAAATTCGAATATCATAGAGGCAAGATTGGGGTGAAGGATAATCCCTATCTTGTTGAGAGGGAGTGTTGAGATTCAACAAGATGACGAGCTTAGTGAAAATTAGGCACCTTCAAAAAGTGGGGCCTACAGGCTATTTTTAGGTGTATGTCTATTTTTAGACATGGTGAGCATATTCTATAAGTTGCAAGATGCTATTGGGAGATGGTTGATCAAATGTGGAAAATAGATGAAATTCCATTTTTATAATATTGGGCGAAGTCTATTTATATATCGTCAATCTAAAAATAGATGCATGTCAATTATTATTAGCTCTTAATAATAATCCGGCAATAAACAACTTATTCTCTTGGAGAACTTTACTTCAGTGAAAATATTTTGAAAATCAGTGGGCTGAAGGAATTACACAATTCCTAGGGTTTATGGTGGCTCATGCATGGAGGACTTAGTTAGAACTGAAGTGGAAAAGTTATGACAAAGTTGGAAGAGTAGTTATAGGAGTTGTTATTTAGTTTAACTCAGTTAATGGAGTTAAACTCAGTTGAGCTAGTTGTAAATAGTCTAACTGAAAGATACACTAGTGAGAGTTAAGTGAATTAATTAGCTAATTAATTCACAACTAATAACTCACTAACAACTGAACAAATACAACAGTTAACTACAATGCATGTCAGTTCTAGTGGAGACCCAGTGGAGAGATAGGTGAAAGGATGAGATGGACTATCTGTTGTGACTATAGTGATGCATTCAATTCATTTGACACACATTGGAGTTGCTAATGAGGATTGCGCAGTCAATGCAAGGCCAATTCGAATTCATTCAGGGGTCTTCTTCAACAGGGATTGTGCAGTGGAGGCAAGCTCTCAGAAGGCAAGAAATTGGTGCATAGATATGCAAATTTCTGCATGACAGTGTGTAATGATTCTTGATTGTATTGAGAGCTTGATGTATTAAGCTTTGTATGAGATTATTACATGATTCCATTGATATACATGATATGATAGTTGGGGTTTTTAGATTTAAGCTTTTCCGTTAAACAACTGAGTTATGTGCGATTGAATTTATTCACGTGTGTTTGCAATTGAGTTTTAAATTTCCACAACATCAATAGTGGAAGGATTTTGTATTTTGCAAGAAGATAAATATTGTGAGATCAGGAGGATTCGGTAATACATCAATATTAATAAATTTCTACATCACCTTGGAGTTTTTTAGAGTTATAAAATGAAAATAATTGAAAGAAAATTCATAATGATGTTTTTTGCATGATGTGATTTTCAACGAAGATCATCTCATTTTGAATAAAAAGATTATATGGATTGTTCAACAATATTGTGAGAAATATCTTTAACATTTATTTTTCCAATATTTGTTTTATAATTTGTTTTTAATAATATTTTAATATATTGTGAGTTTAAATTTTAATTTTTTTTCAAATATATTAATAATTAAGAGGCATATATTTATCATAATACGTAACAACTTGAATCAGAACTCCAAGAAGATGAACTACAGAAAATGAATGCACATTCTGAACTAGTTCTTCTTCATAACAATACCCTGTTTGAGACTAATTCCCATCGGTAGCGAGTAGCGAGAAAGTGATCAAACTTCAAGAGCATATTCAAATGAAGATGTATAAGTTCAACTTATGCCTCCCAAGCCTCTCATCGGCCCTTGGGAAGAAGTCATCAACAATAATCATAGAATCAATCTCACATATGAAAAGGATGTGACCATTTACATTCCAAACTATTCCAAACCAATCTAATTTGAGAGTGTTTGATTTTTTAACGACTCATATTCTCTTGCCTCTCTTCCACATCTACTTCAGATGCCAAAATTTTTATCGAGTTAGCAACATGAAATATCATTTTTTTGATCATCACCCTTGCAAGCATTGTGGAATACATTCATATCATTTATACAAATGACTCTTGCAAGAATGATTTAATTTTCAATGTAAAAGTAAAAGTATTTTTCCTATCATTTTGTAATCTCCTTATATATATATTTTCTTATTCTTAATTTTTTTTCCAATATGTTTTAATAGTGTGAATTTTAAATTTGATTTTTTTTAAATAAATTAATAATTAATATTTTATTTTTATTATAATGTAAACATTTGGAATCACAACTCCAACAACATGAAATACACTATAAGAATCAACATTTGGAGCTAGTTCTTGTTTCGAACCATTTTTGTTTAAATCAGTAACCGACAAATGATCAAACTTTAGGAGCCTATTCAAATAAAGGTGTAGAAGTTCAACTTATACCTCCCAAACTCATGGTTAAACCTTGTAAATAATTCATCCCATCGAAACTGTCATAAATATGAATTAAATGAGGTGACCTTTTATATTCTAGACCACTCCAAACAAATCCAATTTGATAAGATTAGTTTTTTTTCAAAAAAACGCATCTTCTCTTGCTCCTCTTCACATTCACATGCCAAAATTATGATGTAATTCTCCACATGAAATACCACCACTCAAACAAATGTTCCATACACACTAATGATGGTTCTTTTTCTTTTTGTATTTTATGATGTGTCTTTTAATGAAGAATATACCATTTTGAATACAATACAAATATCTCTTCCTAATATTATATTAGGAGTGACATTCTTAAAAAATTTCCAATATTTAATTTAAAATTTGTTTTAAATAATATATTAATATTGTAAGTTTTCATTTTTAATTTTTTAAATAAATTAATAATTAATATTTATATATTTATCATAATATATAATTCAATCACAATTCCAATAGGATGAACTCTTACATTGAAAATGTATAGTAAAAACAGCATAACTAGTTTGATATCTGAAAATTAGAGCATAATATATTTTGCTTCGTTTTTTTGGGTTTTAAATACAAAATTTTCATAGATATGATTAAATATATATAACTAAATTAGCACAAACACTTTTTTTAACATTTTTATTGTAATTAATGGTACCAACTAATAAGATTAGAGCAATACATTTATTCAAAATATTATATATAGAATTTAATATTTTTATTATTTTAAATTTTTGTTGAATTTTTTATAAATAAATCTATTTTCCAAAAGCATAATTTTTTTTGAAATTCCTTAGTTATAAGAAAAATTATAAAATATTTAATATTTAATCTTATTTTTTTAATAAAAAATTGCTTAACCATATTAAATATGGACAAATTAAATAAACCAATTTTTTTTAAACAATATATATTTTTTTAATTCTAATTTTATATATATATATCAAAAAAATTCAATAAACCTAACCCTTTAAAATTTAATTAAAAAATTAAGTTATAATAAAATATGAAATATTTAATCTTATTTCTTTTAATAAAATTTGATTAATAAATTACCAAACTTTTTTTATTTTATTTTTAAATTTAAATTTTGTATTTATTTAAAAAAATGCAATATACTTCACACTTTAACATTTAAATAAAAAATTGCTTTCTTTCTTCTTTGTTTTAATAAAAAATAAATATGGATAAATAAAAAAACCAACTTTCTTTCTATATATATATATATATAAATGTATCTAAAAATTTGATTCTTTCTTCTTTGTTTTAATAAAAATATGTACAAATGAAAAAAACTAACTTAATAAAATAAATATTTATGTTTTTATTTTTAGAATGATGATGATCATAAACAAATTATTTAGTTTTTTTTTTAAATTGTACTTTTGTGCTGAAAGAGCTATGAGAGAATTGACATGTTAAAATGCTAGGAAGGTAGGTATTGCAAAAAAGGTTATGAAATTGAGATCTAACTTTAAGAGGAAGTGATTTTCATCCTCAATGTTCATATTCTCACTGAGATGACTCATTTCCACCCATGGAGTTTTAGGAACTGCCCAACGACCTGTTTCACTATGGAGCTCATGAGGGTTCATTCTTATCTTGGCTATATTAATTTTTTTTCTGTGAGCTAGTTAAAAGAGAGATACTTTTTCAATCTTCTAGAGTAGGGTTGATGACCTCCTTATAATATCTTAATTTTATTTTAGCCTCTAAATCTTTCTCACACCACATTTTCTCTTTAAACTTAGAAGTAACAATATTTTTATTGTTATTGTGGATTGGAGCAGCATAGTCATAGCTAGGCCCTCCATAGGGCAAAGACCCACTTAAGGAGAATAGGATTGGGTGTATTTCTTTTCATTTTGAGGTTATACGTTATAAAACACTTTTGGATTTTCTCAATCTTTCTGAAGGATTCACTAGAGATGTTGCAACCCCAAACTTCACATCCATACAAGATAACATGAGTGACTAAAGTTTCAAAGATGAGCATCTTTTTATCCCACATGACAAGATTTGCTGCTTTACAATATTATTTTCAAGACCAAAATAAGCTTTCCACCCATCCATACAAGATAACAAGTGTGACTAAAGTTTCAAAGATGAGCTTCTTTTTATCCCACATATAAACGTAGAAAACCAAAATAAACTTTCCACCCTCCATTAATCCAAATATTCATATATATAAACGTAGGAAATTTAAATAAAAATGTATCCAGAAATATAGTAGATTTAAATAAACAATAAAAACGTAAATAAAAATATATTTAGAAATTCAATAAACATAAGAAATTTAAATAAAAAATGAGTTTTCAAATTCCAACATATATGACCAACCACAAGTAGGAGTATCCTATCTTGACTAAAAGGGCTTTTTTGATTAAAAAGATCCAAATACATATATTTATTTATTTTTAAAGCTTTAATGATTTTTTTAAGGTTTAATATTTTTTTTGAAGTTTTTTTTTAAATTTTATTTGAATATGGTTGAAAGTATCATTATATAAAATTTTAATTAAAAAATATCTGAAAAAATAAATAATCATTAATGCATTTAATCCAAATGCGTCTTCATTACAAAATGAAAAACAACCAAGATATCCATAAATGAAAAGCAACAAAGATATCCATAAAGTTTAAAAATTAATACTATGGAAAATATTATTATATAAATTTTTAATTGCACCTATGAAAAAATAAATAGCTATTAATATATCTAATATATATTAATACATATAATCCAAATGTTTCGTTAAAAAATGGATAGAAAAAACAATATTATTACAACAATGAACTTAGCTTTAACTTCACAATAAACAGATGTAGACATCGACTGTGTATTAGAAAATCTTCTCTCCCACTAGAAGCAAAGCAGACTTCATAGTAAACAGATGTAGTCATCGTCTGTCTATTAGAAAATCTTCTCTCCCACTAGCAGCAAACTTCACAGTAAACAGATGTAGCCATCAACTGTGTATTAGAAAATCTTCTCTCCGACTAGTAGCAATAGCCCACGTATCACAAAATCGTCTGTAGCCCTATAAATAAGAAGAAGATTAAAAGAACCTGGCCACTGTTAAAATAACACAGAAATCAAATCATCTACTATAATCGTTAGATTCTGAATATTTTAACACAGAAATCAAATGATCTACTATAATCATTAGATTCTGAATATTCCAAAATATGAGCTTGGATAGGGTCGAACACAGAAATCAAATCATCTACTATAATAGTTAGATTCTGAATATTCCGAAATATGAGCTTGGATAGGGTCGAATCTATGTGTAAATTTTAACATGCTAAAGACTTTTAAAGTGTAATTTTTAAAATGCTAAAAGCTTTTAAAGACACCCTCTATTTTGTGTTAGAAATTAATGGAGATTAGGTAGTATTTGGTTACGTAGTTGTGATTTTGTATTTTATTAGACATTCAGTTCCTATCATTTATGAATCTGTTTTACCTAATGTATCTATTTAATTATTGGTGTATAATGAGAAACCTCAAGTGGATGCATTTGCTTGTGAGAGCTCCTGGTGATCTGCACCTATGAGCTCCTGTGTTGTTTTCCGAACTTCATGTCTTCTGCAATTGTTGACATGGTATCAGAGCTCAGGAGAGCTGAGAGACTTGGCAAATAATCTAAGTTGTGCGTGAGGCAGGCCGTGAAGGCAAATCTGGTGTGGAGCTGCATTCTCTGTTGCCATACTACATGAGGTACGCTGTGAGGCTGTGTAAAGGCCGTGAAGGCGTTTTTTTTTTTGTGGCATTGCCTGGAGGTGGAGCGGATCGGACAGAGCTTGTGAGCCCAAGTGAGGGGACTCGGCCGATTAAGACGAGGCATTGGTGGATTGAATCTCGCTGCTACAATATTTCACCTTGGATTTCTGAAATAAATACTTCGATCTGTACAAGTCTTGCGATGGAGGGTTTGATCTGGTATTATTAACTCTGCATCAACTATGACTGTTGACACGTTCAGAAGCTGTGGGCAGGAGCAATCTATGTAAACATTGTTGCTCAGAATCTGCCGTGAGTGGTCGGTGCGTGAGGCAAGCCACTGTATGGTAATCTTTTCTTGCAACGTTTTTTATGTTTGATGCTTGTTGGATGATGGTCAGTGCATGAACGCAATTCACCGATTCCGGAGTCTTCATTGTCGGCTTTCGGTTTGTTGACTAGAGGCTAACAGAGGCTGCCAGGCCTTGCAGCAATATATATTCATCACTGTCAAGCGATCTAATCGATTTAAACATTGATAAGCAATTCTCAGCATCGATTTAACCAATTCTTTTGCTCCAGTAGAAATCAATCAGCCATTGAGGCCGCAGCCATTATTACCAGATAGAAGGTATCATATTTAACATCTGGTTGAATTCATATTTAAATCTGTATTTTCCAGGTTGCGTATCAGCCTTATTCCAGTCATTTTTTAAAACTACGAAAAGTATTTCTTCTTTTTTGAGTCAACGCCACACATCGAACCTTGATCATGTCTAACATTCGTTGCATTCAATGAGGTAGAAGCCTTTCTCATACCACTAGTTGCTTGTTCAATTTCAATAGCCTGCAAAGTCCTCGCAAATGTTTCGTCATCAAGAACCTGTCATTTCTTTTTTTGAGCTGCGTTAAGGAGCTGCTGTCTATACCAAAAATAACACGTTCTTCATTCTTCCTTCGACCTTTTTTTTTTTATCTGCCTAATATTTGCATAGGAGTATCACAATGGCCCTGAATGTATGAAAGTTTGGTATCATATGTTCATTTTGCAGTGAAATGTGAAAAGGCCCTCATTAATAGCAAATTCTATTTTAATTTTTTTATCCATTTTTTTTCCCAAGATGAATGCTCAAATGGCAAATTACTTAAATGAAAGCAGCAAATTGGATGGTTCCAATTACACAAATTGGAAATTTAAGCTTCAGACTTTGCTTGAGGGACAAAATTCCTAGAGCATTGTCATTGGCGATGAAGTTAAGCCAACTGTTGCAAATGGTGGAACGAATGAAACAATTCAAGAGTGGGAGAAAAGGGAGATGAAGGCAAAAGTGCTACTCAAATTGTCAGTGAAAGATTGCATCATCCCTCATATTCGGGATTGCAAGACAGCAAATGACATCTAGACAACTCTCAAAGACATGTATGAAATCAAAAACACCAATCGAACCTTGCTTCTCAAGAAGAAGATCCTCTAAATCAAGATGGAGGAGAATGAGTCTGTTTCGTCATTCTTATCCCGGATAAAGGAAGTTAAATATAAACTATCTAATATCGGTCAAACAGTGGAAAATGATGATCTAGTGACAATTACCATGAACGGCATGACGGATGACTATCATATGTTTATAATCGGATTGAATGCAAGAGAAAAGCCTCCATGTTTTGAAGAGCTTACTGGAATTTTGCTACAAGAAGAGGAAAGGAGGTTGTCTCTTAAACCTCAAGATCCAGATCTTGCATTGATAACAAAGGTCAAGCCAAAAGGGAGAGCAATAGCTGATCAGAGGAGGAGCAACACATCAAAAAGGGCACCACAAGATATGACCTTGCATAAAAATAACTCTACTCTTAAATGCTTTTATTGTGGTAAGATAGGCCATATTGCTAAATTTTGTCGTAAGAAGAAGGAAAATCAGGAGAGGTACAAGCAGAGAAGACATGCAGGTCATTTCGTAGATGCAGATGTCGATGCAGACACAGATTAGAATCTGGATGTTAGATTGTTTATGGCTGAGACTAACACTGCCTTAGCTACTGAGGAGGATGAATCAGATATTTGGTTCGTAGATTCTGGAGCCTCCTCGCATATGTCAGGTAAAAAGAAATGGTTTAGAAATTTTAAAGAATCCAACTCTGGAGTAAAAGTCTATCTTGGAGATAATACAGGGTATGAGATCAAGGGACATGGAGATGTCCTTGTTACTCTGCCTGATGGTAAGATCAGGAATATATCTTATATGTGGTATGTTCCTGGCATTAAGAAGAACATGATTTCTGTGTCAAAGATTACAGATCAGGACCTCAAAGTAGAATTCTTTAAATCTCATTACATTATTAAAGATCTGTTGGATCAGATGAAACCCATTGCTACAGGTATCCGCATAGGAGGACTCTACAAACTGGATATGAAGAGTACGCCACAACAAGCCTTGATGTCGTCGGATAAGTCTGCTGAAAATTTGTGGCATCAGTGACTTGGGTATATCAATTTCAGTGATCTCCTTCAGTTGCAGAACAAAGGTATGGTAGATGGTCTTCGTGTGTTGAAAAAGTTGCATATCGATTGTGAAGCATGTGCATACGATAAACAACATAGAGATGAATTTCCTGCCATTAAATATACAAAACAGAGGGATATACTCGAACTTGTACACACTGACTTATGTGGCCTAATGCAGACAAGGTCGTTAGGTGGGGCCTATTATTTTTTTAATCTTTGTTGGTGAATGGACAAGATTCACATGGGTGTATTTTCTTAAATAGAAAAGTCATGCTTTTGAATATTTCAAGCAATTCAAAAACATGATTGAGAAGCAAACAGGAAATTTCATCAGGATTCTTCGATCAGATCAAGGGGGAGAATTCAAGAAAGGAGTCTTCATCAAATATTGCAACGAGCATGGGATATAGTAGCAATTTACAACACCTTACACTCCTCGGCAGAATGGAGTTGTTGAGAGGAAAAACAGAACACTGGTGGAATGTGCTCGCAGTATGTTGAAGGGTAAGAATCTAACCAATGGTTTTTGGGCAAAAGATATTAATACTACTATGTATTTAAATAATAGGAGTCCTACTAAAATTCTTGAGTATAAAACTCCTTTTGAAGCATTATTTGACTTCAAGCCTGCAGTAAGTCACCTTAGAGTATTTGGCTATAAAGCTTTTGCACATGTTCCCAAAGAGAATAGGAAGAAGTTAGATTCAAAGGCCATTAAATGCACTTTCATTGGATATTGCAGTGAGTATAAGGCTTATAAATTGTTTGACCCTGCTACTCACAAGGTGTTTGTCAGTAGAGATGTATTATTCCATGAACAGATTGATGATGGAAATCCTGTCCAAAACAATGAAGAATGGCATGTACCCTTACTTTCAGAAGAGGATAGTGAAACAGGAATTAGTCAAAAGCAGGAACAGAAGCAGGAACAGCAACAAGAACAACATCAGGTACAACAGCAGCAGGATAATGTGGAGTTCAGTCCACAAAGAGAAGAAAAGAGCAGAATAATTGAACCCCCACCATTCAGAAGATCAAGCAGGTCAAAACAGTTACCAGCTCGATATAGGGATTGTGCGCTTATGACTAGTATGTTAAACATTGCAGAACCTTCTAATTTTTATGAAGCTAGTAAAAGTCTTGAATGGAAGAAAGCAATGAATGAGGAATATGAATCAATCATTAAGAACAATACTTGGGATATAGTAAAACTTCCTGATGATAAACAACCTATAAGTTGCAGATGGTTATTTAAGCTGAAATTTAGAGCAGATGGGTCTATTGATAAACATAAAGCAAGGTTGGTGGCAAAGGGATATTCTCAGATAGAAGGTATTGATTTTGAGGAGACATTTGCCCCTATTGCAAAATTAAATACCATTAGAATGATTATTGATTTAGCTACTAAACATCATTGGAAAATACATCAATTAGATGTTAAAACTGCTTTCTTAAATGGTGATTTAAAAGAAGAAGTATATTTAGTACAGCCTGAAGGGTTTGTTAAGAAGGGAGAAGAACACCTAGTATGTAGATTAAAGAAAGCTTTATATGGTTTAAAGCAGGCACCTAGATCCTGGTACGAGAAAATTGATTCTTTTTTCCTCATGTATGGTTATGAAAGGAGCAAAAACGATCCCAATCTATATACCGTGTTTAATAATGAAGGACAGATAGTGGTGATTTCTTTATATGTAGATGATCTAATAATAATAGGAAGTGCAGACAATCTCATTGAAGAAATCAAGCAGCAATTATCATAAAAATTTGAGATGAAGGACCTTGGAGAAATGCAATACTGTTTGGGTCTAGAAGTTTGGAGAGATTCAAGCCAAACTTTCTTGTCCCAAGGTAAGTATGCAAAGAGTCCGTTGTCCAGGTTTAAGATGGATGAGTGTAAGCCTTCATGTGTACCTTTACAGCAGAACAACAAACTTCAAATGGATGATGGTTCGAAATATGCAGATGCAACATTGTACAGACAATTGGTTGGTATTCTTATTTATTTGACTACAACAAGACCAGACTTAGCTTATGCAGTGAGTGTTTTGAGTCAGTTTATGACTCAACCCCATGACAGTCATTGGAGTGTAGCGAGAGGAGTATTAAGGTATCTGCAAGGAACATCAAACTTTGGTATTTTGTATTCTGACCCTTTTGATGTTAAGTTGACAAGTTATACAGACTCTGATTGGGCGGGAAATCTATATGATAGAAGATCAATTACAGGGTACGCCTTCAACATTGGTTCTGGGGTCATCTCTTGGTGCAGCAAGAAGCAGCGTAATGTTGCTTTATCCTCAGCAAAAGCAGAATATCAAGCCATGTGTGCAGCGACATGTGAGGTAGTTTGGTTGTGTAAAATTCTCTAAGATGCAGGGGAAGAACAGACAGAAGCTATGATCATTAATTGCGACAATCAGAGTTCCATCAAACTGGCTTACAATCCCATGTTTCATAAAAACACTAAGCACATCAACACTCAATTTCATTTTGTTAGGGATAAAGTGCAGTCCAAAGAGATTACTGTAGAGTATTGTAATTCTTGTGATAATATGGCTGATATATTCACTAAGCCACTAGAAAGACTAAAGTTTGATTTGTTTAGGGATACATTAGATGTGTTTAAAAATCGCTTTCTCCATTAAGGGGGAGCGTTAGAAATTAATGGAGATTAGGTAGTATTTGGTTACGTAGTTATGATTTTGCATTTTATTAGACATTCAGTTCCTATCATTTAGGAATCTGTTTTACCTAATTTATCTATTTAATTATTGGTGTTTAATGAGAAACCTCAAGCGGGTGCATTTGCCTGTGGGAGCTCCTGGTGATCTGCACATGTGAGCTCCTATGTTGTTTGCCAAACTTCATGTCTTCTACAATTGTTGACACTTTGTACACTAGTTTAATTACTAGGAGCACCCCATGTACCATTAGTGCAGGCTAGGCTGCCTAACAGCGATAGATAGGCACTACTAAGGGTTGACCCAAACCTTTCTAGGTCAAACGCACTAGCTGACATGCAACAGTTTTGTCTCCTTCCTTCTATTCACAGAAACTACCAAAATTAGTTCCCTACCTTTCCTTCCTAATCCCATAAACTACTTCACTCTAGTAGGTAGATGTCGAATCAAAATATCTGATAATTAAGTGTTGTTGCTATTCCCACAAACTCTACTTCACTCTAGTATGTAAATGTCATACCAAAATATGTGATAATTCAATGTTGCTAGTAGTAGGAGAATGGCCTACCTAGAATTATCAAGTATTGCGTGACACAAAGCGGAGACAAGGAATTGGAGCAGTGAGTGAAGTGCATGATGCAAATATATGATCTAACCCTGAACTATAACATTATAAAACATTTCTACATCTTTACCGGCCATGCATACATACCCACTCCATTCTTTTCAATTCTACCTGTTCCATATCGATAACTCTGCTCTGCTCTGCATTATTTTCGACCACCTTTGCCTCAACCATCTGTACATAGAATAAATTACTTTTGCTGAATAAAAAAGCCTAAACAGCCAAAATAATGGTAATTTGTGTTACCAATAAAAGCTTACTTTTTTACCCTGTGTCTATAACGTCCATGGTTCAAACAGCAGTGGCGCAATGGTGTTAAGAAGAGAAACATTGAAGCAGCAAAATCTTTCACATATTTAAAATCGAAAACGCGTAGAATGGGATGGAGAGGATAAAGGAATTTAAGTTTGGGGGTTTGATGGAGTATGGAAAGGGTAATGGAATTTATAATTGGGTTTTGATGGAAGAGGTTGCACATTTACCACGACACTTTTGTTGAAATGTTACTTTCAACTGTCCTGTGTAGAGCTGCTTTTCATTTTTTATCTCCAGCTTTTTGTCCTCCAGCCACTTTCCAAAAGAGCTGAACAGTCAGTTTCAGTTTTTGTTTAATCGGCGCAGTCCTCTGCGTTTGAAAAACAAAGTATTTTTTGTGTTCAGGGACAGTCTCTGTTTTGGGTAAAACGGAGTACCTTTTATTTTTATATGAAACACATATATTTTATTTTTTATGCGTGGGAATTTTTTTATTGAAGACCATTGTCCCCATAGTGTCTTGTTGATGTTGGAGGATGTGATGCGTTCAACACAATCGCATGTTATATTATATAACAATCGCCCTCCGCTAAATGCCAAGGACAGCGGGTGGTGTGGTCCCACAAGACCACGCGGCTTTGTTATATTTAGTCGGAAGGTTGAATCGCATCGGAGGTATTTTGTTAGACAACCTTTTTATTTTGTGTTCCAACGGCATGGCTCGATGCGACCATCGCATCGAAAGCGTTATGTTTTATGGCCCGATTGATTAGTGAATGGAACTGGACCCGATCTATTTTTATATACCGCAGTTTATTGTTGAACTCGGGTCCGTTCCTCAATCGGAGATCGGAACTTTTGTTTGGCCCGATTGAAATGTTATAAGTCCGGACCCGATGGTTTTATTATGGCGGATTTGATAAACCTCATCGCGTTACATTTTGTGCTTGCGTCAGCAAGCCATGGGCGGACGCCATATGAGACTATAGGGTGGATTTGATTTTTCATCGCGTGCACAAAACCTTCTGTGACGTCAGCAAGTTTGTGACACGAAATCCCACGATGCAATATGGTTGAATGGACTTTGAAGTCCGGCGGTGAAATATTTTTGTTTTATCGCGCGTTGAAAGGGTTTTATGTTATAAACGTTTTATTATATAAACATATGTTTTTAACATATGTTATATATAAAACAGTTGCGCAATATAATGTGTGGACCCCTGACAGTATTTTAAATAGATTTGTTTTAATATAGTTTTGTAATGTTTTATATTATATGCAGCGGCATATAAAAGTAGAAAAGCTCGTGAGGCATTGTAATAGATAGTGTTGTGTTTTAATTTAAAAAGCACAGCAGAGTGTGAAACTTGCATACACAGCAATGTTGCGTTTTAAATAGAGACAGAGAGTATTTTAAACACACACAGCAGTGCGTTTTTTTGCACAGATATTGAGACAGTGAATTCTATTTGGCACTGTGTTTAGAAGCAGTCCATCATTTTGTATTCCCTCAGTCAGAGGAGATTTTGTAACAAGTTTTTTTTTAAGTTAATGAAATAGTTTTTCAAGTGCAAAACTCTGTTCTCTAGCAAGCAATTTTTTTATTCTCTGTGTTAAAGAGGAGAGTATTACTCTCTCCATTGTTTGTTCTGGAATTTTCATAAATTCCAACATGGTATCAGAGATAGTCTATGCTCTTTGAAGGTGTCAAAGAAGCTGAAGGAAGGATTTCTTTGTTGCAGTTGCTTCTCCAGCAGAGTGAAGACTCAGTCAAGAAGAATCCAAGGTATTTCTCTATACAGATTTTTGTGTTACTGTTGAAGGCAGTCAGGTTATTTTAAATACACAGTCAAGTGTTTTTGAAGCATAGTTAAGAGTGCAAGAATGGCTGGATCCAGCACTAGCATGAGTATAGGTAATGCTTAGCTCCCACAATTTAATGGGAAAAACTATGAATACTGGTCAATAACTATGAGAGCTTTGCTTGCTTCCCAAGACTTATGGGAACTTGTTGACGATGGCTTTGAAGAGCCAGCAGATGAAAATGAGATTGATGATTTAACACAAGCAGAGAAGGAGTTGCTGAAGAGCAACAAGAAGAAGGACTCTAAAGCCCTTTACTACTTGTATCAAGCAGTGCATGAGAGTGTGTTTCCTAGGATAGCAGCAGCTAAGAGATCCAAAGAAGCATGGAAAACTCTCAAGACAGCCTATCAAGGCATGGAGAAAGTGAAGACAGCAAAATTATAGTTGCTGAGGAGAGACTTTGAGACTCTTTGTATGAAGGAGTCAGATACCATTGACTCATTCTTCACACATGTGATTGGAATGGTCACACAGATAAGATCTCATGGAGAGACTCTTGAAGAAAGGAGGATTGTGGAAAAACTATTGAGGAGTCTACCCTCAAGGCTTGATGTGATTGTCACCACCATAGAAGAGACCAAGGATCTCACAAACGTTTCAGTGGATGAGCTACATGCATCACTGATGACACATGAGCAGAGATTGGGTAGAAATGAAAACTCATCTCTGGAGCATGCCTTTAAGACCCAAATGTCTTTCGGAAGAGGAAGAGGGCAAGGCAGAGGAAACAAGAGAGGAAGAGGCAGAAGCCAAAATAGAGGTGGAAGAAACAGTCCAGCAAATGCTCAAGGAAGGGGCAGCAATCCAAATCAGCACCAAGGCCAAGGTAGTAGCTAGCAAAGTGGTCAGCATCATTCTCAAGGACAAAGGTATGATAAATCCAATGTCCAATGTCACTATTGTAAAAAATATGGACATTATGCAAATGAAAGTAGAAAGAAGTAGCATGATATGAGTAATAGAACAAACGCAAATTTTACTAGAGAAAATATCAGCCAAGATAAATTATTTTTAGCTTGTAATATGGCTAAAGAAAAGAGTGAAGACTTATGGTTTCTAGACTCCGGTTGTAGTAACCATATTACATGAAACATAGCCATGTTTTCTATGCTAGATGAGAGTGTGAAGTCACAAGTCACACTAGGAACTGATAGTAAAGTTTCTGTTATGGGAAAAGGAGAAGTAAATGTTTTAACAAGGAAAGGTGAAAAGAAATCCATAGCAGATGTCTATTATGTTCCAGAAATGAAATGTAACCTCTTGAGTATTGGACAACTTGTTCAAAAGGGGTACAATTTTTTCTTTGAGGATGATTTTTGCACCATCATGGATAAACCACTCAGCAAACAGTGTATTGTTGAAGTGAAGATGACAAGGAACATGATGTTCCCTCTCAGAATGAGAGCAGATTTGAAAAATGAAGAAGAGATAGCAGCAGTGACACAAGAGACTTTCCAAAGTGAACCAAAAGATGACAATTGGTTGTGGCACTCGAGATTTGGACATCTCAACTTTGGAGGTCTTAACTTGTTGAACAGAAAAGGAATGGTAAGAGGCTTACCATTGATAGAGAAACCAGACAGCCTTTGTGAAGGTTGTGTCTTGGGGAAACAACACAGAGAAAGGTTTCCTTCCGGGAAAAGCATAGGGGCAAAGGCACCCTTAGAAATTGTCCACTCAGATTTATGTGGACCAATGCAAACTCCATCACTTGCTGGCAACCACTATATGTTAACATTCATAGATGATTTTACTAGAAAAACTTGGGTTTACTTTTTGAAAAACAAAAGTGAAGTGTTTGAAATATTCTGCAATTTCAAAGCACTTGTGGAAAACCAAAGTGGGCTGCATATCAAAGTCCTAAGGACTGATAGAGGAGGTGAGTATATCTCTAAAGATTTTCTACGTTTTTGTAGAGAAAATGGGATTCATAAGCAATTTACAACTAGATATACTCCGTAGCAAAATGGAGTTTCCGAAAGGAAGAATAGAACAATAATGGACATGATAAGGAGTATGTTAAAGGCAAAGCATTTGCCTAATGATTATTGGGCTGAAGCTGTACATTGTGCAGCATACATTTTGAATAGGTGCCCTACAAAAGCAGTTATGAACAAAGTGCCAGGAGAGGCATGGAGTGACACAAAGCAAGGTGCCACACATATGAAAGTTTTGGATGTGTGGCTTATGCACACATTCCAGATCAACTAAGGAAGAAGTTTGACAGCAAGGGGGAGAAATGTATTTTCATTGGATACAGTGAGGAATCCAAAGCTTATAGGTTGTACAATCCATCCACCAAGAAGTTTATTGTGAGCATAGATGTTTAGTTTATTGAAGAGGAAGCTTGGGATGGAAGCATAAAGAAAACAGTGAATGTTAAACATTGTTTGTCTCATGATGGAGATGATGATGAGTTGGCTGAAATGCATCCCCCAACAGCAGCACCAACACAAGGGCAGAAAAGCACACCCTTGAGGAGAAATGAAAGTGTTTCTCCAAGCACACCACAAAGAGGAGATTCGAGTGCTACTTCAAGCACTCATACACCAAATGAAAGAGGTAAGAAGTTCAGAAATTTGAATGACATTTATGAACAAGAGGCAGCAAATGAAGGTATGAATTCTTTGTTTGCTTTATATTGTCATGTTGAGGATCCTATTCATTTTGAAGATGTTATTAAAGATAGGAAATGGATAGAAGCTATAGATGAGGAGATTAATGCCATAGAAAGAAACAAGACATGGGATTTGATTGAACTACCAAAAGGTAAAGATGTCATTGGAGTTAAATGGATCTACAAGACCAAGAGTAATGCTGAAGGCAAAATAGAGAGACAGAAGGCCAGACTTGTTGTCAAAGGGTATAAGCAAAAGCATGGGATATACTATGAGGAAACTTTCGCACCGGTTGCTAGAATGGAAACCGTGAGGGCAGTGCTGTCCATAGCAGCACAAAACAATTGGAAAGTTTACCAAATGGACTTGAAGTCAGCATTCCTAAATGGAGTGTTAATGGAAGAGGTTTACATTGAACAACCTCTAGGCTACGAAAAGAAAGGCCAAGAGCACAAAGTGTGCAAGTTGAAGAAAGCTCTTTATGGGCTAAAGCAAGCGCCAAGAGCGTGGTACAGTAAGATAGATTCCTATCTACTGGAAAATGGATTTGAAAAGTGTGAGGGAGAACCCACCCTCTACATCAAAGAAAAGGATGGTAAAATATTGATTGTGGTTTTATATGTTGATGATGTTATTTTCACAGGTAATGATGATTACCTTATTGAAAATTTTAAAACAGTCATGAAAGAAGAATTTGAAATGACTGACATGGGTTTGTTGAGATACTTCTTAGGAATATAAGTAGAACAAGATGAAAATGAGATTTTTACCTCACAGGAAAAATATGTTAATGAAGTGCTAAAAAGATTTAATATGCAGGAGAGTAAAGCAGCAATCACTCCCACGGTGATGGGATTAAAACTCAGCAAATAGGACAGCAGCAAGGATTTTGATCCTAGTTTGTATAAGAGCATAGTTGGCAGCCTCATGTATTTGACTGCAACTAAGCCCAATATAATGCATGCTATTAGTTTGATTTCCAGATTCATGGAGAGGCCAAAGGAAGCACATTGGCAGACAACGAAGAGAATTATGAGGTATGTTAAAGGAACCAAAAGGTATGGCATTTTATATACTGCTTTAGAATGTTCAGATTTAATAAGATACACTGACAATGATTGGGCTAGAAGTGTAGATGATCGGAAGAGCACTTCCGGTTATGTTTTTCATATGGGTTCAAGAGCCATTTCATGAGCTTCTAAAAAACAGCCTATTGTAGCGTTTTCTATAGCAGAGGCAGAATATGTGGCAGCTACAGCGACAGCATGTCAAGAAATTTGGATGAGGAGGATGCTAAGTTTATGCCAAGAGAAGGTAAAAGGAACAGTGATTTTTTGTAACAATAGTTCAGCTATTGCATTATCAAAGAATTTTGTGTTTCACAAGAGGACAAAACACATTGACACCAAATTTCACTACATCAGGGAATTGGTAAACAACGGAGAAATTGTTTTAGAACACTGCAGAACTTAGGAGTAGTTTGCAGACATTCTGACCAAGCCATTGGGGCAGAAGAGTTTTGAGTTTTTGAGAAAATGCCTGGGTATGACTGATAACCCAGTAGTTGAAAGTAAGGGGGAGTGTTGAAATGTTACTTTCAACTGTCCCTATGCAGAGCCGCTTTCCATTTTTTATCTGCAGTCTTTTGTCCTCCAACCACTTTCCAAAAGAGCTGAACAGTCAGTTTCAGTTTTTGTTTAATTGGCGTAGTCCTCTGTGTTTGAAAAATAGAGTTTTCTTTGTGTTCGGGGACAGTCTCTGTTTTGGGTAAAACAGAGTACTTTTTATTTTTATATGAAACACAAATATTTTATTTTTATGCGCGGGCATTCTTTTATTGAAGATCGTGGTCCCCACAGTGTCTTGTTGATGTTGGAGGATGCGATGCGTTCAACGCAATCGCATGTTATATTATATAACAATCGCCCTCCGTCGAATGCTAAGGACCGCGGGTGGTGTGGTCCCACAAGACCATGTGGCTTTGTTATATTCAGTCGCAAGTTTGAATCGCATCGGAGGTATTTTGTTAGATAGCCTTTTTATTTTGTGTTTCGACGGCATGGCTCGATGCGACCATCGCATCGGAAGCGTTATGTTTTATGGCCCGATTGATCAGTGAATGGAACCGGACCCGATCTATTTTTATATACCGCAGTTTATTGTTGAACTCGGGTCCGTTCCTCAATCGGCGATCGGAACTTTTGTTTGGTCCGATTGAAATATTATAAGTCTGGACCCGATGGTTTTATTATGGCATATTTGATAAACCTCATCGCGTTACATTTTGTGCTTGCGTCAGCAAGCCCTTGGCGGACACGATATGAGACTATAGGGTGGATTTGATTTTTCATCGCGCACACAAAACATTCTGTGACGTCAGCAAGTTTGTGACGCGAAATCCCGCGATGCAATCTAGTTGAATGGACTTTGAAGTCTAGAGGTGAAATATTTTTGTTTTATCGTGCGTTGAAAGGGTTTTATGTTATAAACGTTCTATTTTATAAACATATGTTTTTAACATATGTTATATATAAAACAGTTGCGCAATATAATGTGTGGACCCTTGACAGTCTTTTAAATAGGTTTGTTTTAATATAGTTTTGTAATGTTTTATATTATATGCAACGGCATACAAAAGTAGAAAAGCCCGTGAGGCATTGTAATAGATAGTGTTATGTTTTAATTTAAAAAGCATAGCAAAGTGCGAAACTTGAATACACAGTAGTGTTGCGTTTTAAATAGAGACAAAGAGTATTTTAAACACACACAGTAGTGCGTTGTTTTGCACAGACAGTGAGATAGTGAAATCTGTTTGGCACTGTGTTTAAAAGCAATCCAGCATTTTGTATTCCCTCAGTCAAAAAAGATTTTGTAACGAGTTTTTTTTGAAGTTAATAAAATAGTTTTTCAAGTGCAAAACTCTGTTCTCCAGCAAGCAATTTTTTTATTCTCTGTGTTAAAGAGGAGAGTATCACTTTCTCCATTGTTTGTTCTGGAATTTTCATAAATTCCAACAACTTTGCATGTGAATCACGCCGGAAACCTGGAGCCACTTTGCATGCTAAACAGCGTCACACTTTGCTTGCTTGCTTGCACATTCTGCAGGTTTAAGTATCATGACAACATCTTTAAAAATGGATAACAAAATAATTCCTCGTTACAACTTTGGTGGTTATCCAAATATACTTGTAAATTTCTTTGACCAACGACTCGTCTTTTTATTTAGGAAGAAACGAAGTGGTTTCACTAAAACGATAGGAGTTTGTGTAACTAGTGGTTAAACATGCCAAATATCTGGCATCGTATATTACATGATATAGCACAGCCCACGCAATGCAAAAAGCGTTGTAACAAATTTAACAATATTATAACCCACACGTTACCAGCTCCATCAGATGTCAACACGTTCAAACCCGTGGCACGTTCCTGTTGCAACGAACCTTGCAACAAAAATATTCGAACCGCCATTATTCGAAACCTCGGCGGGCGCATTTTGGTTATATATGTCATGCCAGTATGGTTACTACTGTTTGGGCGTGATGTTGGCTGTGGGTTCGATAAAGCGCATTACAATAATTCACGTCCGGTCCAATCAAATTTTACAATGAACTGCTCTGTTGCCGTGTTACAAACCCCGGGGAGGAAGCCGGGTCAAAACCTTTAATCTTGTACCATATTTATGTGAATTCATTAACGCACACCTATATGTAGAAAATTAAGCATTTCGGTTCCTCAAAATTAAATGATGATAGTTATTTAACATACAAACAATTTTTTGTCAATCTATTTTTAAATAAAGCAAGAAATATATTGTGAGAATTAAAATATTTTTAAATATATGTAGAAAAAGATTGAATAGATTTTTTTTATAATAACTAAATTTAAAGTCAAATATAATTTATTTTATTTTCCAATTAGATATTTAATTATTGAAAATAAAATTATAATTTTATATTCTATATATAAATATAAATTTAGAAACATTTAAAAAAACTATCACACTTCACATTATTAATTTAGTTATTATCAAAAGTTGATTAAAAAACATTATTAAAAGTCATTCAAGAGAACTAAATTGTTTGAGAGATGTGTGATAATGAAAACAACCCTCCAAAAAATTAACAATCTTAAAAGTTTTGTTATAATTTAATTTGAAAAGAGAAAGTATAATCATAAGCTGAATGAAAATATGAATATCAGAAAAATGAAAAAGAATTAAAATAATTATATATATATATATATATATATATATATACATTAAATGGTTAGTAAATGTTGATAGACATCAAAAGTAAGTATCAAAACACTTATTTCATAATACATCTTACAATGCTAAAATTTAAAAAATCAAAAAAAAAAAAAATATATATATATATATATATATATATATATATATATATATATATATAAAGAAAAAATATATAAATTAAACATTTATATATTTAAAAGAAACATGGAAACCCACAAGTGGTCGTAGATGAATGATTTACTTAACGCGCTTGAATCCCAAAAATGATATCTAATATAATGCACTGCGAAAACCCCTCATACTTAAATATAGAGAGTAAAAGAAGCTCTACTTGAATGGTTCATGAGGCACAATACTTGCTAAGGTTTTGCAAATGGGGTAGCAAGCTAAGTGTGCTTGATTGTGAGGAAAACTCCACATTTAAGCATGCTTGCGCCAAAGGCATTCTGAGATGGGTGACCTCCCAGGAAGTCCTGGTTACTAGGTGCAAGCCTCGGAAGTGATGATTGACGCTATGTGATTCATTTCACTAGTTTCAATCCCACTTCTTCATCCCTTTGAGCATCACCCGATGCAATGCGTGCTAAGTGCACTGTTAAAAAAATCATGAAAAAATAGTTAGTTACGACTACCTCTCATGGAAATAGTCATAGATGAATGAATTACTTAACGCAGTTGAATCCCAAAAATGATATCTAATATAATGCACTGTGGAAGCCCCTCATACTTAAATACAAAGAGTAAAGGGAGCCCTACTTGAATGGTTCATGAGGCACAATGTTTTCTAAGGTTTTGAAAATGGGGTAGCAAGCTAAGTGGACTTGATTGTGGGGAAAACTCCATAGTTACACGTGCTTGAGCCAGAGGCTTTCTTGGATGGGTGGCCTCCTGGGATGATTAGAGGCTCAATATTTTAGCTCAAAACTTAAAGTGCTTAGAATAGAATGAAACCAAAACGATAGTGTCTGTCCCGTCGCACGCAATCCAACACAAATCATTTTGTTGAAAACCAAGTTTAGATGGAGTTATTGTCTGTTCACCATTCTGAACAAACAAATTTTTATTAAAAATTTGAAGAATTGGTACAAGCTCATGACATGGCAGCCTAGTCAGCATTCAGGGAATCTTCTTCATTTTTAGTCCAAAGGGATTATGACAAATGTCACTCCGGGATTCGCAAGTTTGGTTTGTGAAAGTAAAATTGATCCAATAACCTCCTAAGGTTGAATTTGGGTTTATAATATTATGTGCTAGAAATTTTTATTTATTTTTAATTAATAAAGGTTATATATAGACCAAATATTGATCTGAGTGGACATTAACCATCATCATCATCATTAAATCAGACCTTAATTAATTTTAATTAACATTTTTATTAATTTTAATCAGACTTTACAATTCGCATTTTATATCAATTTCAAACGTTGGAATTACGTTGGACTTACAAGCCTACATTATGGTCAAAGGCATGTATTTAATACGTGGTATAGATATATGACCTGGCATATATATTACATGGAAAATATTACATTGGAATCAAACCTTAGTGCTAAGTTTTGAAAACCCGCATATGAAATATATATATATATATATATATATATATATATATATATATATATATATAAAGCCAAATCAAACTTTACAATTCGCATTTTATATCAATTTCAAACGTTGGAATTACGTTGGACTTACAAGCCTACATTAAGGTCAAAGGCATGTAGTTAATACGTGGTATAGATATATGACCTGGCATATATATTACATGGAAAATATTACATTGGAATCAAACCTTAGTGCTAAGTTTTGAAAACCCGCATATGAAATGTTATGTAATAAAGATCGAGAAAATGTGGAATGGCATAATAAGGTTGATAATTTAAAGGTTCGTCATTTCAATTGTGTTACAAAAATAATGTAACGAGGGTTGAGGTCCTAGTTTGAACCCATGACTTCCCCCCAACTAATGAGCGCCTTTACCATTAGGCCATGGGCTGGATCATTGTAAACCATTCCACTAATTTTCCATTTGAATGTTGTTGTTTCTCTAGTGGCAGGAGCAGAGGGGGCTAGCCCCACGGGCCAACCCCCTCACCATGTGACCCAAGCGCATGACCGTGCCAAAGGGCTCTGAACTTAAAACGCGCTTAATGCTAAACACAAATTTAATTATCGTTAATACTCAGTTAAACTATTAATTAACTTGCAGTTAATTTGGCGGCGGAGTTGTCAGAGTCCGCAAATTGCAGCGGAACTCCAAATTTAGTGGAGCTAATTGGAGTTCTCTTTATATTTGGAGGAAAAATTACAGTAGAATTTGTTTTTTTCATAACTAAGTCAATTTTCAACCAAATTGAGCTCAGAAAGAGTCATTCTTGGCTAATTGGCATGCTATGAACAAATTGGAATATGTTTCAAAGGCAGAGGAGCTCATCTACAGATTTTTAGTTGCCTTGAAGAATTTTGAAGCCTAGGGCCACTAGGAGGGAAGGCCATGCCTACAGAATATAGTAACCAAATTGAGTAAATAAATAGTCGTTTATGATATATTTCGACATTTTGAACTCATTGGAATAAGTTCCAAGAACATTTGATACATGTAAACAAAATTTTGAGCACATTTGAGCTAATACAGAGGCCCAAGTTGTGATGCTAGACCAAGGAGATGTAGCCCAGGAGGGGTAAACTCCTCATGATTTTTTTTTTTAATGGATCAGTTGCAATGATTTGCAGTTATTTAAGTTTTTTTTGTTCAACCTTTTAAATTCATGCTTTAAGCTTTCAAATACACTCATAAAATTCAGTTTTAATTTCCTCTTTGACACACATAAGTAACAAGGGAACCTGCATATCAAGCATAACATCAATGAATACATTTTATATATGAAAATGAAATTAGCACAACAAAACTAGCATTCAAATTCAGATCAAGTTGGTATCAGAGCACAAGGTTGCTAAAGGTTATTTTCTTGATAGTTGCTTGAAGATTTGTGCAGTTTAATGGTTGCAAATTTGTGATACTGACAAGGTTAAAGTTGTAGAAAGGTGAAGGGATGTTGCTAGTTGCAAGTTCTGAGATTAGGACCAGAAGAATGAAAGTTGAAAGAGCATCATCCTCACCCAAAATTCCACTCATAGTTGCACTTGAAGAATCTCAATTTTTGTCTCAAGAAGCTGCGATTGAAGAGGTGAAATTTGTACAAGAAGCTGAGTTGATTGAAGAGGTACAAGCATCAGAAGTTGAGATTGAATCCATAGCCATCATGTCAGCTGTTGGAGAGACTCAAGGAAATTCATAAGAGGAATATGTCAAGGGAGACTTCAAAGACATAAAGAGGATGGTTCAAGTTATGTTTGATGTATTTACTGTTGGGATGACAGGAGAATTTTCTAAGCCTCCATATGGAGAAGGATCTTCAAATGTTAAGAAGGATGTAGAGAAGAGTTCAAAGGGTAGTGAAGGAAATCCACCTCCATATCCACCATTTTCATCGTCCTCAACTTCTCCATCTGCATCTCTTCCACTTCCACCACAAAAACCACTCAAACTCACTCAAAAGCCACAAAAGGAAAAACTCCATTACTCAAATTGGACATTAAATTTGAAATACCCATGTACGATCGCAAGGTAAATGAAGGGAGACTTGAAAATTGGATATGTCAATTAGAGGTGTATTTCAGAATTCAAAACCTTCATGAAGATGACATAAAGATCCAATTGGATTAATTAAGGATAGAAGGAGAAACACTAGTTTGGTGGGAAGCAAAGACTCAAGAGGAAATGGGAATCCATGGTAAGATATCCATTTCTTGGGTTGAATTTATTTCTTCCATTAAAAGGTAGTTTTATCCATTAGCCTATATGCAAAAAGCTATTATGAGTTGGAAAACTTTTAAGCAACTTAAGGGTCAAACAGTTCAAGAATATACCCAGGAGTTTATAAATAGAGCTTTGTTGTTAGGAATAAATTGAATTTCGAAGATACACTCTTGAAATACATTGGGGGTTTTCATTCCTATTTGAAACATACTATTCTTATGTTTAACCCAAGAAATTTAGAAGGATTTTGTGTACAAGCCGCACACTTAGCAGAAATGGGAAAACAAAGCATAGATAAGAAAGGTGAAAGTGAGGGTAAAGGAAAAGGAAAGTTTTATGGAAGAGGAGAAAGAAATAGCTCTGTAAAAATAGAGGGAAAAAATCACATGAAAAAAATGTTCAAAGACTGGCCATGATGAAGACCACTATTGGCAACTTCATCTAAAATTGAAACCAAATAGACTGAAATCCAAAGAGAAGGGAAAAATTGTTTCTATAGCTGAACATGACTTACGGTCAGATGCAGGAGATGAGACAAAGATTACAGCCATGGGTTTGAAAGGTAAACATGTTGCAAGCACTAGTTCTTTAAATTGATCAAATGATACTCATGATGAAGATATAAGAATAGAAATTTTCCATATTAGAGTTGTCTCTAAACATACCAAGATTAATACACTTTTTGATAGTGGGTCACAAGCTATCTTGATTTCCGAAGATTTGGTTAAGAAAGTAAGCCTTGAAACTATTAGACATCCAAGACCATATCCTTTGGGTTGGATATGCAAGAATGCAAACTTGTAGGTTACAAGGAAGTGCTTACTAAGATTTTCCATTAACTCAAACTTTCTTGATGAGGTTGAGCTTGATGTGGTGTCGCTTGAGATATCAGGTATTGTATTTGGAAGTCCTTATCTGTATGATAGGAAAGAAGTATTTCATCACCACGAGAATAAGTATCACTTATTTAAAGATGGTATTGAGTACATAATTAGAGCACATAAGAAGAAGATAGGTTTATCTCTTGTACATGCAAGTGAAATGAAGAGGATAGTGAATTTAAGTTAGAAATTGACATTGTTGATAATAAAAAAAGAAGATGTATTGAATCACACTTTTCAAAAATATGCTTATGCTTGTTGTTAGACTCCTATACCAATAGGTGTCATTTTTCATGATTGACTTGTTGAACTATGCAATATGTTCAAACCTTTTTCTTATTGCAAAGGTGTTCCATATTCTCAAAAAATCAAAAAATCAAAAAATTTAAAAAATGTAAAGAGGGTATACCCTAAAAGAAAAATCAAAGGGTAAAAGAATAAAATGGTCAAAATAAGTGAAAGAAATGAACCCCAAACAAAAATAGACCAGGAAAGTGTGCAAGTCCAAATGCAACTACTATTTCATTTTTTGTAATAAACAAAATTGTGTGCAGTTTGTCAAACTTTTGCCACAATTTATGAAGAGTCAAACTGTTTAAACTTGACTCATTCATTTTTCAATTTCATGTTGTAGAATAGAGAATAAATGTCTGACCAAACAGTTTAATCTTGGAAGATAAGTAGATAGGTAGAGTTAATAAAAGACGCTCAACAGTTTAATCTGAGCCCTTGGTTGTAATAAGTGTAAAAATAGATAGATTTTCCATGTAAAAGGAAAAGAAGATTGATAAGGGTTTGCCAGTCTAAGTGCACCCTAATAAACCGCCTTTCCGCATAAGTGGTGCAGAATAAACCGCTTACCCCCTCCACTGTTCCCCGTGACTCATCCATCGTACAGGATGACGTCGTTCATTAAATTAATAAAATTTCCGCCACCCATTGACTTTGCCAATAAAACGAAAAGAACTTGCATTTTTTTTATTATATCGTGCACAGTGAACGACCAGACTCCCATGCAGTAAAACCCTTTGTAACCCAGCTGCGCTACCTGAAGCCTCTGTTAATGAATTCAAGCATGATTTACCTCTCAAAAATCATTCTAGATTCACTCCAGACCTCTCAAAATCAAATGACACCTTTTCGACCTTCCCTACAAACCAATGCTTTCTTAACAATTTGTTTTGTTTTACAGGTGATCAGAAGACCACATCCTTGGATAAACAGTCTTAATACTAGTCATAAGACTTGTTTACTCCAAGAGTGTTATCAAATCTATTCAAACAGAGATGGAAGATAAAACATACAGTTGAAAGACAAGAAAAGGAAATAGGATATTAAACGATTTACTGTTGAAACAGACAGTAAAAACCTAAACTACACATTGAAGGTAAAATGACACAGTAAATAACAGTCAAAGAGTATCAGGATTAAAGAGTATCAGATTGAAGACCAAGTCAAGTAAATCAGCTAGCATGAAGATAAACAGCAGGGAAGACAGTTACAAAACAGAACATACAAGTTCATGACAAAGTGAAGACAAATAAAAAATAGAGCGGTAAAAAGTAAAAAGTAAACTGTAAACATTGAAAGTAAACATGAAGATATTAAGGGTTAAAAAAAGATGAAAACACTTCCACCAACCACAATGAACTTTTTCCAAAATAAAAGTGAAAAATAGTGAAAAGAAATTTAAGGTTAAAAGATGAAATTAGAGCAAAAATGGTACATTCTTCAAAAATTTCATGTTTAAGTCATAGTTTTGCAGAACATACTGTGATCAATCCAAGATTAATTTTGCAAAACGGAAGGAGGTTTATGTTCTTAAGAGGACAATCTACAAAAACCTCTCTCACGTTTCTAACAGCTATTATGGTTTTGGAAATATTAAACAATGTTGGAAAGCACTTTTTGCAGAAAATACCAGTTAAGTCATCATTTTGCAGAGAATATTGTGGTAAATAAAAAATACATCATACAAAACTTAAGGAGGTTTTTGTTCCTAAGAGGCTCATATACAAAAACCTATCTCATGTTTTGCACAGTGATTTCAGAATGAGAGATACATGCACATCTTTACAGGCTATTTTTCAGACTCTGTAAAACTCTGTTTTACACATATTTTTACAGAGCCTATTCTGCACAACTGGAGAGGAATTTTAGGAAACGGAAAGAGGTTTATCTCACCAACATATGAATCAACAATAACCTCTTTCAATTTTTACATATCGATTACAGATTTAGAAATAAAAATATATCATTGGACCCCAAGTTTGCAGAATTGTTGGAGCAGATTGCACAAAGAAAGGAAGCAATTAGTGACTTGGATGCCTCATCATCAACTAAGAGTTGGATAAAATTCAAAATATCCTCTTTGTCATCACCTATCCATAAAAAATAGTGCCAAATAGATGCATTAGTTTGAGTTTCCTTTACTTTAGTTCTATTTATGCAAAATAGTTGGAGAGATTTGTGAACCAATTTTGATATTTTTTTCAAGATATTTTAGTTTAGAATTTGTATAAATACTTCACTCTTGGAAGTATTTTGGGTGGATTCTACTACTTTGATGTAACATTGATCTTTTAGAATAAAAGTGCTTTGGAGAAACTTCTTTGTGGCTTGCTGGATGATGATTTGAAGCTCAAGACTTTTTGCAGGATTCATGTGTCCGACTACAGTTCAATAAGTCTTTTCTATCCTATGTTTTAAGTTTTATATCTGTTTATAATATCACTCTATTTCACTTCTGAATAATTGACATAAAAGAATAAATCAGAATTTACTTAAGTGTACTCTGATTTCAATTGTGATTATTCTAAATGTTTTCTGCTAAACCGGTTATAAACAACGAGTTCTTAATTGCTCTTGTTTCGCTGGTTTAAACATTTTGATTACTATAGTAAAGAATTCTTAACTGCTCTTTACTTGTAATCATTCACTTTCTTTCTTTGAACATGTTGAAAGATTCTTAATTGCCTTTCATCCCTTCAAAATCCATTCCATTCACATTAATTTCTCAAATTGTTCTCTGTTTGGCTATCTTGCCCTGCAAATCCATCTTGTGTGTAGAATATTAATCCAGTAAAGCTATCCTTTCGACTCCATAGCCCAATGGCCTGAAAATATTCAACCTTGCCCTTAGTTGGCGGATTCCACCATGAAAATTCAAACAAAACTCTTGGACTTATAACTAGCCTAATATTTTCTAAGAACAAAGCTAAATTTTAAAGAGAGAGCCCTCTCTGGATACAAATTGGCTAGATTCTGTATCTTAAGGTTGGTTAGTGGTTACCTCGGGTTTCTTTCCTTTTCTTACAACTTCAAGGAAAATCTGAGTGATAACATAGTGGCGACCATACTGGGGATCTGAATCATTTTATTGGTACTATTGTTTGATTTATAAACTACAGACGGAGTCTGAAGATTAGCCAGGTAGCCTTTGAAATGCTTTTACTCTGCAATTGCATAGTAAATAAATGCTACTTCAGTTGATCTCTGGTCTAGTTTATAGACTGAACTTTGGTTTCAAACATTCAATCAGTTTCTCTAGTTTAATAAATCTTTAAGAAAATTTAAATCTCATATCTAAAGCCTCTTAAAGAAATCATAGAAGTTGTTTTGAAAATTCACAAAAAATTTGGTTTTCTGAAGAACTAACTTTTTCTTCAGAATTGTTTTACAGGTTTAGATCTGATCTATGATGGTGGACAGGGATCAGACAAACAAAGGTTAAAATCATCCACCCGTGACTCCAAAATCCATTTCACAATCAAGACTCCACTCGAGGAATGAACCTAGAGGAACAATATGGAAAGATCGGGCTTTCAACTTGGATCTTAATCCAAGACATTATGTTCTTTCACATTAAGAACGGTTTTCAATATGTATTGTATTTTATATAAGGATCTAACTTGGTTTTACAGATATCATGGCCTTTCATTATGGCTGATTTTCAAGATGATCCAAGAATAAAACGAAGATATGCTCCCATGAGCAGAGATCACATACCTGGATTTCCACACAAACTACCGAAGGTAAATTGGGGTAAAAATCTGCCCATGTTTCAAGATGAGAATATTGATGATCCTTTACTACATCTCATTAAATTTCATATACACTCATCAATATTGAAGGGTGATTGGCATGAGGATTGCCTCATGAAAATATTCATGGGAACCTTAGAAGGAAAAGCAAGGGAATGGTACGAAGCTCTCAAACTTGCAAGTTTGTTTTCTCTAAAAGATTTTCATAAGGTATTTTATGAGCATTACAAAGAAGATTTTCCATCTTTATCATTAGCTGAAAATTGTTGTGATCAAGATGAAGATCTTATAAATTACCTTAAAAATATTGATGAAGATTTTGGAAATTGGTTTCCTGAAAATTTATTAGAAGAAGTCCAAAAATTTCATTCTCAAGTTAAATGTCATAATAATCAAGAGGAGTTAAACAAAGATGAAATAAGTCATGAGATAAATCAAGATCCACAAAACCCCTCTGTATTAACAAATGGTGTTTCATTTAATGTTTTGAATGGAGTTAAAGACAATAATCAACCTCATGATCAACTTTTAGATAAGGGAAAAAACAATTGTCATTTCAATCCAATAATTCAGAGATTCCCACCTCCCCTAACCGAAGAAGAAATCAATTTGCTTCTAAACATGCAACCATCCTCAAAATATTTACATAATGAAGAAATTGTTTCTACTTCTTCTAATGTTGATGAATGTACATAAATTTTTATCCATGAAGGGACAGAAGAACAAGTTGATGTTCATGTTATTATACCTTCCCAAAAAGGCCCATTGCTTGATATCACGCCTATTGAACAAAAAAATGATTTTCAAGTAGAATGCAACCAATCTAATCAAGATATATTAGGATTGTTGGAAGAGAAGTATGCTGATCCGATGTTTATAATTGATGACATTCCTTATTCTGAAGATTTGCCTAAATATGATCAGTATGATTTCCCAATTCAAGATAATTTCACAGAACAATCACTAGCTATTTTGAGGGATGAGATATTAGAACTTCAACTTGATAAGGATTTTCTAAGAGCTTTCTTTCTTATTTTTAAATCAAGAAAATGTTCTCCTCAAGTTAAAAAATGGCTTCTTATATAATTTCTGAAAATTATGAAAATGAAATCAAACTTTTGCATTCTCAAATTCAGTCATACCATTTCCGAAATCCTAAAGAATTCTTTGAAAATCTTCCTTCTCCAAAGCAAGAGGAAATTGTACTATCTTTTGACCTGCATATTGAGGATGATTATTCTTTCGAACACAAGACTAAGGAAATAGTTTCAAGAATTAATATTCAGAATACAATTGAACAATTAGTCATTGAAGGCATAAAAGTAAATAACATACATCATGATTTTATTGATCCTATATCAGATTATATGGAGAATCTTTTGAGCCCAAATTTGCAAACATGTTTTCTCTATAAGGATCAAATACATCAAAAGTGGCCTTTACACATCATATCATTTATTATAAAGGCACATGATCATAACATACTTCCAATTTTGATCACAAGCAATCAAGTTATCCATTTATTGTTACAGCTACTTGATTGGCTTCATTGGCATTTTTGTATTACCTGATTCAATAAGATTTTTAGTAGATTGAGTAGGTAGATCAGTACCAATAAGCTTAGAATTTTGAGCGTTTTTTTTAGTTTTCAATTTTCAGCTAGTTTTTCATTAAGTTGGTTTGAAAACTTGTGTGTGTTGTTTTAGTTTCAGATTAAATTTCAGTTTGCAGAAGACAGAAGACATTTACTGGTTCACCAAGGTCAATGGATGAGGACAACTGACCTGATGTTCTTGACTTTTCACCAAGAAAAGCCATCCCCAAGTGGAGCCAGTGTTAGACTCCTATACCAATAGGTGTCATTTTTCATGATTGACTTGTTGAACTATGCAATATGTTCAAACCTTTTTCTTATTGCAAAGGTGTTCCATATTCTCAAAAAATCAAAAAATCAAAAAATTTAAAAAATGTAAAGAGGGTATACCCTAAAAGAAAAATCAAACGGCAAAAGAATAAAATGGTCAAAAAAAGTGAAAGAAATGAACCCCAAACAAAAATAGACCAGGAAAGTGTGCAAGTCCAAATGCTACTATTTCATTTTTTGTAATAAACAAAATTGTGTGCAGTTTGTCAAACTTTTGCCACAATTTATGAAGAGTCAAACTGTTTAAACTTGACTCATTCATTTTTCAATTTCATGTTGTAGAATAGAGAATAAATATTTGACCAAATAGTTTAATCTTGGCAGATAAGTAGATAAGTAGAGTTAATAAAAGGTGCTCAATAGTTTAATCTAAGCCCTTGGATGTAATAAGTGTATAAATAGATAGATTTGCCATGTAAAAGGAAAAAAAGATTGATAAGGGTTTTCCAGTCTAAGTGCACCCTAATAAATAAGAGAAAATGGTAGAGAAAGTAGATAGGGTAGGTAGATGGCATTGCAAATTCTCATGTGATGAATGATGGCTTTAAAATGTTTGTAATCTTTTACTTTCATCACCAAGTGCAAAGGCAGAACACCACATTGACAGAATTTCAGAACACAGCAAGGTCAAAATCATTAACTTCCCATCTCAATTTTTTCCTTAACAATTTACTAATTTCCCCTAAGTGCTACGGAATTTGAAGATTAAAGGGGCTCAAGGCATTTCCTTGACTTTTGGAGGGACCAGACCCTCGGCCCAATGATTGGAGAAAACCTTAATATTTAAAAATATTCATCATCATACTCATTCATTCATAAAAATCTTTTCCTAAGCAAAATCTCATTTTACTTAGGAAAAACATGCAATGATCCATAAAATTCTATTTCACGTAAAGCATAAGTTAAATACATTATTATGGTGTTTTATACTTAGCGTTTTCTCTCATTTTTCATGTTAATTTCTAACTTTATGTATTAACTCCCTTAAAAATCACCTTTTCCTATTATATATAAATCCTTTGTACTAATACCCCCAAAACCCTTATATTACACTTTTTAGCCAAAGTATTTAGCCCTAATACATTCAAATAAAAACCCACCTTATATGCCCTTTGGCTAAAAAATAACATTATTTTTATTCCCGCCCCTATGGTAAGAAATTCATATTGATTTAACTACCATATATTAAAAAATATATGAAAAAAGGGTTAAACATATGAAAATATGTTTGAAATAAAAATAAATCCAAATTTTAATCAAAATCAAACTTTGAAATAATTCGTCCATGCACCATTTTCCATTTCCCGACTATTTTTTCATACGGGATTAATTAATCCTTAAGATTAATTAATAGCCAAACCCTCCAATCAATTGCTTCCCGAAATGATTAATTTATATTAAATCATGTCGGTCCCGCACATTAAATATCCGTCAACTCCATATCGCGTCAACTGTTGGATCGATCCACCCAAGATCGACGGCTCCCATTGATTCCGCTAGCCATCCCCTGTACGAGCGTTAACGCGCGAAATCAAAATGGTTTTCAAATAGTACCTTGTCTACATGTCAAGCACTATATCGCTTCGCTGCCTCTCCGCCCGATACCGCCTTTCTGCATAAGTGGTGCGGAATAAACCGCTTACCGCCTCCACTATTCCCCGTGACTCATCCATCATACAGGATGACATAGTTCATTAAATTAATAAAATTTCTGCCACCCATTGACTTTGCCAATAAAACGAAAAGAACTTGCGTTTTTTTATTATATTGTGCACAGTGAACGACCAGACTCCCATGCTGTAAAACCCTTCGTAACCCAGCTGCGCTACCTGAAGCCTCTGTTAACCAATTCGAGCATGGTTTACCTCCCAAAAATCATTATAGATTCACTCCACAGACCTCTCAAAATCAAATGAAACCTTTTCAACCTCCTCTGCAAACCAATGGTTTCTTAACAATTTTTTTTGTTTTACAGGTGATCAGAAGACGACATCCTTGGATAAATAGTCTTAATACTAGTCATAAGACTTGTTTACTCCAAGAGTGTTATCAAATCTATTCAAACAGAGATGGAAGATAAAACATACAGTTGAAAGACAAGCAAAGGAAACAGGATATTAAACGATTTACTGTTGAAACAAACAGTAAAAACCTAAACTACACATTGAAGGTAAAAGGACACAGTAAAGAACAGTAAAAGAGTATCAGGATTAAAGAGTATTAGATTGAAGACCAAGTCAAGGAAATCAGCTAGCATGAAGATAAACAGCAGGGAAGACAGTTACAAAACAGAACATACAAGCTCATGACAAAGTGAAGACAGATAAAAAATAGAGCGGTAAAAAGTAAAAAGTAAACTGTAAACAGTGAAAGTAAACATGAAGATATTAAGGGTTAAAAAAATATGAAAACACTTCCACCAGCCACAATGAATTTTATCCAAAATAAAAGTGAAAAATAGTGAAAAGAAATTTAAGGTTAAAAGATGAAATTAGAGCAAAAATGGTACATTCTTAAAAAAATTCATGTTTAAGTCATAGTTTTGCAGAAAATATTGTGATCAATCCAAGATGAATTTTTCAAAACGGAAGGAGGTTTATGTTCTTAAGAGGACAATATACAAAAATCTCTCTCACTTTTCTAACATCTATTATTGTTTTGGAAATATTAAACAATGTTGGAAAGCACTTTTTGCAGAAAATACCAGTTAAGTCATCATTTTGCAGAGAATATTGTGGTAAATAAAAAATACATCATACAACACTAAAGGAGGTTTTTGTTCCTAAGAGGCTTATCTACAAAAACCTATCTCACTTTTTTCACAGTGATTTCAGAATGAGAGATACATGCACATCTTTACAAGCTATTTTTCAGACTCTGTAAAACTCTGTTTTACACATATTTTTACAGAGCCTATTGTGCACATCTGGAGAGGAATTTTAGGAAACGGAAAGAGTTTTATCTCACCAACATATTAATAAAAAATAACCTCTTTCAATTTTTACATATCTATTACAGATTGAGAAATAAAAAGATATCATTGGACCCCAAGTTTGCAAAATTGTTGGAGCAGATTGCACAAAGAAAGGAAGAAGTTAGTGACTTGGATGCCTCATCATCAACTAAGAGTTAGATCAAATTCGAATTATCCTCTTTGTCATCACCTATCCATACAAAATAGTGCCAAATAGATTCATTAGTTTGTGTTTCCTTTACTTTAGTTCTATTTATGTAAAATAGTTGGAGAGATTTGTGAACCAATTTTGATATTTTTTTCAAGATATTTTAGTTTAGAATTTGTATAAATACTTCACTCTTAGAAGTATTTTGCGTGGATTCTACTACTTTTCTGTAACATTGATCTTTTAGAATAAAAGTGCTTTGGAGAAACTTCTTTGTGGCTTGCTGGATGATGATTTGAAGCTCAAGACTTTTTGCAGGATTCATGTGTCTGACTACAGTTCAATAAGTCTTTTCTATCCTATGTTTTAAGTTTTATATCTGTTTATAATATCACTCTGTTCCATTTCTGAATAATTGACATAAAAGAATAAATCAGAATTTACTTAAGTGTACTCTGATTTCAATTGTGATTATTCTAAATGTTTTCTTCTAAACTGGTTATAAACAACGAATTCTTAATTGCTCTTGTTTCGCTGGTTTAAACATTTTGATTACTATAGTAAATAATTCTTAATTGATATTTATTTGTAATCATTCACTTTATTTCTTTGAACATGTTGAAAGATTCTTAATTGCCTTTCATCCCTTCAAAATCCATTCCATTCGCTTTAATATCTAAAATTGTTCTCTGTTTGGCTATCTTGCCCTGCAAAGCCATCTTTGGTGTAAAAACTTAATCTAGTAAAGCCATCCTTTCGAATCCATAGCCCAATGGCATGAAATACTCAATCGTGCCCTTAGTTGGTGGATTCCACCATTTAAATTCAAACAAAACTCTTGGACTTATAACTAGCCTAATATTTTCTAAGAACAAAGCTAAATTTTAAAGAGAGAGCCCTCTCTGGATACAGATTGGCTAGATTCTGTATCTGAAGGTTGGTTAGTGGTTACCTTGGGTTTCTTTCCTTTTCTTACAACTTCAAGGAAAATCTGAGTGATAACACTTGTAATGAGTTGTTTCGGGATGTTAAAATGTTTCCTTTGAAAGAAGGTGAACAAGATGAAAAACATTTGCAGTAGCCAACATTAGTGTTGAGCAGTGTTGGAAAAAAGGTGCTGGTGAAAGAGAGTGCAAAGGTCAAAGAGAAAGTGACAGAGAAGCTTGGAAAATAAGGCATGGGTTCCAAAAATTCTATTTTATGTTTTCCAAAAGGTACATGGCAATGGCGAAGATACTTGGTCAAGAGTCGACGCAAGTACAAAGCGAGATCAACTAAAAATTTCCATAGTGACAGTATGCAAGGTGAGAAATTTTTTAAGTTTCCTTTGATTGTTGACCAAGGTAGGAACAAGATGGTTTCTGCAAGAATTTATTTTTGTTCTGCAAATTTAGAAATATTGTAGCATGACGGTGTCAATGACAGTAAGAGAACGTTGCAAGAATCAAGGAAAATTTTGAATTTTTGTGAAAATTTCCAAATGATGAAATTGGGAAAATTTTAATGGATAGAGATTAGAAAGGTGAGGGAATAGTACTCTCATCCACATGATCAGTAATCATAGAGATTTTGGGGTCCAAAAGGCTTCTAGTGGGGAGGAATGATAAGAGACTCAATATTTTAGCTCAAAACTGAAAGTGCTCGGAATTGAATGAAACCTAAATGATAGCGACCGACACCTCACAAGGAATCCAATGCAACTCGTTTCATTGAATACCGATTTCATATGAAGGAGTTATGGTCTACTAATCGGTGTTCAAAACATGCAATTTTTTATTAAAAAATTGCAGAAGAGGTATAGGTTGATGACATGGAAACCCAATCAGCATTCATGGAATCTTATTCAGTTTTAGTCCAAAGGTACTATGACAAGTGTCACTCCGAGATTCGTCTGTTTGGTTTATGAAGGTAAAATTTGTCCATAGACCTCTTAAGGTTGAATTTGGGTTTATGATATTATGTGCTAGAAATTTTTATTTATTTTTAATTAATTAAGGTTATATATATATATATATATATGAATGAGACCTTAAATAATTTTAATTAACATATTAATTTCACATTTTTTATATATATTTAAATCCAAATAATAAGTTTCTGTTGGCACAATAATTCAAAGGTTCGATGTTTCAAACGTGTTGCAAAAACAATGTAATGGGGGTCGAGGTCCATATTTGAACCGTGACCTTCCCCCAGCTAATGAGCGCCTTTCCCATTAGGCCATGGCTCAAATAGTTGTAAAACAATGCGCCGATCTTTCATTTGAATGCTATTTTTTCTCCAGTGGTGGGAACAGAGGGGGATAGCCCCCTCACCATGTGACCCAAGCACATGACCGTGCCGGAGGGCTCCAACATTAAAATGTGCTTAGCACTAAACACAAATTTAATTATCGTTAATCCCCAGTGAAATTGTTAATTAAACTACAGTTAATATGGCGTTGGAGTTGGAAGATTCAACCAATTGCGGTGGAACTCCAAATTTAGTTTAGCAAAAAGAGTTCTCTCCAGATTTGGAGGCAAAATTGCAGGATATTTTGTTTTTGCCAAAACTGAGTCAATTTTCCACCAAATTGAGCTTAGAAAGAGCTATTCTTAGCTAATTGGCATTCTATAAATACATTGGAACATGTTTCAAAGGCATAGGAACTCATCTATAGAGGTTTTTGTTGCCTTGAAGAATTTTGAAGCTTAAGGCCATCAGGAGGGAAGGCCATGCCTAGAGCATCTAGTAACCAAATTGAGTAAATAAATAGTCATTTCTGATAAATTTAGACATTTTGATCTCATTGGAATAAGTACCAAGAGAATTTGATACTTGTAAATAGCATTTTGAGCGAAATTGAGCTAATATAGAGGTCCAAGCTATGAAGCTGGACCAAGGAGATGTAGCCTAGGAGGGGTGAACTCCTTCATCAAAACTTTGTTTTAATAGATCATTTGCTATGGTTTGTTGTTATTTATGTTGTTTCAAATCGACCTTTTAAATTCATGTTTTAATATTTCAAATACCCTCATAAAATTCAGTTTTAATTACCTCTTTGACTCACATAAGTAACAAGGGAACCTGTATATCAAGCATAATATCAATGTATAAGTTTTAATATTACCTTTCTCTTCTTGATTTGTCCTTTTATCTTGAGAGTTTAAGGAGTGGTAATTCCTTCCAGTGCATTACGATGTAATTGATTCAGAACTTTCTTCCTCTTAAGAAATTTCTGGTTCCTGGTGTATATCCTCTTCTTGTTCATTTTTTTCTTCCTCTTCACAATCTATGTAAAATAATTTCTTCTCAGCACACTTATGACCTTTAGTGTATTTGCTATCACAACTGTAGCAAAGCCCTTTTGCTCTTTTTCTTCCAATTGTTGTGGTGTCAACCTTGTAGGTTGTGGAAATCTAGGCGTAGCAACACTTCCTTCTTTATAGAATTGAGTGGTAGGCTTCCTTGTCGCCATAATTTTACATTCAACTTTTCTTGCCAACCTGAATGCCTTCTACAATGAATCAGGTTCCAAAACACGAACTTCATGTTGGATGTTATCCTTTAAAGTGCCTATGAAGAGATAAATCCTGTGTTCCTCTGGAATATCAGTTACCCTTATATTCAATTTTTGGAAGTCCTCAATGTGTTGCCCCACTAAACCCTTTTGTTTGAGATTTATCAGTTGGCTAAAGAAGGTGTTGCTCTTTGTATCCTCATAATGTGCTATCATTTCCTCCGTAAAAATTGACCAA
The DNA here is from genome assembly GCA_034641835.2 of Pinus albicaulis. Classification (NCBI taxonomy): domain Eukaryota; kingdom Viridiplantae; phylum Streptophyta; class Pinopsida; order Pinales; family Pinaceae; genus Pinus; species Pinus albicaulis. The sequence goes on from CM076570.1 coordinate 1,592,072,607, forward strand.
GTGACAATTTTTTTACGGGAGCAAAGCCATCGATACCATACAAATATATTTTGTTCTAAATGTAAAGTTGCAATGCGTACCTTTTGTGTGTTTTTCACATTATGGAGATCAAAATATTGCTCCATCTGTAGTATCCATGTTACAGGATCCTTTCCATCAAACTTCCTCATATCCATTTTTGAATATGGTGGTTCTTCCCGCCAACATTAGAGTTTATGAAATCACGATTAACATTTATTTTGTTCTCATCATGAGGTTCTTCTACTATCTTTTCACCATTAGGAAACATTTCTTGTATCAACTTTGTCAAATCTTCGATGTTTTATTTTAGATCATCCATCTTAGCTTCCATGCCAGCTTCCATTCCATCCATCTTAGCTTCCACGCCGTCCATCTTAGCTTCCACGCCATCCATCTTAGCTTCCACGCCTTTCTTCAAACCGTCCATCTTCACTTCCACGCCATCCATCTTAGCTTCCATGCCTTTCTTCAAACCTTCCATCTTCACTTCCACGCCTTTCTTCAAAACTTCCATTTCATTTTTTGTTGCTCTTTGCGAGAGTGAAATTTGTTGCACTTGCTCTTGTAATTTTGATAGATCATGTTGCAATTCTTCATCTTCATGAGTCATGGTGGAGCCTTCTGAAGGCTTAATGGGTGTTGAATTATTTTTAGGTGCCCTTTTAGAATCCAATATTGATGCCTATTCTACAATATTCCCTTGGAATCAATTCAACTTGATTCTTCAAACAAGACTTATGCAATTCGGAAAAAATTACACACCTTTTACTTGCTTTGAGGAGCTCGATATTGAAATTGAATTATCTCTGTAATTGAAAATCTTCAATATCTGAAATTCAGCCCTGTAGTAGACCTCTAAATATTCTTTCAAATGCTACAGGTCTGATCTAATTTGGATTCCCCAAGACAAAGTTGTGTCCAATCTCCCACAATGACCTAATTTTGGACTGGTTCAGTAGAGCAAACGTGTAGGACTTGCCACGTGTCACTTTTTCGTCCTTTGTCTCTGAAATTGATATCAAAGAAACTAAAATCTGTGTACTTGCGACCACTTTTTACGGCACTCAAATCCACTGCCCAGAGAGAGAGTTATTGAACTTTTCCCACGATCACCTCTTTGAGATGAAATTCAGGAGCCTGAAAAAGCACTACATTCCACAGATCATATCTCCAAAATTATTGTGAACCAAGCTCTGAAATTTTTTGAAGACTTTCCTCAGGAGTTCAGCTTCGCACCATATGAATTTCAGATTCTGAACCTTCGTAGAAAAAAATTTATAGCGAAAATTCCACGATGACCTGTTTTGGAGCTTCAAAAAAACGACCTAACTTCCATAGATGATATCTCCGCAAATATTGCGAACCAAGCTCTAAAATTTTTAGACAATCTTCCTCAGGATTTCAGCTTCGTACCCTAAAAATTTCAGCTTCTGAAACTTCGTAGAAAAAAATTTATAGCGAAAATGCCACGATGACCTGTTTGGAGCAGCGAAACCCTAGAATCCAAAGCTCGATACCAAAAAGTGTGTAACCAAATTTCCAAAAATAGAAGAAAAGAGATATCAACGCCTTAAAAATAAGCCACTTTTAGGGGGAAACCTCCAATACATTACATGAATGAACAATTCTTGGATGATACAAATTACAAAACCTCCTTTCTATATATAGGAGTCCATGGGGCCATAATGTAATCCTAGTGGGCCACAATGTAATCCTAGCCGACCTAACAATAATAATTTAAGGGCACAATAATAACAAAATGGGGGTTACAAGGGTACAATAATAACAATAAAAGGGTTACACTAATAATAATAAGGGACTATACTGGTAATATAGGGACCTAACAAGAGAAGAGGTGGTGCTCCTGCCTTCGCCCTAGCGTATCACAATCCTCACGATCTCCGTGATCGGACACCTGCACATGCAAGAAACAACACAAACGCAAGAATAAAATCCAGTACATACAACTATATGTCAGTCGAAGAGGACATAACTCATGAACATGATCAAGAACAAGAGTGGAACCATAACCGATAGTCGCTTATCATTAAAGAGTCAAAAGAGGAATACAACCATATCTTCGACGCAGCACTCTCCTTTAGCGGGTCGTCAGCACAACATGTCTCGATAGAGCCTGTCAGGGATGGGACAAGCCTCTCTCTCCAGATACTTGGCAATAGTCTCCTTGCTTGGATTTGGCCCTAGGGAATCAAGAAGGCTCTTGCAGCATAAGGATATGAAAGCTCTTGGGAACTTGGAGATTAGCTTGCCATGGATCTGAGCAAGATTTTATAGAAGGAGGAAGGGAAGTTGGGATCCCTATAATTATGGGATTTGCCCTATCATCAAGGAAGCTTCCATGAGAGGTGGCAAAACACTTTTTCTCAATGGAAATCCATAGCCAAACCACCCAACTCAAGATAGATATCAGTCCAGGAATTTGTTAGGATGAAACTCTTGCCTTTCATTTTTAAAAAACACCTCTTAATATGGTTGGCGCGGGTGCGGCTCTATGACAGAGCGCCAATTGGCGCACCCTCTTTGGAGGATTTTCCCCCTTGGCGCGAGGGCTAAACTATGGAACCGCGCCAATGAAAAAAGAGCTATTTTTAGGGTTTTTTGCAGGGAGATGTCTTCAGGGCAATTAAAGCTCATCTTCAGAGGGATGCAATGAAATTATTTTCAAGTCTTGTCTCTGCTCACAGGTCACGGAATGAGTCCTCCAATGTGCGGGATGGGGATTGCAGGGACGGTGATAAATTATTGTGTAACAACATAAATTCAGGATTACAAGAACTGAATATCTCCAACTATCATGTCGAAGCTGACTAATTACACACTTTGCGGGAAAATGCTTTTGAAAAACAGGAATCCATGTATTAGATGCAAGGAAAAATATTAAGAGCATATCAATTACAGCTAAAGATATGTTTGCAACATTATTTTTTTCAACACAACTGCAAAGAACAGGCAAAAATCCCAAACTCATAAGACAAACATCAGAAAGGACATCTCCCACATTCTTCCTATCTTTGATTCTCCATTTTCCTAGTACTTTTTATTTTGAAATGAATAATATCTAATGATGTCACAAGCACTTCCAGGAGTCATCTAAGCATTGTTTCAAATCCATCTGGAATAAATGGCTTGATATACATCAATGATCTTAGGTTTGTGATCACTATTCTGATCTCCTTTGCATAAAGTGTCCAAGTTTGCATCTTATTTTTTATTTATACTATACAGTTGGATATCCATCTCACAAAAATTATCAAAATTTGGGCCTATTTAAAGAGAAAATTTAGCATGTAATTTGTTGGGTCACCAAGGGGGCCTGACACCTGTATTGATAACAGATAATTGAAAATATCTTCAACACACAAACCTATTGATTCTTCTGACAAGGTTGCATTTAGGTTTATTGATCCCAACTGCGTCCCCTATCCAACAAGACACAATATGAGGTCCTATAAAAAGAAGGATAAGCATCAAAACGGACTGAACCAAAAATGTTATACCATAAACAAGGAAAGTAGGTAGAGTCTAGATACATAACAAGCACATAAATTGTTTTGAATAAGTATGATAGTTCTCAAGCATGAATGAACTTACAACCTTTTTGTCGAATATTGACAAGGCTAACACAGTCATCAACGCTTTTAAGGCATTCAAATAAAAATTTGCAAGACAAGAGGCCTTGTTTAAACTTTACACAACTAAATATTTCTAGTGTCTTTTTTGTTGCAGTTCTGAACGCTTTGTCTTCAGAGTGAGACCACCACCCTATACCCAATTCTATTTCAAGGGATTTGGTATCATAAATATACTTATCTTCACACAATGGATGAAGCTCATGTTATCTGAAGTCTTCATCAAGACTTACTGATCTTGTTTTGTTACATTCATAGTGGTGTCAAGTGTTGCTGAACTTCACTAAATCTTTTGTCTTTGCAATTCCAGCTGCAAGAGCACCTCTACCAATTTAGTGGTGTACTAAATCAGCCATTGAATCCTATAAGATAATGCTAGCAAATAGCTCAGTGTTCTAAGCCATTGAATCCTATAAGATAATGCTAGCAAAGAGCTCAGTGTGCTTCTTGAACCTCTTAGACCTGTTATTGTGTGAAGGAAGTTGTTCTTTCCCGATAGGCGACTTATACAGTTTGATTGTGGTAAATTGCAGAAGTTAGTGATTTTACTCAAACAGTTAAGAATTTAAGATTAGTAGGGCACAAAACACTTGCATTCCCTTAAATGACGAAATAAATTAGAAAGACATTGCTTTTGATGAGCTGAAGGGACTTTTGTACCACCTTGAGATGAGTTGAATTATTGTACAAACCTAGATAGATCTATTTATATGTTGAATTTGATTCCAATATGAGAGCCCTCTTTACAATCTCATTAATGGCCTAAATATCATCCAAGATGATCATGAATATGTTGGGTATGGTGCTGAATTGGAAGAGCTCCTCAATCATTTTATGACATCATCAATGTTTGAGGATTTTGGTTAAGAGTCTATCCATCAATTTAGATAAACAGAGTAGCAAAATAATTCTTTACATTCTAGTGACTGGTCCTCTGCACTTTATAGAAGATATTTTACTCACCCTAAATTTCCATTTGTGAAATCAAGCTATAAAATTTGCCATTGACAGGCCTTGCAAGACCAATTTAGCATCATCATAGAAATTCCTTGAAAATATTTCAAGGTTGTCCTAGTTAGCTTAGCAATGGAAAGAAGTCATTAAGCTTAGAAAATTTTGATTTTATTTTTCTTTACAGTTGCTTTGATCATGCCATGGTTAAGTCCTTTGATATGACAACCCATAGGAAAGGAATTTAAATGATTATGAACATATTTCTTTGATGGGTCCACAAGGAAGTTTACTAGCATGAACTCATTAAGGCAACAATCCAATCAGCTACAAAAACAAGGTAAATGACCATAAATCATAAATCAGATCCCTGATGCATCCCTTAGTCTGTATCATAGCCATTTTGAGTTGACAATTCTCCATGATATATATTTGGTGGATCACTTGCAAGAATTTTGAGCCATCTCTTACCAGTCTGGCAGTAGAACTAACAGAAAAACACTTTGATGGACCATTGTAGCTTACTGAAGATAGCCTTTCCACCTAGAACTCACTTCATTACAGCAGTTATACCTATAAGGAATAATTCATAAAGGAGGATGGTCTTTCTTTCTCACACTAGTACCACCAATACCTCTTATTTCATTCACCAAAAATATGTGAGCTCGAGGTATCTGCACATCATGATCTCAAAATGGTATCCTTATATCTGTAACTTATAAACTACATGTAAAAGAAATCAATCCCAAGGGCACAACAACGATGTCAATTTTAGTCCAAATTTGTGCCCAGTTTTTTTTTAGCAGCTTTGAAAGACATTTCTTAATGATGATTTGGAAGAACACACTTATGTGTTTTCAGTTGAAAGCTAGTTCAACCTCAATTGTGAGCCACTACTCATCAAGTGCCACATTTATCTCCTCATCTCAACAAATCCCCTTGACATACAATGAAAAAAATTTACCAAGGAAACATCCTTTCTCAAAGACGAAATTGAAGTAAAAAAGGGAGGGCATTGTCTGAAAAATAGAAGACATTAGTGCAACATAAGTAGGAAATTTCTTAGGTTGACGAATCGCCTGAGACGTGGACTTAGATGCTCCCACTTGTTCCTGTACACCCTACAATTTTTGAGCAAGCCATCTTAACTTCCTGGCTACACTAGTAAGTAATTAGGTCTCTGTTCCTTGGCTAGAATCTTGCTGATCTGACTTTGATTTCTTTTTCAGTTTTAGAACAGAATCTGGAACAACATTTTCACGTGCATTAATCACTATAGGATGTTTCTATGGTTTTGAGGACCATTCATCTTCATCAAACTTCATATCCTTGCTAAAAAATTTCTTAAGTTGCAGTTTAATTTAGATCATGTAGGCTTTAGATATATTACTCTATCCAACAAAGGCCACCTTTATGTTCAAGGGTTCAAGATTAGTCCTTTTCTCATCATGAATATGAATATAAATTAGACAAAAAAAGGGAAACAAAAATGTAATACTTGTGGCTTCTCACCAACAAAATATTTCTTTGGTGTTTTATCCTTCAAGATCCTATGAGGACATTGGTTCAAGATATAGACAATGTGTTGCAAGCTTTGGCTTAAAGACACATGGGTAAATCCATGTCCTGGATCATGGTTTTAAAATTTAACTATCTCAATGATGGATTTGTTACTCTACAAGCCCATTCTTAGCATCCTCTTGATCCTTGTTTCCCTACAAAAGGTATCAAAGTCCTTGGACAAGGTTATAGTCCACTAGATTTGTCCCTTCCCTAACTTCCAAGGTTGAATGTAGGAAACTCAAGACAGAGTAGCAACAAAATGGGCATGTCAAGCAATTTGGATTGGGAAAATACTTGCAGATATGCAAGTTCATTAGGATAAGCATAATACTTTTTGTGATAATGAGGGAGTTAGAAAGATGGAAAAAAGACTGGCCTTCGATATTAATCAATTGCATTAAGGTGCACATATTACAACACTCTATGTTGTTATTTTGTTTTTGGTCAAAATCAGGGGAAACACTTCCCCACTATAACATGGGGAAGAGCACTGTCAAACACAGTGGACCATTGGCTAAGCTATTGCATTTGAGGGTTTTATATGCCCATATAAAATCCATTTGGACTAGAATTTTGTATTTTCCTATTGGCCTCATCATGGGCCCATAGTAACACAATGGAGTGTGCTTTTCAGGGTTTGAACCCAAGTCATCATATGAACTCCCTGTTATTGGTAGACCATTTTTTCTTGTAGCTCTTTTTGATAGCCAAAAGCCCTATTAAGAGTGGTGTTGGCATGGGATAAATTTTAAATTTACTCTTTGACCTGCATATTTTCAAATTCATTAGTGAAAATGGGACAAATTTGAAATGGCTTCACCATCTAGTGCCCCACCGCCTGGACCTGCTACTTACATTATATATTGCCTCAGTATCTTGAATCTTATTGACACTCACAACAATGAAGCCCTTAGCCACTTGTTAACAAAGCTAGATACACAAACCAGTGCCACTTCTAAGGGTTTTGAATGTGCTCCTTTGGGGACAAATTTTGTAGTTCCTGTTTCAATTCCATCTGTAGTAGAAGTGGCTACAAGGCAAATTCCCGTAACCATTCATTTCTCAGCAAAGATAGAGCTAGTATATTACTTAGAGAAGGCTTACAAAAAGGTCTTAGCTATTGATAAGAAGTTACCACTTGGTGGTATACTGGAATTTGTCACAGGACCAAAGGAGGTGGAATTTCTATGCAGATAGTTAAGGAAAGCCTTTGTGAAAAGAAGCAAAAGCAATGTTAAAATACAAGATATTTCTCAAAAAATCAAAGCCCACTGTAGACACAAATTATGTTGCAACTGACCCAATCTTGAGGGCATTTCTTGAGCTATGGATGGCACAGATGATAGTGGGAAACACAAAGATGGAACTGATAGGTTTAACTCATTTGACGATGAGGGGTTTGAAGTTCAATCATAGGCAAACTCATCTTCCTCTGATGCTGAATTTGATTCACATTCAGATAATGAAGAAGAAGAGTGTCTTGACAGTGGAAGAAATTGCAGTTGATAGTGTTGAAGCAATAAGTGAGGGAGTAGATATGAAATTGGGAAATATGTTTGATGTTTCAAAAACATCAATGTCTCTTCCATCCAATCAGCCTAATATGGAACCAGATAAGAAGCGCACTGTGGTAGTTGATACATCAAATGAAATAGCTGGTGATGGAGACATCCCTCATGCATGCATTGGTCAGTCACGGAGAATGCAACTACCAAATGTTGATATGCAACATAAAGTCATGATTGAAGCAGTTGAAAATCATATGCCTCAAACAGTTATTATTGATGAAATTGGAACAGAGCCTTAGGAAATGGCACCCAGTACTATTTCTCAGTGTGGAATCCAATTGGTTATAACTACGCATGGAATGACTATTGAAAATCTCATAAAGAATCCTTCTTTAGAGATTCTTGTAGAGGGTGTGCAGAGTGTTACCCTTGGAGATGATGAGGCAAAGAGAAGGGGAATTCAGAAGGCTATACTTGAGAGAAAAGGACCATCCTCATTTACTTATGCTGTAGAGATGACATCAGGGACCAAATGCCGTATTCATCACAACTTAGAAGCAACTGTGGATGCCATATTAGCAGGTGCTCTAAAAAAAATTTCATATCTATCCCAGGGGATAAATATGCTGTATGATACAGTATGCAATGTCAATTCAAAAACAGAAATAATTAATCAAGTATCTAACTTGGCCTGTTTAAACTTCATATAAAATTTCCATGATATGTTGTGAATAGGAAAATCTCCATCATTTGAGGTCCACCAGATGGTTATGAAGGTAGTGACAGATGGAAGTCCTGCCACAACACAACCAGGCATTGGAAGCCATTTTAGGAGCACTTTGACATGTTTAGAGTCTGATGGTGTTTTTAAGGCTAGTAATGAGAGTGGTGATGATGATATTTTTGGGTTGAAAGGTAGTTATGAGCAATTTCGAAAGGATGATGATTCACCACTTATTTGATATACTTATTAAAGATCATGGAGGCTGATCTGGAGCAAGTAGTGGAAGTAATGGGCCTAGAGAATGCAGTTAAATTCACAATGACATTGGAGCAGCTGATGTAATTCTTGCTTTACATTCTAAGCTCAAGGAGAATTCATGGATTCAAGGAGTGGCTAAATATCAACATCTACCCATATTTGTGATGAAGAAAAACATGATGGCAGAGATGGTAAGGGTCATGCGTACTATTCTTAGTTTGGAGACTCTTGGTGCAAGTTATTTTAGTTCATTCAAAAAGCTTAAGAATGGTATTGAGATATCAGATGGAGCAGCCAAGATAAGATATTCCCGAGAAGAGATTGATGCTTTAGAAGAGGCTAGACTTGCTATTGAATATATTGTGATCCCTAGAGGGCAGCCAGTTTAACTTCTTCAAAGATGTGCTGACATTATTCCTCGTCAAATAAAGCTGGTAGAGAGGTATCAATTAGTAACAGAGAAATCAGGGAGATAGTGAGAGTGACAGCCGATGACTACCCATGTTTCAAAGATATGACATTGCAAAACATTGAATCAACAAAAAAAAACAATGAAATAAGCCTCAGTAAAGATTCTATTGAGCATATACATAGAGGCAGTGAAGATTCTCAAATGATTGAGTTGGTGGTTCAGTGTTATAAATATGAAAACAAGTCTTTTCCCCACACTATATCAACAGTGACATGTGTGTCTAAAAGCAATATAAACAATTAAATGGTTGAATGTTTTGTTAATTCAGAATCTATTATTACAAATGAGAAAAGATCTCTAGAAGTGGAGGAAGATAATCCCAAGATGAACTTGATGCAAGTAAGGCTATGTGTATTGGTGTTCCGACAAAGGATGGTCTGGTAGAAGGAGGATTTAAGAGCTAAGAACTATAACACTATGGCAGTGGAGCTTCTGCCAATATTATGCTAAACCACACACATGTTTGACTTATGAAGGATAACCATTGGTTTAGATTGATGGTTCAAGTTGATTTTGGACCCCCTCGTTGTTTCTAATTTTAATGGAGGAGGGGGGGTTTGAAATGGGTACTTTTCAAACCTAGCCATTAACCACATGGCAAGCAAAGGATATGTTCGCACCCACACCCCCCACCCCCCCAAATCACAATACGGTTTACCATATGTTGGGCTCTCCAAAATCCGGCTTCCGGTTTTCGTAAAACAAATGCTCAAAGTATATACTTGGAACGAATTTTTTTTGCTGGGAAAGGAAAGGAGGTTTGAATTATCATTACCCAAAAAGAGCAATATCTGCATGATAATGTACACTAATGGCATAACTAGTGAACCTAAAGGCATATTGATCACAAATGAAAACATTGTTTCTATGGTGACCGAAATTGCTTATTTTCTTAAATGTCAGAATGAAGAGCTCACAGAGAAGGATGTTTATTTCTCGTTTCTTCCTCTAGCACATATATTTTATCGGGTGACAGAGGAATTTTTCATATCAAAAATTGCTTCAATAGGCTTCTGGCATGGGGATGTGAAGCTTTTGGTGGAGGATATTGCAAAACTAAAACCAACTGTCTTCTGTGGTGTCCCACATGTTTTTTGATCACATATATTCAGGTCTAAACAGAAAGATCGTCGTTGGAGGATTTCTGAATAGAAATGTGCTTGAATTTGCATACAAATACAAGCTTAATAATATGCACAAAGGGTTGAAACAGGAAAAAGCATCTCCACTTTTTGACCAAGTTGTCTTTAGCAAGATTAAACAAGGTCTGGGAGGATGTGTCCGTGTAATGTCATCAGGAGCAGATCCACTTGCAAGACATGTGGAAGAGTTTCTACGAGTAGTGACATGTTTCCCTATTGTACAAGACTATGATTTGACAGAAAATTTTGCGGGAAGTTTGTTTCCCTTCCAAATGTTATTTCAACAATCAGGACTATTGGTCCACCTGTTTCGAATATTGATGTTTGCCTTGAGTCTGTCCCTGAAATGGGATATGATGCACTTTCAGAAGTTCAAGCTTTCACAATGAGAATATGTTGTAGTGGAAAATCTCAAGAATGTGTATGGTCAGTGTTCTGCTATTGATTCGGTTCGAATGTTGTTGAGTTCATCATTCTTCATGCAGAGGTATTAATTGCCTTTGTCTAAGAGGCAAAGCTTCCTGTGATTTTGAAATGCTTTCAGCTATTAGTTGAGCATGAAAATGCCGTGAGGAAGGCTACAAAGGAGTAGAAAAGGCATTCTGATTATAAAACCATACTTGAGCGGGATAGCCTTATATGGCAGTGTTCTTCCTATCTGGGGACAAAGAGGGAGAAAATGAGAGAAGAATCATTAGCTAAAGTAAGAGATTACAAGCGGAAACAAATGTCATACTATGGAAAAAAGGTGAAGCGAACTCCAACATAGGTGTTACAAGATATAATTGAGGGCCACATGGAGGAAATTAAGATAGCAGGAGGAATTGGTTGTTTTGTAAAGGATATATTTGAGATACCATAGAAGGCAACACAATCTCTTCCTTCAGACAGTGTGACTGAGCATAAACAGCAATGTGAAGCCGCCAATTCAGCCTTTCCTAATAGGGGTGAAGGATTCTCTATGTCTAGCTATCAAAGGATGAAAAGTGTCATGTGACTAAAGTTTTTGTAGGAAGCAATGTTTCGTCTTCTCTGATAAATAGGATCGATGCTATGCTTCACAAGCTAGGAAAATAAATTGATGATGTAGATGCAAAAATTGGTGACCGATGGAAAATATTGGATAGAGATATTCGAGGGTACACATGGTAGCCAGTTCTTCATTAGAACTAATGATCCAGCAAAGGCGGTATGAATGGCAGAGCCAAATTTTAGAGCCACCCAGCGTTGCCTCTTCGTGACCACCTCATCCACTTTCAGCATACCAATTTGATTTACGGAGAGCTGCTAAAGTTAATGTTATAGTCAGTTTTTCCAATGATATTTTTTGTTCGGGCCTTGCATGGCCACAGTTGTCAAATTCTAATTAAATTGCAGTTAATGAAGATTACCGAAGTAGATTAGGGAAACTAGCATAGTTGCAGTTAAATACTGCTTGTATTTTCATTATCAAGGGTTGGACCTTGTTAGACTCTGCATTGTAAAGATCATTATATTGGAGCACTGTAGTTTTTGCTAGGGCATCAATAATAAGAGACTGTTCACAGGATTCTTGAGATATGTTAATGGTGATGTTTCTTATTTGTTAATGTTTTTCTCTGCCTTTCATGTTGAACATCAATCTGTCTGATTGTGAAACAGAAAATTTAGATTAAGATTTGCTAAGAGAGCACCTTGATTTTGTCTGTATTTACTATCTTAATGTTTTCTTCTCAAGTATAGTTAAATAATTCTTAACTGCTCTTTAGCTATTACTGAACTCATTGTTTTCTTCCATCTCATATTCACACTGCCAGTAAGATCCAGTCTGCATAGTTAGCTTGCCCTGTGAATGCCCTTGAAAATTTGATGCACAATTCAACCTTTTATGATTCCATAGCCCAATGGATTAAGTTTCATAGCTCTATCTGTCCAACCACATAATCAATCAAAACAAATAGCCCTCATAATTTCTATAACTAGCCTAATATCAGCCTTTATAACCATCAAGCTAAATCATAAAAACAGAGAGAGCCCTCTCTGAGTCTAGGAAGGATAGGTTCTGGACTCCAAAGTGGTTTTATGTTGTCCTCTATCGTTTATTCTTGCCAATATTATAAATTACAGGGCCACAACAGGTGGCACTAATGTTGTAGGCTAGCCAATCAAGATAGTCCTAGTCAACTTCTATGACTATAGGGAATAGAAGCTTGGTCTCCAACATCGAAATTGGTCCAACTTACCACTAGACCAAGCCCTATGTAGGCTGAATATTGATGGTGAGAAATCACTAGAGGGAGCCACTGATGTTGGAATCTAGTCAATGGGGATAAACCTGGTCACTTTTGTGCCAAATAGGAATAAAACATTAGTCCCTAGCATGGTATATGTTCTTAAAATACACTAGAACAAGCCTAATCAACTCATATTTTTATTAGTAGGAATGATAGAGATGTGATTTTTAAGGATGGTTTGGCTTTAATATCTTCTCTAGGTTATTATTTTATTTTTGGTCAAAATTAGTGGAAACACTTCCCCACTATAACATGGGGAAGAGCACTGTCAAAAATAATGGAACATTGGCTAAGTTGCCTCATTTGAGGGGTTTCTATGGCCATATAAAATCCATTTGGACTTGAATTTTGTATTTTCCTCTTGGCCTCATCATGGGCCCTTAGTAACACAATGGAGTGCACTTGTCAGGGTTTGAACCCAAGTAATCATATGCACTCCCCCTTATTGGTAGAACATTTTTTCTTGCAGCTCATGTTGATGGCCAGAAGCCCTCTTAAGGGTGCCACTAACATTGTAGGCTAGTGAGTCAAGATAGTCCTAGTAAAATTCTATGCCTATAGGGAATAGAAGCTTGGTCTCTAGCATCGAAATTGGTCCAACTTACCACTAGACAAAGCCCTATGTAGGCTAAATGTTGACGGTGAGAAATCACCAGAGGGAACCACTCATGTTGGAAGCTAGGAATGGGGATAAACCTGGTCACTTTTGTGCCAAATAAGAATAAAACATTAGTCCCTAGCATGGTATATGTTCTTATTGCACTAGTACGAGCCTAATCGACTCGTATTTTTATTAGTAGGAATGATAGAGATGTAATTTTTAAGCAGAGTCTGGCTTTAATCTCTTGAAGAATGTTCTTATTGATTTCCCTCTATGTGTGAGATTTTCTAAACTGGCTCCTTAAATTCTGATGACTAGAAACACTAAAGGATATATGTAATTCTTGGGAATCTTGTTAAAGCTTTAAGTGAGAATGTTAGCAGCTAGCTATAATTTCTTGTTTTGTATCAATAGTGAATTGGCCGAGAAATCGGACTTCACCTGTTGATTTTGGAAATGCACCACTCAGGTACACAAGATGTTATGGATTCTGTAACTTTTTTGTAAACTTACAAAGTAAGAAATTGGATGAAGCTAAGAAAGAATCAAGATGATAAGAGGAATGAAAATTCAACTGGGTTCTGGCATATGTAGAAATGGAGAAATCTTGTCTAGAATATGAGCGGTGTATCATTTTGTATTTGTCACAAGAAGGAAAATTCAACTGGGTTTTGGCATATGTAGAAATGAAGAAATCCTTTCTGGAATATGAGCAGTGTATCTTGTCTTTTTTTTTATGATTAACCTCCATATTATCATCTAGAGGGTTGATGGAAGAAGGAAGGAGTCAAAGAATAGATGCAAGGTAACAAGGTTGTTTTGGATATTTTTGTAATAAAGAAGGGAAAATGGGAACTTAAAAGGTAGCTTTGTGCTCTCAAGGAAATCAACTGTTAAGAGTAGATAAACAATCCAATTTGGAAAGAGAAAATAAACAATAAGGAAACAGTTAAATGTTTGCTCCATCAATCATACTACAATAACTAAAAGTCTAAGGATGGTTGGACAAAATTCTTATTGTAGCATCTGCTTGGCATTGAGAAGCAAGCACTGTAAGAAGGTTATTGTACAATAATTTCTTATAATTTGTGAATGCCATTGCTAAAAATGCATCTGACTTTCATGTGTGTCAGGGAATACTTTGGAAATTTGCTTCCTTATGCAGTTAGAGAGGAAAATGCTAAGGCTTGCTAAAATCAGCGATATGCTTGTTGCACAGTGGGAAACTAGATAGAGACAGTTACTATTTAACTTTCAAGAACTTATGCTTGACTAGTTGAAAAGTATTGGATTTTTTTTCTCATGACCTTGAGTACAAAGTCTCATAATCAACTGGATGAAAAATCAAGTCTATCTTTCAAATGTTTGAACCAGGACTATATAATTGATATTACAACAATGAAAGAAATAATTCCAGTCTATAGAAAGGTTAGCACAGTAGCAACATACTTGAATTTTTGGGGTGCTTCAAACAATCTCGTCCTGAAGATAGGATTCGAGGTTGTTTTCAGTTTTTAATTGGCGAAGTTGGCTCTAATTTTGGAACTTTGTCAGCTCTTCTTCAGGTATCATTTTGCACCAATTCTTCACCAGGTATTTTTTTTTGGACTCACTAAAGGAGTTTCATTTTACACATCCTTTGTATGATTAAACCTTCAATAGAACATTGGTTTTCCATACAAAATTTCTTAGAGAGAAACTGGCAACTCAGAGCAGGTTACAAGACCTCCTTCTATAATGGACAGAGGTGACCCCAGAATGTGGCAACATTTTTCCACTTCAGCCATTGTAAAATAAAGCAAAGAGCTTCTCTCTGTAACTTCTAAGGCCTACTTGGATGGCCTATTCTGGTCAAAACAACAAAAAATTACCTCTATGTTGTTATCTTGTGAAGGATAACGTTTCCCTACATTAGTAACTTTTTCTATAGTCCCTGCTTCTTGATCCATTAGTTTTTACTTATCCATACACTAAAGAGCATTAAATATTGTATTCTATTGCACAAAGATGATATGAAAGGGAAAACCTGTTAAAGCATGGTATTTCAGTTGACGTATCAAATTCTCGGTTGCATACAAACAGAAACTGCTTGTTCCATACAAATAGAAACCACTTGAAGATATCTATGAACCACCTGAACATCAAAAATGTTCAGACTTGTAACTCTTAAGTAAATCTGTAAAGAATGTGACATTAGCCTTCTTGGCTTAGTGAAAGCTCTAATGTTATATCCTATTTGACAGTCTTAAAAATCTCACAAAAACCTATAAAGTTTTTGGCATTTTGTAGGCCCAGCCTCTAAAAGCCCTAACTTTCTGTCTTCCTCTATGTAATTTGAATATAATAATGTCAAATAACAGAATAATCAATTTCCATTCTCCCAAAAATTTGAAATGTGCAGAACAAAAAGAGAAATAATTCAATCAAACTACTCGAAATGTACCAGAATCCCATCCTTTAACTCAATGAATTTATTTGCAAACTCTGTCGTTTTTTTAACAAATTTTTGAGCACAGCCTCCTCTAGTCCATTTATAGAGAGCCTTAGCTTATGAAATATTGTCTATAAGCCAAAATAGGGTTAAAATTTTCCATTGAAAGCTTAGAATAATTGAACTGAAAGAACCCAAGAACCATTGTAGATACTTTAATCAACTTTTTTTTCTCTAATTCTGCTGCTTAAAACAGTGTTTTGAGCAAGACCTATTTCAAAAAAATTTGTTCAGAGAATACAGTGGCTTATTCAATGAATTTTCTCCAAGACAGAGCATACAGGATTCGTGACATCCACAAGAAAAATTATGGGATTTTGCAATTTAAGCATTCTCTTGCAGAAAAATATCTTTTCTGAACTCGTTTTGATAGTGAAGAAACACAAATTATCTATTGGAAGTCGTGCATCAATGATCTATTGGAAGTCGTGCATGAAGGGATCTGGGGGCTCGGGGATTTATTCCGGAGTGATTGCAAACTAGGATTGTACAAAAGCGAGCTCCTGAGCTTGTTTCAGTGCATGAGCTCGTTCTAGGGTAGGGAGAGGGATAATGCAATAGCGGCAAAATAAAAAGAGGCATTAATGTAAATGCGCCATATATTTGTATTTGAGTCAAATGATTTCAAAGAATTTGGAATAGTTTAATATTTTTTTAATTTGGAAATATAAATGGAACAAGAGGGCAAAGGAATGAAACTAAGTGATTGGGTGGGATAATTATAATGGCTTGTGTCATTTATTTTCTTTGAGTCACATTGAATAGATATATAAATCAATTATAAATTAAGTAATTATTCATTACTAAAGTGGGGTTTTATATAAATTATTTATTTATTAATGTTAATTTGTAGTTTTTAATAATATATTTGTGCTAAATAAAATTATTTAAATTAATGTTGTATCAAGATTTTTTTTAATTTTTCTATATTGTATTCTAATTTACTTTAAATTTGTTTTAAATATGTTTTCACCTTCATGTATGGAGGTTATTTATTTGCATATTTAAAGTTTTGTTGTAGTTTTTTTCTTAAAAAAATGACTATTGTGATTGTGATGGTCAAAAGGTATTCTATAAATAGCGTTAAGGATTATTTAGAATAAATAGGAGATTCTTTCTCATTATCTAAGACTAATCTTCGAGATAATGGATATACATTCCCTAATTATCACATAAACAATAGGTTAATCTTGCATTTATTGCTTTCTCTCCATGGAGGTTTGCTAAACAAAGGGAATACCTCCTCTTATGTGAATTTGATTGTCTCCACCTCTTAAAGGATTTTCAAACAATAATAATTAAATCTTCATTACTTTAAAGATGTAGTCTTGTCGAATATACCAAAAACATAGTAGGATTCTTTCATTGTGGACAAAATCAAGTACATGTCTGAGGGAAGTATTCCTCTATGGACGGTTAACAAGTTCATCAATAACTACAAGCAAATGCTTCAATATATATATATTTAATGATCTTTAGTCATCATCTAAAGAGTTCAAGAATCAAATAAATTCCAACTTAAGTTCTAAGTATATGTTAAGCTTGTACTTAGAGGTTCTATTATTGTAAAAATTGACAACTATGGAAGTTGTGGCAAGGTATTGGAGGAGGGATTGTCATTTTGGGGCAGAGCTAGCCTCTTTTTAAATGATAGTTTCCAAAATTGAATCCATCTTCAATGTATGTACGTTGTCTAGCTTTGAGTTTGGTTTCCCTTTCATCCTATAGATCAGAGAAATACATCCAATGTATTATGACTTTCTTAGCCATTTAAGTTAGTCATTTTTAGTTCAGTCACTTAAAATTTCTCAAATTTAGTATTAATTTAGCAAGTGAACTTTTTACAACTTGTAATTGTAAGATCATTATATGAGGTGATCCTCTAACTCAATGTTGTGTATATGGCAAAGCTAGAAGATGTTATTGAGAAGAGGAATATCATGATGTCATTGGTTTCAACTAGACACTGATGTAAATCCACTTTGAAACCACCATGGGGGATCTGAAGGGCAACATCTAGTGCTCTTATGTGTATGAGGGTTCAAAATTAAGGCCCCCTCTTATTTGCATGAAGTGTTCCTAGTACAAATCCATCTTAGAGTCAAGGCCATGAAAATATGAAGTCCAAGTACTAAATTTATTGTTTATAAATAACCTCTCTAACAAATTGACACGAACGTATAATGATGTCATTTACATTGGAGGTGTATGTCACCTAAATTGTGTTGCAACTTTAATCTCTCCCCCACAAAAAGGTGTCATGCTCCCTTGTGATGCTGCATCAACCTAATGGAGAACAGTCTCGTGATGTAAAAGGAATTTAAACATGATGTAACTTTAATAGTGCCTTACATTCACCCCTTGGGTCACCACTCGTGGAAAATGTGAGGCTATTTCAAGAATTGATGTGGATAATATCATTTTATTTTCTCTTATGTATAGTATTATACATTGACACAATTGTGGTTTTTTAGCAAACAAAATATTTCTATCAAGGGTTAGCTCCTTTTTCATTAGGGTTGAATAGGTTGTGTCATGATGAGTGATTTATTCATTGTCAACTTCTTATGTGGGAGAACACTACAAGCTCCATGTCAACATGAAGAGTAGATATTGTGAGCAATTCTTATCAAGGTTTTTCAAACTATCCATTTGTTCTACATTTGGTATACATGTTATAAGCGCATTGCCCACAAATGCAAACCCTCGAGACCAATACCTAGTTCTCTAAAAATCAAATGGTACCAATATTCTTAGTTAGAGGTGAAGGATTCTCCTAAGAGGTTATTTTGTTGGTTTGAGGTGTTGTGTTTTGCCTTAGATACTAAGTGGTTAAGGGATTAAAGAGTTAAGATTTAAGGGCCAAGGGCTTGGGGGGAAAGGGATTTAGGGGTGAAGGGCTTAATAATTAAGGGATTTAGGCGTTAGGGGCTAAGGGGTTAGGTTTTAAGGTGTTTGGGGGTTATGGATTAAGGTTTAAGGGTCACAGGTTAAGATAATAAGGGGTTAGTGCTTAGGGGGTTCATGGATTCTAGGTCATGATTTAATAGCTTAAGGTTTAATGCGTCAAGGGTTCAGTGGCTTATGAGGTATGAGTGTAGGGGTTAAGGGAGTATGGCTTCAGGGTTAAGGGATAGGGAATTTAATGGTTATGGTTAATGACTTATTGGTTGTGATAATGTGGCCCCTAATGCCCTTATCACCACTATGAGGGGTTCCCCTTTCAATTTATCTTGTTACCTTCCCTCTAGGCCCCCTATCCCATATGACATTAGGTCTTAATCCCCCTTCTCATTCTCTAATGCCTGGATTATAGATATTAGTAAACCATGCTTGGACATCCCACTTCTACCCATCCATGCTACATGTGTGTCCCCCAGTCCTGTTCAATACACCACAAAATACTCCTCCCACCTTTTCGGTCATATCATTCAAATTATCCTAACATTATGGGTGAAATTGGTGTTTATGTTGTAAAGTGAACAGAGAAAAAATATTACTTGTTTTTTCTATTGAGAAGATGTAGAAATTAATTGTGATGATTGGAATGTGCATGTATCAATCTAGATTGGCTTGTTTTTCGAGATTAGACATGAATAATAATTTGTTCATACTCCATCCTATCGATGGAGTCTGATACCACAAAGGTATCAATGGGAAATTTGAGAGATTCTTTTGAAAGCTTGTATGTTGTGGTATTTATCTCCTTCAAAATGTGTCTGAAAGATAGCTAGTCCAAAGAGTTGGGGGAATATATGGTATCTTGTAGGATGGGGTGTAGGTAGATGTTTTCTATCATGAATTATTGACCCAAATGATCATAATTTTTGAATCCCCCATGATCTATATGGATTTGACTCTTTTGATGGATGCAATTTCTAGAAGGGTACAAAGAGAAGTGGGATCAACTTAGTTGTTGGAGCCTTAACTTTGGGTATGTCTTAATTTCTTACTATAAGACTGGGAGAGGAAGAGTACCACACCCACTTTGCAACTAGGTGGGATAACTTGTGCAACACCATCAAATAAGTCACAATGGCATCCAAGAGGGAGTGGAGGAATTACCAAAATCCATTATTTTGTGGTTTAGGATGGATCTTGTCTTCCAAACACTATTTGTTATCAATTTAATTGTGATCTTTGTTAGAATTTCTCGTGAAAAAAATGTGTTTTTGTTCCAATCCCACAAGATATTGCTGATTAGAATGCATGGGACACCATTAGAACTTCCATGATGTTGAGCAGCTAAGTTTTGAAATTTTCTTCCAAGCTTAGATAGGAAAACGAGCCTGTCATGTTCAATTTTGCAAGGGTGGTGGTGATGACCTACACTGTGTTGCGACAAGAGATAAATAAATGTGAAGAAATATCATCATATGACTTGCATAAAGGATAGATGTTGGGGTGATTAGTAAACTATCATGGATATTTCTCGTGAACAAAATGTGTTGTTGTTCCAATCCCACCAGATATTGTTGATTAGAATGCATGGGAAACCTTTTTAATAAATCTTCCATGATGTTGTGTAACTAAGTTTTGAAATTTTCAACCAAGCTTAGATAGGACCATGAGCCTATTATGTTCAATTTTTCAAGGGTGGTACTGGTGATGACCTGCACTGTGTTGGGACAATAGATAAATAAGTGTGAAGAAATATCATCATATGACTTGCATAAAGGATAGATGTTGGGGTGATTCATAAACTATCATGGATATTTTTCGTGAACAAAATGTGTTGTTGTTCCAATCCCACCAGATATTGCTGATTAGAATGCATGGAATTTTTTTTTAATAAATCTTCCATGATGTTGTGTAACTAAGTTTTGAAATTTTCTTCCAAGCTTAGATAGGACCACGAGCCTATCATGTTCAAATTTTCAAGGGTGGTGGTGATGACCTGCATCATGTTGGGACAAGAGATAAATAAGTGGTGATTCATAAAATATCATGGATATTTCTCGTGAACAAAATGTGTTGTTGTTCCAATCCCACTAGATATTGTTGATTAGAATGCATGGGAAACCTTTATAATAATATTCCATCATGTTGTGTAACTAGGTTTTGAAATTTTCTTCCAAGCTTAGATAGGACCACGAGCCTATCATGTTCAATTTTGCAAGGGTGGTGGTGATGACTTGCACTGTGTTTGGACAACTAGAGATAAATAAGTGTGAATAAATATCATCATATGACTTGCATAAAGGATAGATGTTGGGGGTGATTCATAAACTATCATGGATATTCCACTAGACAGTTCATCATAACAAACCAAATAAAACTATATTTAAAAATGAATGAATAAGATTTTGTGACAGGAAGTGTCAGTGAGTTTCATATGTGCTAAGGAGGGAGTGACCAGTAACCCAAGATTCTCCCCCAACTTGTCAAACTTCCCCTTTTTTAGGAGCTTTGTCAAACTATTAACCATATCCAACTTTGTCAGAATGTGGTCCAACACTACCAACTCCCTAATGAACTTGGAATATTAGGAAATTGAATTGAATATCAATGTGTTTGAAATGGTCATGACACATTAGATTTTCATAGACCTTGATGTAATTTTGATTCTCACAAGAGACAATATTGGGCTTCAACAACTGATTGGTTGACTCTACAATCTAGTTGCAAATCTAGATATTTTCATAATAAGTATATGAAACTTCCGTATGCTTTGCTTCAGCGGAACTGAGTGCAATTGTTGCTTGCTTCTTGTTGATTTGATGAAAATGATTTATAAAATGATAATAATGATGTTTAAAATTAGCCTTATGATGGTCTAATTGTTGGCAATATGATGCAGAGTGTTGTCCTTGATGGCAACCCACTGAATGAAGATGAAGACATGAGAATGTTGACATGTGTTGTCCTTGATGGAAATCCACCTGATGAAGTTAGTCTTGACCTGATGGACTTGGTAAATGATGTAAATCTGATATGCAATGATGTTTGTTAGCAACATAATGCTGAGTATTGTCCGTGAATGGCAACCCACTTGATGAAGATGATGGAAACTTACTTGATGAAGTTGTGCTTGATAGAATATGTCCTGATGAACTAAATCTGATGTATCTACAGTGAGTACAAAAGGAAATGAAGAAAAGATTTTAGCATGTGCTAAATCTATGGTGAAAAGAGTATGTCTCAAGGCATACACGGATATGTCTAAGATAAGTCGCGTATGCACGCGGGAAACAACGTGCCAAGTCGTGTATGGGCAAAAGCTCTCATAAAGTGCAAAACCAGGGGTAACCACCATGGTATTGACCCATTGTATTGGGTAATGATTCGTCTAAATGACCCCATCCAGGAATAACATCGGAAGTAATGTGGTTTTGGCTCATGGTATTGAAAAAGGGTAAACCTATATCAAGAGAAGAAATTCATTGTGCAAATCATGAGTGTGGGTGCAAGATGTCTGAGCTTGAATGAATACTTCTCTCTGAAGTATATCTGAATGGAAAGGGTTACAGTTGAATGATAGATATGATTGCATGATGCACCAATGATGAAGAAGGGTATCTAGATCTGAAATGTACTTGTATTTGCTAGATCTATTTAGGGGATGATTAGATCTGAGAAGAGGCGAACATCTATCTGAAGTAAAGGGTAAAATATGAGTAATGTATCTGTTCTGAAGAATTGCAATGACCTAAATGTTTGAAGAACCATACGCTAGTTCGCCGCAGAAAAAGCGCGTATATACGCGGCTTTGCTGAAGAGAAAGTGTGTATGCGCAGTGAAATCAGCTCTGTAATTTGTACAGAAGTATACGCGGGTTGATGTGATTGGAAGTGCGTATGTACGCGGTATCAGTGAAAGGAAAGCGCGTATGCAAACTAGGGTTTGCTGAAGCAAGGGGTATGAAATGTCTGATCTGTTCTGTTGTGTTACTGCTATCTGTGAATGATGTATTCTACAGTTCTGGATTGTCTGAATTGATAAGTTTCAGTTTGATGTATGATTGAGCTTAAATGTATGGAGTGGGTCCAGTCTGAAAATATAATGAAACGTGGTCTGCAAGTGGTGTCCTAAAGGAAGCTTTGGATCTAGTGTGAAAATTGATGAAACGTGGTCCATAGAGGTGCTGAGGGTTGTAGCCTTCAGTCAGGGGGTTGTAGCTCCCTTCCAGGAGAGGCTGGTAAACGAGTCAGGGGGTTGGAGCTCCCTTCCAAGAGAGGCTGGTAAACGAGCGCAGGTGGGTGCCTGCGTGCTGGTCAAGTCTGCGCCAGCACATATGTTGTAAGATGTTTTCTCTATAATAAAATATTGAAGGCGGAGCAACTGCAGCGGTGGTTTTCTCCCGACTTGGGTTTCCACCTAAAAATCCTGGTGTTCATGTGTGATGCTTTGTGTGATGGTTTACTCTGCTCTTACTGTTCATGTTTACTGTTTATTAAACATCTGATGAATGAATGATGGAATGATTTAAGTGAAGATCTAATAACATACTTAGATATCTGTGTATACGCGAGTTTCATAAAGGGTATCCGCGTATATACGCGAGTCTGTTTCAGGAAAGTAGCGTATGGGTTTTAGAAGCAAGAAAAAGTAAAAGTTTTGAATATGTAGTAAATACTGATTCACCCCACCTCTCAGTATTTTTCCAACAATTGGTATCAGAGGAGGTCCTTCTGCAGAAGCTTGATCGCTTGAAGGAGATCCGTCGCAATGGGAAGTCAAGAAGGAGTAATGTCTATAAAGCCACCTCTATTCAATGGAAGCAATCTGATATTCTGGAAGGTACGTACAAAAGCATATCTACAAAGTCTTGGTGCAGATGTATGGGAAATCGTGGAAGAAGGTTATCAATACCCGGCAAGTATTCCTACTGATGCAGCAGAAAGGAAGAAGTATGAGAAATCAATGCCAAAGCAGTGAATGTCTTATTGGGAAGCATGTCTGAATCAGAATTTGCTAAAGTGATGCAGCTACATTCGGCAAAAGACATATGGGAAAAAATCATTCTAAGCTATGAAGGAGACACAAAGGTAAAAAGTGCAAAACTCCAAACTCTTAGAATTGAATATGAAAATTTGAAGATGCATAGTGATGAGAGTGTTGCCAGTTTCTTTCTTCGTCTGGATGATATTGTAAATCGAATGAGAAATTTGGGTGAAACCATAACTGATACTACTCTGGTGGAAAAGTCTTAAGATCCTTGACTTCAAAATTTGACTCTAAAGTTTCAGCTATTGAAGAAAGGCAAGATCTGCAAACTCTTACTATTGTTCAATTACATGGTATTCTGACTGCTTTTGAAATGAGACAAGGAGGTCCTTCTCAAATCAAAGAAGCTGCTTTTAAGGTATCCGCAAGAGGAAAAGAAAAGGAAGTTGTCAAAGAATCCAGCTATATATCCGATGAAGAAGAAGCGAATTTCGTGAGAAAACTCCAACTAGGAACTGGAAGATTCAAAGGTAAGCTTCCTTTCAAATGTTTTGAGTGTGGAAAAGTTGGTCACTATGTTGCTAAATGTCCTTATAGAGAAAAACGTGGTAAAGGGAAACAATTTGAAAAGAGGAAGAGTTATTATGCAAATGAAGATGATGATGAAGTGTCTAGTGAAGATGAAGAAGATTCTGACCATGATATTAAACTGCTCATGGCAAAATATTCTAGAGAAGAAAAGGATACTTTTGTGGATGCTCTGGAAGACAATGATTTTCTTGAAGAAAACAATCAACTCAAAGTAAGCCTAGAAGAAAAGAACATAATCATAGAGACTCTTGAAAATCAGCTTGAAGCAAAGAAAAAACGCATTGAGGAATTGGAGTGTGAAGTAGTAAGTCTAAGGAAAGATAATGAGAAAGGAAAAACTCTCAATCTTAGATTTGCTAAAATTTCAGAAACCTTAGATGAAATTATCAATACTCAACGTTCTCCTCTCATAAAAACAGGTCTTGGATATATTGGAGAATCCTCTCAGGCTTCAGCACCAAACTATCTAAAGGCAACAACTACTGGTTTACAATATTCTGCCTCTCAACAAGGAAGCAAGGATTCTTTACAGGTAAAGAAGGATCATCTCACATCAAGGAACACTGACAAGAATAACTTTCAAAGGAGCTCCAACCAGCAGGTAAATCCAAATAGAATATTTCGTGATTACAAAAATGTCTATTTCAATGGACAATGTTTTACATGTCACAATTTTGGCCACAAAGCTGCTCAATGTGTTGCTAACAAAACCATCATGACAAGAGAAGCTAGAAAGAAAAGGTTGGATACTGAACCAAAGAAGAATACCTATAACAAATTTTCTCCTCTTCAAAATGAAGTTGAATGTGCCCATTGCAATAACTTTGGCCATGAAGAATCTGAATGCAGGAGCAAAGTCCAGCCAAAACAACACTTTCCCTCAAGTTCCAAAGTATGGAAAAAGAAGGAATTATAGGTTGAAAATTGTGGGATAGCATTATTTGCAGAAGGTGAAGAAAATCAATGGTACATTGATAGTGGATGCTCAAGACACATGACAGGTGACAAAAGCAAACTCCTTACATATAATTCTCTAGAAAAGGAAAAGAAAGTAACTTTTGGAAATGATTCTCCTGCTGTAATTAAAGGAAAAGGGTCCGTGTTTCTAAAAGAAAAGGTGAAGGCTAAGGATGTCATGTATGTGGATGGATTAAGGCATAATCTGTTGAGTGTAAGTCAAATGTGTGATCAAGGAATTGAAGTTGTCTTTAGTTCAAAAGAATGTGTGGTTCGTGATCTTGATACAGGTAAAATTATTATAAAAGGGAAAAGAAATCCAAGCAACCTGTATGTTCTAAACTGCAAAGATCAATGTTACTTGAGCAAGTCTTCAGAAAATTGGCTATGGCATAGAAGGCTGGGGCATCTAAGCTTCTCTCAAATCAACAAAGCAAGTAGACTTCAAGCCGTTCGTGATCTTCCCAATATTAATCTACCAGAAAGTATCATATGAAAATCTTGTCAATTCGGTAAGCAGACCAGAGTACGATTTAATGCCAAAGAAGGATCTTCAAGTAAGCCTCTTGAACTCATTCATACTGACATCTATGGACCTATGAGGAAAAATTCACTACGTGGGGAAGAATACTATATCTTATTTATTGATGACTACTCTAGAATGTGTTGGATCGGGTTCATTAAACACAAAGATGAAGCATTTGAAAAATTTCAGATCTTCAAAGCATTGGTAGAAAATGAATTAGATCTAAAAATCAAGTGTCTTAGATCTGATCGAGGAGGAGAATATACATCTAATGAATTCTTTGAATTTTGTGAACAACATGGCATAAAAAGACAGTTCTCTGTAGCAGGCACTCCACAACAAAATGGCATAGCAGAAAGAATGAATAGAACAATTGTTCAGATGGCTAGAGCTATGCTTGATGATTCTGGAACTCCTGACATGTTCTGGAGTGAAGCAGCACATACAGCAGCTAACATTCTCAACAAGGCTTATGTTCGGGTAAATAGTGACAAAACTCCATACGAACTCTGGTATGGTAATTCTCCCACTGTGAAGCATTTTAGAGTTTTTGGAAGTAAATGCTTTATCAAAAATAATGATGAAAATCTTGGCAAGTTTTAACCTAGATCAGATGAAGGGATATTTCTTGGTTACTCATCTTCAAGCAAAGCATACACATGTTACAATAAAAGGCTTCGAAAGATTGTTGAATGTATTGATGTTGTTATTGATGAGTCTCCTGCAGCTCCTAAAGAAGAAAAACAAACAGCAAAAGAAGATGATGGTGACTTATGGCCTTCTACATTAAATAGAAATGATATAAACAGTGAATCCAATGAAGAACCTGAAAATGATCTATCTGAAAAAGCTCCATCCAGATATGTTCAAAAGAATCATCCTAAATCTCAAATTTTGGGAGACAAGGAATCGGGTGTACGAACGAGGAGAACTCTGGTGGGATCTTCTATTCATCTGGCACTTCTATCCACAATTGAACCACACAATGTCAATCAAGCTAGCAAAGATGAATTTTGGAAGCAAGCCATGGATGAAGAGCTCGATCAAATTGAAAAGAATGACACTTGGGAATTGGTACCAAGACCACATGATAAAAATGTCATTGGAACTAAATGGATTTTCAAGAACAAGTTAAATGAGAATGGTGATGTTGTAAGAAACAAAGCTAGACCGGTTTGCAAAGGGTATACTCAACAAGAAGGTATAGACTTTGAAGAAACATTTTCTCCTGTAGCTAGACTTGAAGCCATAAGAATGTTTCTTGCTTTTTCAAGTTATCAACAAATCAAAGTTTATCAAATGGATGTTAAATCTGCTTTTCTTAATGGTAATCTAGAAGAAGAAGTATATATAGAACAACCGGAAGGATTCATTTTGGGAAATGATGGAAATCTTGTTTGTAGACTTAAAAAGGCTCTATATGGTCTCAAACAAGCTCCAAGGGCATGGTATTATCGTCTTGACAAATATCTTCATCAACAAGGATTTTCAAAGGGGTCTGCTGATAGCAACTTATACACAAAAGTTAAAAATGATAAACTATTGATTGTGGTTGTATATGTTGATGATATCATTTTTGGGAGTAACGAAGAATCTATGAGTCAAAAATTTGCTTCTGTCATGCAGCAAGAATTTGAAATGTCCTTACTTTGGGAACTAACATTCTTTCTTGGCTTGCAAGTGCATCAAACTGCAGATGGTATATTCCTATCACAAGCAAAATATCTTAAGCAAATTTTGAAGAAGTATGGCATGGAAGAATGCAAACCTGTAAGTACACCAATGATAACCGGATGCAATCTCAGTTCTCATGATGATTCTCCCACGGTGAATCAACCAGAATACAGATAGATGATAGGAAGTCTACTTTATCTCACTGGGACTAGACCAGACATTATGCATGCAGTTGGGATTGTTGGATGATTCCAAGCTAATCCAAAAGAGTCTCACCTTCAGGCTGTTAAAAGAATATTCAAACATCTACAAGGAACTCAAGACTTTGGTCTATGGTATCCAAAGAATGCTGATCTTACTCTTCACGCTTACACTGATGCAGATTGGGCTGGAAGTGTTGATGATCGGAAATCAACTAGTGGTGGTGCATTCTATATGGGACCCCGGTTAGTATCTTGGTTCAGCAAGAAGAAAAATTCTATTGCCTTGTCTACAATAGAAGCAGAATATGTGGCTGCCGCTTCTTGTTGCACTCAACTCTTTTGGATGATGCAAACCTTACAAGATTTTCAAATCAAATGTACACCTCCTGTCCCCATTAAGTGTGACAATACAAGTGCCATCAGTATTTCAAAGAATCATGTTATGTATTCGAAGACCAAGCACATTCCCATCAAGTATCACTTCTTACGTGAACAAGTGCTTGAGAAAAAGGTGAAGTTGGAGTATGTTCCCTCCAAAGAACAAGTTGCTGATATCTTTACCAAACCTCTGCCCAGGGAAGCATTCGAGTATCTAAGACAGAAGCTGGGAGTGTTATCTGCCAGTCAAAAGAACAAATATGCATAAATTTAGAAGATGGCATTGGATACGCGGATCTCCTGAAACACAGTCGCGTATATACGCGAGTTCATGTACAAAAAACCGCGTATATCTGATTGCTGACAAAATCTGTTTGGAGTCAGCTCTCTTCAGCACAGCTGCAGTGCTGTTTGGTATCTCTGATACTGTTTGGTATCTCTAGTGGTGTTCCAGTTCTCATAATTCTATTTCTAATGTTTTGATAAAGATGCCTTGATGATTTGTTGGTGAAAATGATTCAGGATGCACAAACTAAAGGGAAGCCTTAGTCATATGGAAAGGATGCTTGGATGCACAGATTCAGGGGGAGTATTAGCTTTGCTGAGTATAATGCATTGTTGGCATTATGATGGTTCTGAAATATGTTCTCTTTCTTGAGGACTTTCTGGTGTTGGTCATAAATGGTCATATTTGTAATTTGATGAAAAGATCTTGTTGAGACCCATGATGTAAAATTGTAATATTCAGTCATGAAAGGACTTGATAAATTTGTAAACCCACTTGGTTGGGTAGCTGAGTCAGATTTTGTAAGCCCACTTGGTTGGGTAGCTGAGTCAAATTTGTAAACCCACTTGGTTGGGTAGTTAAGTCTCATATGTAAATCCACTTGGATGGATCTTTGATGTAAGTATGAGTCATTGGTGATAGGAAATTCATAGAGTCATGTACTTCATTGGAAAATATGTTTGAAGATTCAACATGAACTCAGGGGGAGCTTGGTCACTTCAGTATATATCAGATCTGCAGAACGATTCTTCCACATGCGGAGAAAAGGGGGAGAGTATGTTGGTTTTGATCCACCCTTTGCCCTTGATGTCAAAGGGGGAGAGTGACATGGTGTTTGAATGACGAGAAATAATGGTTTCAAAAATGGGGAGAGTGACATGGTGTTTGTTGTGGTAACCAAACACCATCGTGGTTGCCATCAAGTCGAAAGGGGGAGATTGTTGGCAATATGATGCAGAGTGTTGTCCTTGATGGCAACCCACTGAATGAAGATGAAGACATGAGAATGTTGACATGTGTTGTCCTTGATGGAAATCCACCTGATGAAGTTAGTCTTGACCTAATGGACTTGGTAAATGATGTAAATCTGATATGCAATGATGTTTGTTAGCAACATAATGCTGAGTATTGTCCGTGAATGGCAACCCACTTGATGAAGATGATGGCAACTTACTTGATGAAGTTGTGCTTGATAGAATATGTCCTGATGAACTAAATCTGATGTATCTACAGTGAGTACAAAAGGCAATGAAGAAAGGATTTCAGCATGTGCTAAATCTATGGTGAAAAGAGTATGTCTCAAGGCATACGCGGATATGTCTAGGAGAAGTCGCGTATGCACGCGGGAAACAACGTGCCAAGTCGCGTATCGGAAAAAGCGCTCATAAAGTGCAAAACCAGGGGTAACCACCATGGTATTGACCCATTGTATTGGGTAATGATTCGTCTAAATGACCCCGTCCAGAAATACCATCAGAAGTAATGTGGTTTTGGCTCATGGTATTGAAAAAGGGTAAACCTATATAAAGAGAAGAAATTCATTGTGAAAATCATGAGTGTGGGTGCAAGATGTCTGAGCTTGAATGAATACTTCTCTCTGAAGTATATCTGAATGGAAAGGGTTATAGTTGAATGATAGATCTGATTTCATGATGCACCAATGATGAATAAGGGTATCTAGATCTGAAATGTACTTGTATTTGCTAGATCTATTTAGGGGATGATTAGATCTGAGAAGAGGCGAACATCTATCTGAAGTAAAGGGTAAAATCTGAGTAATGTATCTGTTCTGAAGAATTGCAATGACCTAAATGTTTGAAGAACCATACGCTAGTTCGCCGCAGAAAAAGTGCGTATATACGCGGCTTTGCTGAAGAGAAAGTGTGTATGCGCAGTGAAATCAGCTCTGTAATTTGTACAGAATTATACGCGGGTTGATGTGATTGGAAGCGCGTATGTACGCGGTATCAGTGAAAGGAAAGCGCATATGCAAACTAGGGTTTGCTGAAGCAAGGGGTATGAAATGTCTGATCTATTCTGCTGTGTTAATGCTATCTGTGAATGATGTATTCTACAGTTCTGGATTGTCTAAATTGATAAGTTTCAGTTTGATGTATGATTGAGCTTAAATGTATGGAGTGGGTCCAGTCTGAAAATATAATGAAACGTGGTCTGCAAGTGGTGTCCTAAAGGAAGCTTTGGATCCAGTGTGAATATTTGATGAAACGTGGTCCATAGAGGTGCTGAGGGTTGTAGCCTTCAGTCAGGGGGTTGTAGCTCCCTTCCAGGAGAGGCTGGTAAACGAGTCAGGGGGTTGGAGCTCCCTTCCAGAAGAGGCTGGTAAATGAGCGCAAGTGGGTGCCTGCGTGCTGGTAGGAGTCTGCACCAGCACATATGTTGTAAGATGTTTTCTCTATAATAAAATATTGAAGGCTGAGCAACGACAGCGGTGGTTTTCTCCCGACTTGGGTTTCCACCTAAAAATCCTGGTGTTCATGTGTGATGCTTTGTGTGATGGTTTATTTTGTTCTTACTGCACATGTTTACTGTATATTAAACATCTGATGAATGAATGATGGAATGATATAAGTGAAGAATTAATGACATAATTATATCTCTGTGTATACGCGAGTTTCATAAAGGGTATCCGCGTATATACGCGAGTCTGTATTAGGAAAGTAGCGTATGGGTTTTAGAAGCAAGAAAAAGTAAAAGTTTTGAATATGGAGTAAATACTGATTCACCCACCCCCCCCCCCCTCTCAGTATTTTTCCCAACACTAATTATACACATTGATTGTTCACGAGGTGTAGGGGTATGTTTATAACATCAGTGCCCTTGAAAGCTTTGTCTTGGAAGCACAGTAATTAGAATTTTCTTTATTTAAGCACATTTTTGTGGTGGAATGAAGTTTATCAGATATCTATTTATACTTTGTAGAGGTTTGACTTTGTTTGTCCTTTGAGTGTTGGTGAGGTTTCTTTGTATTTTTTGCATCATAGTCTAAAGTCTTTTGACCTGATTGTTTAACATGAAAGCTTTATGCTTATTGGCAATATATTTGAAATACCTGCATGATCAAGAAACTATTATGGTTAATTAAATTACTAATTAGGTACTACAGAAAGAGGATGATGCTAAGAGGGCTTGCTTGGGTGACTCTAGGAGCAACTCGGAGGTGGTCAGACAAAGCTCTTCTAAGTTACAAATCTAAAGAGAAAAAACTGGTGATATATATGTGGTTGCTCAACCTGGGTTGTATAGAAAATCTTGGCAGAGAGTGTTTACCTTTCCGTGTCTTCACGAAAGTAGGTTGTCTGGTCACAGAATAAGATCACTACATGTAGGTGATGCTTCTGTAGTAAGTTCTCAGCCTTATCTTCAGAATGGCTAACAGAGAGGATCAAGTTTGAATACATGATATAATTTGATGAATTTGGAGATTTAGAGTTAAATAAAAAATTGTGGTGATGTTTGGATGGGTGCTAATTTGTAGCGTTTTCCATTTTTATAATTTTCTTTGTTGTGCTTTCTACCATGCTACCTAGTTGCTTTCTTGTTGCCCTAGCATTTTAAATTTTTCGATGTTTATATCTATAGTTTCTTGCCCCATTTGAAATATCATCCTTATTTGGCAGGTGTTTTCTTCAATATAGTGTGAATATTTTTCTATCACACAGCTTCTGTGGCGTTTGTCTACGCAAATAGCTTGTAAGGCCCATTCATCAGGGTATTTGATCAAATAAAATGATAATCGATGATCACCAACTAATGGTACCTGCAAAGATTTACTCTAACAATTCTATAGTTTTCCTATGCCAACAATTGTACAACATTTTAACCTCATGAACTAGTCTCCTATGTTCTCTTAGCTGATGCTATAAGCACTTATGCTGTTGTCAAAGCTTTTACTCTCTAGTCCCATTGAGCTATTTCAGTTATTTGTGGACATTGATCTATTTTCATTTCATTTCTTCAATTTTTCTGACTGTTATGCGTTACCTTTGGCCAGTGCCCTATTTCTTACCTATGCTTTTTCTGCATAAGAATTCTAGCCAGCCAGAGCAGCAGGGGTAGCAGGAGCCACTCAGTCCAGCCAAAGCCCACCAGGGGCAGCGCAGAGGCAGCAGGAGCCACACAAGGCTGACGCAGGCCCAGTCAGGGTAGGACACGGGTAGTGTAAGCCCTTCAGGTGTGATGTAGGCCCTTACTGAGTAGTGCAGAGGCCGAAACATGCCAGTCAGGCTAATGTAGAAGGATTGAGGGCAGCGTATTACTGCCATTTTTATTTCTCTATTTGATGAACCAGTTTTGGTGCCCAATATTGTTGTACTTAGATTATGCATAATAATGAAAACCCTCCAGAGCTAGCTGCACTGATTTTCCCGCATTGGGTTTTTTCTGAGGACAGTTGTCCAGAAAATCCATGTGTCACTTTGTCTATGAGCATGTTATTCAATATTTGATCTATATGTGTAGGTTGCTAGTTGTATTTACTATTTACTTCGCTAATTTATTGAATATTTCAGAAATTAACTTGTAACTTAATTCAAGTAGGAGAATTAAATCAAGATACTGCAGTAGCGTTTCTTAGATTAGGAAATTTTCACATTCCCTAGGTCTAGCCCCATTAGGTCACCTAGGGCAACAATTTCCCAGGAATCTAGCTAGAGGAAAACTTATATATCCTAGAGGCAGCTGCGTTGTTGGGTGCCCTCACTCTCCTCAGAACTTGGGCCAATTCTAACGATGTAATCTCCGGATACCTCAAGCCCTAGCTCTAGGATCGAGTTTTGCCTAGGTGTTCCCAAGGATAGAACCTAGTAGGATCAATTTGACGTATCGAAGTAAAAACTCTTGTTTGATCCTTTCCCCTCACCTTGTCCAGGATAGGAACATCATTGGTTGCTAAATTCCATCCCTGAACCTGGGCTGGGTCCACTTGGCCCTGTGTGGTCCCATTTGGTGTCAAAGGCCTTTCATCAAGGACCATTTGGGAATCCAAGTTCCCAAAGGATTTTAGGGATTGAGAACTTCCTTCATAAGTCTTTTTCTTCTCCCTCAACCCTTCAATCCCCTCCTCTCTCCCTAGAAGATAAATTCCCTTGCTTAAAAGGAAAGCAAGTCCCACTCTTTATTTTATCTTAGGGAAATGGTTTCAAGGGGCACTTCCCACCTATTTATTGACCTATACTCTACAAGTGACTTCCTAAACTACCAGGACTCCACCCATCGATGAATTTCTGTGAAGAGCAAGGAGCCTTAGCTGTGGTGACAATGGGCTAAGCCTCCATCGTTTCCCTTGTCCTAGCAGTTTCCCTCTTAGGAACCCCTTTTAGGTCCACTACTAGTTTGAGTGGTAACAAGTTGTTCACAATTCCATTTGTGAACAACTCTTTGGTATGCCCACTTTTTCCATACTATAGCTCCAAGATGAGAAGTCCAAGGCTATAGAGGCTGCCCTTCTTCTCTCTGAATCAATCCTCTACAATAAAGTGAACTAGGGCTAGTTGGTTGGCCCACTTGACTATTACTTTAGTCCTTCAAAGTCTACACATCCTTAGGCCCTATACACCTACCCTTCTACCAATTTTGTTGTCCTTCACCAGAACAAGGGTCAAGGCTCTTCTTTGACAATAACCTAACAACCCTCCAACTGTACTTGTACTACCATCAATCTACCCAACCACAGTCAATTCTTTTTACTGATCTAGGGCCCACAATATTGTCTTCATCTAGGGCTCTTCAAATCTACCACCTAACAATGGTTTGAGTCCTCTCAAGATCATTGTTCTTGTGTATCGACAACTTGATCTAATTTGTTGTGCAATCTATGAACAAATATGAACTACTCCTCTTATCATACTTCTAACAATCTATAGATGACTGAATTAGGGTCACAAATCAGCCACTAACAGTCCATTTACTAATTTTTCATAGGTTTCTTCAGATCTTTGTCTAAAACTCTATGAAAAGTCCACCAAAACCAACTCCTCTACCTTTCAATCCATTCTTCATATGGCACATTTCTTTTGCATGCTCAATCTTCTGCTCAGGTTCCACCCTCCTTTGGATCTGTTGTCTCCACACATACTGAATCTGCAAACCATCTTCCAAATCTACAGTCTTTATTGCAGAAATAAACCTCACTCTAAGGGTCACAACTCGTCTTCTTCTACGCAAATTTTTCACAGTATTAAGGGCATACCTTATGGACTAAACATGCTAGGAAACTATCCTAACTAGGGCATTATACTTATGTACTTCTAATTGTTGTAGAAAAAACCCTATTCACACATAGAAAAAACATGACTTTTGCCTCCATAAGAGACTCGACCTAGCTCATATGGATCCATAGATTTTGGGCATTTCTTTGACTGAATCTTGACATGAACTTCAGATCTCAATGCCGACCCTCAAACTAGGGTTAACTCAATCAATATTATGCCTCTGTCGACTTCTGTTATGCCTCTAAATTACAGTGCAAGCCCTCCTCCATTTATGTTGGTCTTTATCATAGACCTTGCGGCCTACTAACCACCACAAGGCAAGATGGTATCAACCCTCTCTTCCATTTCATGTAGAAAATCTAACCAATGGGATTCAATCTGAACTTGTAATGTACTAGAACAAGATATTGAATCCTTCCTACAATTTGAGGAAACAAAACACGATTGCACAATCACATATAAGTAAGAGAAACAAGTTATCAAACACACAACACAAGATGTATTTGGGGAAGAAACTGCTTAAAACCCTCTATCTCTATTTTGTATTAAGTTAAGGAATCATGAAACAATACAATGCTTAATCTCTTTTGAGATTCTTTAGCACTCTACCAATTGTCTCCTGCTGAGCTAGGAAAAATCAGTCTAATACTTAGCCAATTATCAGCTTTCCTTCAGCCTGCCTTGGTCATGCAATTCCTATGGAATTATCTCCATATTAATTAGGAAAATCAACCTTCCTTGATTGCGCAATCCATCATGGCATCCCAATGACTTTATAATTGCACATGGGAAATTTTCTATAAATACAATTTATAGTTATGTTCCTTTGAACTGTGTTACAATAAGGATGAAGGGTATTTTTATTATTTAAAAATAAGATAAAACCCTAAAAAACCAAAACCCTAACCCGACAAGATGTAACACCAAGAGTTTATGGGCCCCGTTGGGGTTAGTTGGGTAGCCAACTTCCCGAGGTCGTAACTTGGTCATATTATCTTCATTTGACGCACATGATATCTAGTTAGAAAGATCTCTCCAAGGACTACAACTGCTAATGAAATTTCTATAAAATCATGAAACCTTTGATGCCCAAAAAACATCGTTTGGGGCCTCAAAATGGCTCTGAAAGTTCAGGACCTGAAAAACTGACAAAAACAGTAAATTGTGCTATAATTAAGGAAACTGAAAAACTGAAAGAGACAATGGTGAGGGCCCAAGTGGAATAGGCAGGTGGCCACCAATATCCACCTCGAACACCTTAAATCGAATTTCTTGAGCTAACTCAATCATCATGACTTAGTTAACTGACACAAGTTGTTATGAGATGAAATTACAATTTATTGTCCAATTTATTTAAGGGAAAAATAAATTAGATGCCTCACATTCTTCACTCCTGGTACATCAAAATTCCTCACCAATGTGGGTGCATTTTTTTTTTGTCCTTTCTAGTTGCCAATTTCACTGTTTCTTGTTACAAATTTCAACACTCCCTCTCAACAAGAAAGGAATTCAATCTATCCCCATCCGATACCTTTGGAATGTTCTACATGCTACACTTCTCTAGTGTTGTTTGCACTTGCAAATCCTGAAACTGAATAGCCTCCAAAAAACTGAATCAGTATAATGCATCTGTCATCAGAGTCTTTTGACTGCTGCTAGCTACTGCAGCTATCTAGTACTAGATTCTCTGCGCTGCTGCTGACATCTGCATCTGTGCCCTTTGAACTTTTGCTAACTCTGATTTATGCTCCAGTATTTGACATCTGTCACTTTGATTTCTATCTTGCTAACATCAGACTACATCAATCTAACTGATCTTTCCTACTAGTATTGTACTGTGGGCTCCTCATAGCCAGGTTCGATCCATGAGACACGCCATCTCAATGGACCTTGCCCAAATTTCTTATCTTGGGATTATGTCTACACATCACCCCGCCATACACCTCGAGGTATGGTTGCTCCCTCTTCCCATCTGGCTTGAAATTCCCCCCTCATGGAGGTCTCTGCTTGAGTGGACGCTTCCACTCAGTCTCCTCTCTACTTCTCATGAGGATGGATGTTGAGAGGTAATTTATGCTCTCGCTAAACCACCAAGTATCTAACTTCTTCCTTTCTCCTAAAAGCTTTGCATGCATATGGTACCTCAAGTACATATAGGTTCTTAACTCGCACATAGTGTAATTGTCCCGACGTTACAAAAAGTTTCTAAAAAAGAGTTGATTTTAAATCGATGATATCTCCCTCATCCGAGCTCCGATTCAACTGATTTTTTTCTCCATTTGGGTAGATTTTTGCAAGGAATCAAAATATTATATTTTTTTTTTGAAAATTTTACACCAATATATTCAGATATTCTCTGCAAACTCACCGCCCAGAAAATTCCTGCTTTGATACCATGTAGAAAATCTAACCCACGAGATTCAATCTAATCTTGTGATATACTAAAACAAGATATTGAATCCTTCCTACAATTTGCAGAAACAAAACACAATCGCACAATCACATATAAGTAAGAGAAATAAATTATCAATCACACAACAACATGATGTATTTGGGGAAAGAAACTGCTCAAAAACCCTCTATCTATATTATGTATTAAGTCAAGGAATCATGAAACAATACATTAATGCTTGATCTCTCATGAGATTCTCCAACACTTTGTCAATTGTCTCCCATTGATCTAGGCAAAATCAGTCCCGTACTTAGCTAATTATCATCCTTACTTCATCCTGCCTTACTCATGCAATTCCGAGGGAATTAACTCCTTATTAATTAGGAAAATCACTCTTCCTTGATTACGCAATCCATCATGGCATCCCAATGACTTTATAATTGCACATGGGAAATTTTCTCTAAATACAACTAATAGTTATGTTCCCTTTAACCTCTGTCTCAGCTGGGTATTCCTCGAAACTGACATGCATGCAGCTATTAATGGCGAATTTTCAGTTATATGATTGATCACTCGTTGTGAATTAAATCTAATTTAATTCATTGGACCTCTCACTAGCTCATCACTTAGTTAGAACTAGTTAGACTAATTTTAACTCATTTAATTGAGTTAATTACACTTGCACCCCACTAATGCATCAACTTCAACTAGACCCAAAAAATATTAGAATCCCTCTAGATGCCTCATCTTAGACCCTCAAGTACTTGAATTTCTTGAGCTAACTTGGTCACCATGACTTAATTAACTAACATAAGTTGTTATGAGATGAAATTACAATTTATTGTCCAATTTATTTAAGGGAAAAATAAATTAGACACCCCACATTCCTCACTCCTGGTGCATCAAAATTCCTCACCAGTATGGCTGCATTTTTTTTTTCCTTTCTAGTTTCCAATCTCACTGTTTCTTGTTACAAATTTCAACATTTCAGAATTTGATGCGACCTTCACAAAAAGACACCATTGAGATCACATGCCCAGATTCTCATGAGAAACCTCTCTTAAGCTCGATCTGCCATAAGAGAACCAACAATATGCCATCCTCCTTCCTAGCACAAACCGACCATTAAGGTATGCAAAATTCTTTTGAACCCTCACATGATGATCTTACTCTTGGAGGATGATCATGACCTCCCTTTAGCAACCCTTACTTGGCCCTCGTACTCGACCTACTTTAGGACTACATCTCTCTTCACCCCCTTGATGTGCCAGATAGTGGGAATACATGTCAAAAATTTTAAGATGTGCCAAGTGATAAGGCATGCCAAGATGTGCAAGGGTGTGTCAATGCGTGTCAGGGACTGTCAAGACAACAAAAGGGAGAAAAAAGTTAAACTAGAAGAAAATGAACACATAAGAGGTTTAATAAGTCATCAATTTACCTTTTCCAAGAGGGGCATGCTAGGCACACCAACACTAGGGGGAAATAGGTGCCAAGTGCAAAGTCTTAGTGCATTCTAAGTGCCAAGTATTACTTTGTTTCTTCTCATCTACTTTCCAACAATTGATCATCATAAATAAATTTAATATTAAACCATGCCAAATCATACCAAGGCATCTCAACATATTCCAATCATGCTAAGACTTTCCAAGTGCCAACACATGCCAAGCGCCAATATGTGTCAGGGACTAGTGTTATGCATGTTATGAAGTGGACGGGAATGTTGAAGAGTGCTAAAGTGTGCTAGAGAGTGATAATGCATGTTGATGAGTGTTAAGGATTACTAGGAAAAAACATTAAGGGAGCATGAGGAACTTGTGCCAAAGACTAGTGTTAATGAGTGTTAGTTATCATGCCAAGGAGGAAGTCACAAGGTATGCTAAGCATTGGTAAGACATGCTAGGGAATATCAAGGCGTGTCAAGAATTCCCAAAGTGTGCTTGGGAATTCCAGGGTGTGCTAATTATATCATGTGAAAATTAATAGTGCCAAGATATGTCAATACATGTTAGGTGCTAAGGATGTGGCACAGGGTGCCAAGGTATGTCAATATGTGTCAAGGAAACAAAAGGAAGAACCAATAAGAGGGTTAATAAGTCAAGACTTTATATTTTTGAAAAGGGGCATGCTAGGCACACTAATAATAGGTCCCAATACATGCCAAGTGGCATTGTGTGCCAAGTGCTAATGTATGTCAATGCATTCAACCAAGGTGTTGCAGGGCATGCTAGGGACTATATGCAACATGCCAACACATGCTAGGAGAGTTCCATGTTGTGCTAGCACATGCCACCATGTGCTTGGGCGTCAGTGTCATCACAAGATTTTCTAGGTACAATGATGTTCCAAGACATGTGGGGTGCTAAGAAATGTTAGTGTGTGCCAAAGCATTAATTTAAGGTGTGCCCGGATTGTTGAGGATTATTAGGTCTTTCTCATTAATAGAATTTTCAAAGCTTTATTATGTATTAAATAATATATTTCCTACACACAGTAGTGGAACTTTATCTAAAGGGAATTTGCTAGATAATAAACTTAATATATATGAATCATGTGTTGACTCATAGGAAATCTCTATTCGACTAGTCATTACTTGAGGGAAATGATGCACACTAATTAATTCTAAAAAAATTGATTGACCCTAACCACTATGGCCTTGGACATATTATAAAAAATACTCCACAATAATGGTATTAAATCGTTATCTTTTGACAAAAAAAATAATAACAGGCACATAGTGTCATCAAAAACTCATTGGAATGATCAATGATGACGGGCATTTTTCGACCGTCGCCAAAAGTAACAAAAAGAGCATTGGTGAGGGTCATTAAAATTTCGTCACTACAAGTGTCACGAAAGAGAGAATTACCGATGGGCCTTTAACGACCCTCACCAAAAGTGTCATTGAAAATGTCTTTGGTGATGGACCATAAAGGAACATCACTATATACACTTACAGTGATGGTATTTTAATGATCAATGATGACGGACATTTTTTTACTGTCACCAAAAGTAACAAAAAGAGAATTGGTGAGGTTATTAAAAGTTAGTCACTAGAAGTGTAACCAAAGAGAGAATTAGTGATGGGCCTTTAACGACCCTCACCAAAAGTGTCATTGAAAATGTCTTTGGTGACAGACCATAAAGGACCATCACTATATACACTTACAGTGACGGTTTTTTAAGGACCATCACCATATGTGACATTGGTGACGGACCTTAAAGGTCCGTCACAAGCATGACCCTCACCAATGTGTTTTTTTCCTGTAGTGTAACTTAATCAACCACTACCACTAGTTGTTTAAGTAAGTGCAAACCACTACCACTTTAAGGAAAATCATTTACATGTGTCATTTCTCCCATAAACGTTTAGGAAAACTTTAAGGCATGTGTCATTTCTATGTCATTTCTCCCATAAAATATAAGGCAATGTAATTTCTCCCATATACTATAATGCAAACTTTAAGGAAAACTATGTACATGTCATATCTTAAACTCTAGGCACTTGGGCAAACTTTAAGGCATGTCATTTATAGATGTGATTTCTCCCATAAAATTTAAGGCAAACTTTAAGGCAAACCATGCACATGCCATTTCTCCCACAAACTAAAGTCTTTCTCCCATTAATTCAAGGCAAACTTTAAGGCCAAAAACTGAACCTAAAGTGGTTGAACTGTCATAGGATTTTGAACTTCCATATGATTTTAGTCTATTTGTTGAGTGTCAAATTCTACAAGTTCTAAAGGCGGAGTCTGTAACGGGCCAAGTAGCCTCTAGATCTCATCTTTCCTCAAATGTGACATATCGAGTAAATGCCCCTACAGTCAATCTCTAGAACATATCTAAATAGAATTTCTTCATTTTAATTTCCATAAACCACTACCACTTTAAGGAAAATCGTGTACATGTGTCATTTCTCCCATAGATGTGTCATTTATCCCAAAAACTTTTAGGCAAACTTTAACGCATGTGTCATTTCAATGTCATTTCTCCCATAAACTATAAGGCAATGTCATTTCTCCCACAAACTCATAAAGGTGTGACTTTTGACATAATTTCATCAACCACTACCACTAGTTGTTTTACTAAGTGCATAAAATAATATTTCAAACCATGTACATGTCATTTCTCCCACAAACTAATGCCTTTCTCCCATTAATTCAAGGAAAAATTTAAGGCCTAAAAACTGAATCTAAAGTGGCTGAAATCTCATAGGATTTTGAACTTCCATTGGATGTTAGTCTGTCTGTTTAGTGTTAACTTCTACAAGTTCTAAAGGCAGAGTCTTTAAGGGGCCAGGTAGCCTCTGGATCTCATATTTTCTCAAAGGTGACATATCCAGTAGATGCCCCTACAGTCAATCTCTAGAACAGATCTAAATAGAAGTTATTTTAATATTCATAAACCACTACCACTTTAAGGCAAACCATGTACATGTGTCATTTCTCCCATAAAATTTTAGGCAAAATTTAAGGCATAATTCATTTCTATGTCATTTCTCCCATAAACTATAAGGCAATGTCATTTCTCCCACAAACTCATAAGGGTGTGACTTTTGACATAACTTCATCAACCACTACGACTAGTTGTTTTAGTAAGTGCATAAAATAATTTTGCAAACCATGTACATTTCATTTCTCCCAAAAACTCTTCAAGGTGTGACTTTTTACATAACTTATTCAACCACTACCACTAGTTGTTTAAGTAAATGAAAACCACTACCACTTTAAGGAAAACTATGTGCAAGTGTCATTTCTCCCATAAATTTTTAGGCAAACTTTAAGGTATGTGTAATTTCTATGCCATTTCTCCCATAAATTATAAGACAATGCCATTTCTCCCATATACCATAAGGAAACATTTAAGGCAAACTATGTACATGTCATTTCTATCTTAGACTCTAAGCAAGGAAAACTTTAATGCATGTCATTTCTAGATGTGATTTCTCCCATAAACTTTAAGACAAACTTTATGTGCAAACCATGCACATGCCATTTCTCCCACAAACCAAGGCTTTCTACCATTAATTCAAGACAAACATTAAGGCCTGAAAAATGAAACTAAAGTGGTTGAACTCTCATTTCTCCCATAAATTTTAAAGCAATCTTTAAGGGTAACCATGTACATATATGTCATTTCTCCCATTTCTCCCATAAACTCAAGGAAAAATTTAAGGATAACCATGTACATGCCATTTCTCTAAGAAACTTTATGGCATAATTTGCTAGTGTTTTTGGAACCATTTACATGTGATTTCTCCCTTAAACTCTAGGGAAGACAATCTTTAAGGCATGTAATTTCTAGATGTGATTTCTCCCATAAATTTTAAGGCAACCTTTAAGGAAAACCATGCACATGTCATTTCTCCCATGAATTTGCAGTAAATATTAATTTAATATATATTTTATTGAATTTGTTTTTTCAGGGATAAGAAAAAACCCTCTAAATATGGTTGAAAAATGGAAATTATGCATAGATGTTTATTGCTATCCCAATCCAAGGAAAGCAGTGATTACATATGTGCTTTGCAATATTGCTACTTCCAAGGTCCTCCAAAGGAAAATAAATATACCAAGAAGAATAAGAAACAACGAGGCATAATATATTGCATTGATAAAAAGCTTGGGAATAGCTAGGGAGTATGGATCAAATGGAATTGTATTTTTCACCAAATTTGAACTTGTGTGCAACCAGATGAAAGACGTGTACCAAGTTAAGAAGGAGAGGCTAAAACAACTGCATGGAAAAGAAAACAATATTGTTAGCCAATTTAAAATTTTTAGTATAAGACATTGTAAAAATGTTATTAAGATGTCTGTTGATCTATCATGTGGGGAAATTCCAATCTAAGATTCATCTCTCAAAGATGAATTAGTGTTGAGATTCTCTTCTTCAAAAATTCAAGATTCATCTCTCAAAGATGAACTAGCGTTGAGACGATTTCCTTCAAAATTTATTGATCGACATTGTAACATATTTTTGATATGTGTGTGTTTTTTACTTATAAATGCGTCTTTTTTAATGACCATATGTTTTTTTCAATTATATACCAAGTGTGCTCCCACCGTGTAAAGAGAAACATGGTGAACTTCACATTTTCAAATTGGTGAACTTCACATTTTTATAAAATTAAAATGTGAGTACTTCAACAAATTTTTGTTTAAATGGAGTTTAACGCGTCCTTTTTAATGACCATGTGATTTTTTCAATTATATACTAAGTGTGCTCCCACCATGTAAAGCGCAATTTGGTGAACTTCACATTTGCAACTTGGCGAACGTCACATGTGTAACTTGGTTAACTTCACTTTTATAGCTGGGTGAATTTCACATTTGTAACTTGGTGAGCTTCACATTTGCAACTTGGTGAACTTCACATTTCTATAAAATTGAAATGTGAGGACTTCAACAAATTTTTGTTTAAATGAAGTTTCACACGT
Organism: Pinus albicaulis; assembly: GCA_034641835.2. Lineage (NCBI taxonomy): Eukaryota > Viridiplantae > Streptophyta > Pinopsida > Pinales > Pinaceae > Pinus > Pinus albicaulis. Next base: position 1,592,115,824 of record CM076570.1, read on the forward strand.
CTTTTTTAATGACCATGTGTTTTTTTCAATTATATACCAAGTGCGCTCCCACCATGTAAAGCGCAATTTGGTGAACTTAACATTTTTATAAATGTTTTGCTTAAATTGAGCTTAACACATAATTTAGTGCTTTGAAACTCTTTTTTTACATAATTTGTGTACACTAAATTACATTAATTTTTTGAATTTATTTTAATTTATTTTAAATGGTAATTTAAAAATAATTGTAAATGTCCACTATAGATATATCCATATATATCATGGGGGATGAAGGGTGAAGATCAATAGAATCCCATATCTCTACGAGAGAGGGGGATCATGGATCGATGGATGTTCATGGTATTTAAATATAATCTTATCTCCATACATACATGTGTGTATATATGGAATTTATTTTTATAAATTTTTTGAGTTAAATTAGTTGTTAATAATTTTCATTTTTTATTTTTTAGGAGGTATGAGGACAAGGGTGTCTACTCCATTAATGGAGCTTGGCCGTGGTTCAGGTAGCTATGGTTCACGCAATCAAGGTATGGTTCATGCAATTTAATCAATGAATATGTACACATATTTATATGTATGAATGTATTTTTGAATTTATTATAAATTCATATTTTTTTATGAAGCTTCCCTCTCGTCTCGTGAGGTTGGTGGTAGTAGACATTACCTTGGAGGGCCATCAATAGGTGGTGGGAAATTGCGTGAAGGTGGTGATATGTATTCCCCCAAAGGCCAGTAAATGGATGGTCGTGTTGGTTCTCAACCAATCGGTGGGCGTTCTAGTTCTCAATAGTATTAGGGTGGGCAAGATGCTAGCCAACCATATCAAGGTGGCCATCAATCTGAATATTATTTTCATTCAATTTGTACAAATTTGTTTACATGTTTTTTTGATATACAAAATTTTATATATTGATGTTTAGGGTGAAAATGTTGCTCCAAATGCTGCTCAAAAAAGACTTAGGACATAACACGTCATTCAAGAATAAGGGTGTACACCAACCACGAATTATTCGTCTGAAATTTCTGATATACCTTGGGAATCAAACATACAGCAATGCACCTTACAAAGCTGTCAAAATATTCATTAAAAATTGAAGAGAGATCTCGTGTCTTTGACTCTCCCTGCTGAGAGTCGACAAAGCTTGGAAATAGTTACTCACTCTTTAAGTGAATTAGTAGATGTGTACCTAAAGCTTGGGCCAACCACTGATACTTTTGTAGAAGTGATGAGAAAAGTAAAGGAAACAATGATGGGTCCCGATACATGGGAGGTTGTTAAACAAAAAGTTACAACATAAATGGCCAAGTCCTTGTTTAATTTCAAAGAAGGGCTAAAAATAAAGATGCTAAAGGTGCAATATTTCAAGCACCCTGATATAGCTGACTATTTGTATGATAGGCACCTTGCTGCCTATGGAAGACTCCCATGGAACGACGAGGTTCTGCTTTATTTTGAAAAAATATTTTATGCATAATTATTTTTGGGAATGAAGCCCAATTATAATGACCTTCCCTATGAATGTTTTGGTCTTGGGAATAATTGATTGTGTTACCGTAGGGGTGCTAGGCGTGATGCTAAGTTGTCTTGCCGTGAGCCACCATTGGTTAGGTGACCTCTTCGTGTCGAAAATTTGTGGTCAGAGATGGATGTCACTTCTCAAACTAGTCGAGAAGTAAGGGATGGCATCATTAACAATGTTCAGAGTGGATTTGGTGGAGTTGATGTTTGTCTTAATCGAAAAAGAGCATGTGAGAATGCACGTGCTAATTTTGTGTATTATGCAAATGAAGAGATAGACAACATGAGTGTTGAAGATCTTAGAATATATGCAAAAAATTGATGCAATGGTTGGCATGACCTAATTATTCATGAGCAAGAGGTCATGGGAATGATATGTGTTAATGGTTAGGGTGATTATTTTAACACATGTACAATTTGTAATAAATACATATATACATACATTTATTTGTATACATTAATCTAACAAAAATGTATCATTATATGTTAACACCATTTGCAGTTGTCGCAATTCATGAATGAAGAAGATGTTAATATCACGGTCGAAGCCTCCGATTCAAACAATCAAGATGGGTCTCACCATCAATCACAAAATCAAGATGGTTCTCACCATCAAGATATGTTGGAAAATGTTAGTGTTTTTTAAGTGAACATGATGATGTACATTTATTTTTTATCTATTATTATATATATCAAAACATGATGACATACTTTTAAAATAAATAATTGTGCACACGTGTACATGTATATATAATAAAACGTTAATAGATTCTGATTCTGTCCAATGTTTTTTTTATGGCGGTACCTTCTTATTCCTTCGAAGATGTGCCAAATCCACCATCACAAGTTATAAAAAAAATTTCACCTTTAAATATGTTTTTAAGTTATATATTCCAGCTCAAAAATTGCCATTAAAAAATGAGATCTCTAGATCTTGAGTTATTTTAAATTTTTTGAATTTTACATTTTTGGAGATTTCCTTTCAGAGCCACTCTTAGGAGATGTGTCGGATCCACTAGCACATGCATTCAATTTTTCACTTAAACATATGTTTTTAAGTTATAAGTTATAAATTGAAGTTCAAAAGCTTTATTATCAATTGAGATCTAGATCTTGAGTTATTTTATACTTATAAATTTTTTGAATTTTAGGTTCCTAGAGATGATCTCTTTTCTCCACGGACTCTAATGATGGAGTGTATGATGGAAATAGGAACATCCACACCATTTGAACCATTTGAACAAGTTTTCTAACTTTTTTTTTTAATATTATTGAAAATTAGTTTATATATGCATTTGAAATTTGAAATTTTTTAATATATATATATATATATACTTGTACATTTATATTGTATAGTTTATTATGGAAGATATTCCTATGGGGGAAGTTTTAGTAGACGAGCAACAAATGGAAAGAGAACCTCATGAGGTATTGCATGATATTTTTTTTACATTTTGTTTTTTTTTACATGAAGTTCTATATTCTCGTTCAATTTCAAAACATTAAATTTTAATGTTTGTACACATTGTGTATAGGCTCCCCATGCTTCGCAGGATAGCTTGAGGATTGTGACTTTGTTGGGAGAGACACTACATCCATATGTATTTGATGGATGATGCACATGCACGTGCAACATTATATTTGATATATTTAGTCTTAAATTTATTTTTTTATATATAGTCTTATCTAGATGTAGTCATATATAACTTGATACTTGTAACACTATATATATATATATACTTTTATTGTTCATGTGAGATACAAATTTTGGACATATTTTACCATTTGGATATATATATATATATATATATATATATATATATATATATATATATATAGTTTTAAAATACATTTACTCATGTCAGGAATGATTTTAAATTTTGGATAGTTATATTTGGCATGTGATCACTTGTTGTGATATATATAATGTTTTGTTTTTAAAATTCAAGTTGCCATTTTATTTGTTATTTATATAAAATGAATCTCTAGATGGAAATTTCAAATTACATTTTCACAACATGTGTATATTTTGGATGGTTGAACTACATTTGGCATGTGATTGTGATATAATGCTTTGTTTTTAAAATTCAAGTTGTCATTTTATAAACTTGTTAAAAATATAAAATGAATCTCTGTAGAAATATAGAATTACAAACCATATTTTGGATATATGTACTACATTTGGCATGTGATCACATGTTGTGATATAATGTTTTGTTTTTAAAACTCAAGTTTTGGATGGTTGAACTACATTTGGCATGAACTGCATTTGGCATGTGAAGTAATGTTGTCATATATATAATGTTTTGTTTTTAAAACTCAAGTTTTGTATGGTTGAACTACATTTGGTATGTGATTGTGATATAATGCTTTGTTTTTATTGGATAGTTGAACTACATTTGGCATGTGAAGTAATGTTGTGATATAATGTTTTGTTTTTAAAACTCAAGGTTTGGATGGTTGAACTACATTTGGCATGTGAAGTAATGTTGTGTTATAATTTGTTTTGTTTTTAAAAGTCAAGTTTTGGATGGTTGAACTACATTTTGCATGTGATTGCACAATATAATGTTTTGTTTTTATTGGATAGTTGAACTACATTTTTCATGTGATTGTGATATTTAATGTTTTTCTTTTATTGGATAGTTGAACTACATTTGGCATGTCAAGTAATGTTGTGATATAATTTTTTCTTTCTTAAACTCAAGTTTTGGATAGTTGGACTACGTTTGGCATGCGATTGTGATATAATGTTTTGTTTTTAAAATTCAAGTTGCCATTTTACAAACAAGAAAAATGTTCACATGAATATATGTACATAGAAATGATTTAACTACATGTTTGAATATATGTTAAAACTATTGAAGTAGAAAACATATCGATGTATATATATATATATATATATATATATATATATATATATATATATATATATAAACAATCATAAGATTCTAGGTCTTCTTAGATGTGTTAAACAATCATAAAATTTTAAAATTGCATTCTAGAACATATATATCCAGTACATGCAACATGTTTCATCAATGCACATAGAAAAGCTACTTTTAGTTGATAGTAAAGTGGTAATTAAAAAACACGTACCACACAAATTGCATTCAAGAATGAATATTATAATTTAATTTTAATAGACACACATGTCTAAAACAAAATCGTGCAACTTCAAATTTGCATTATATCAACTATGCTAGATACACAGATATGTACATTTCGCAATAATGACATTATGAAAAATTGTACCAGAGAATGTATGGAATCGTTTAGACCAGATAATCTAGACATGTGTATGTGTACATGTGTATAAATTACTAGTGTGCATGTACCAAAATAATGTACATGTGCAAACACTTGCACATATAATATAACAAGGCAAATGAATTTTTAGTTGAGTTTTGGAAGTTATAAAACATGAATCCAAAGAGAAGAAATTATTGGGCAGTTCAATCAAAAAAATTCCAATGAAATGCCATCTTCAATGATCCGTTCATGATCCGTTTTTGACACTTTCCATTTCTTAATTTTCATTTTTTTCCTTGATTGAACTTCTATCAACTTTATGTGTGTTGCACACGCCAAGTGACTATATTGACAACCTATGAAATCATGTTCATACTCTTCAAAGTAAAAAAAATCTCCACTTTGATTAGTTTGTCTGAAAAAATAACCTTTCAGTAGAATAGACCCTATGTCATATGTAAACTCGTGATAATTATAGTTTTCTAATAATTTCACCTTTCTTTTAGTGCAATGCCTCAAATAGTACTTCACATTTTCATCGTTGATAGTAGGTGCAATTACAACAAAAACATCTCCCGTGTAATAAAACAAACTTATGTATTTATATTTAGATCATAATTAACATGAAAAATTAACTTTAAATTAAGCCCAAAAAGCATCCAAAAAACATATCACATACCTCCAAAAAATTTCCTTTGAATGTTAAGCCAAAAAGAGTCCTTTAGCCCAAACAAATCCTTTGCAAAATCAAATCAAATGAAGAAATGTGCAAAATTATGCGAAAAGAATGAATCCGTTTACGTCAATTTATATTGCCACGAAATGTCTTTTGGAGGGGCTTCGTTGAATTTTTCGGCTGACATAAAGTCAATTAAAATTTCGACTGAGATTTTGTAAAAAATTCGGTCGAAATTTTGTGTCGTTAGACTTGATGGGTCGTCCAAGAAAAAAACAATTTGGCTAAACTTTTTTTAAGAGTTTGGCCAAACAAACATGTCTGCAATTATGTAGAGCCGAGCTCTGAACAAATTTCTTCAACTTTGGACTGATTAAACTACATGAAACTTTATGAATTAATTATCGGAAACAAGACAAGCATTTGCAGAATTTAATCTACTTTCAGGAAATATAACTTTTATCGAATTTCATGAATATTTACTAATTTTAATTAATTTTGTAATAAAACGGGTGCAAAAAAATTCTAAAGGTCATTATGATTCAGTGAAATAAATATTTTGTATCTTCCAAAATACACTTTAAAAAAATCAAAACCAATATGGTGCATTACATTGGTCCATCGTCTGTAATTGGTAGTTTTTAGATTTTTAGTTTATAACTTATATGTTGAGAAATTTTATGCGAGGCAAAACATATTCAAAATATGTAGTTTTTTCATATTGAATCAATTCAAAAAATTCTAGTAATTATGATATGCATCAATTGGTTTTGTAAATATAACGAAAACGAGGTAGACTGTGTAGATTGTTGTAACACATTTTGTTTCTCAAAAACAAAAAGTTTTCAAAGAATACACCAATGCGTTTGAACATGACCTTTTATGGATATTTTGATTGTTAAAGAACACACACTCAAAGAATCTCTAAGTTGACATATCAAATGTGTATAAAAAAAAGTCCGAAAAATAAGTAGTAGAAAGCTAATAAAATTTCTGACAACTTTTATTTTTATCGCAAAATGAAATTATAAACAGAAAAATTGTTTTGCCTTACAGAAAGTTGAATAACAACAAAAAATGATATTTTTTCTCAAAAAAAGGAAAAAAGTGTAACCCAGATTCACACTCACCCATATCTCAAAATGAAATTAGCACAACAAAAATAAAATTCAAATTCAGATCACGGGAATTCCTAGTTACCGGGTGCAAGCCATGGAAGTGATGATTGACGTTATGTGATTACTTTCACTAGTTTCAATCCCAATTCTTCACCCCTGTGAGCATTACACAATGCAATGAGTGCTAAGTGGACTATTCAAAAATCATGAGAAATTAGTCAGTTACAACTACCTCTCATGGAAATGGTCATAGATGAATGACTTACTTAACTTAGTTGAATCCCAAAAAATGATATCTAATATAATGCACTCCAGAAACCCCACATACTTAAATACAAAGAGTAAAGGGACCTCTACTTGAATAGTTCATGAGGCACAATACTTGCTAAGGTTTTGCAAATAGGGTAGCAAGATAAGTGGGCTTGATTGTGGGAAAAACTCCACAGTTAAGTGTGCATGAGCTAGAGGCATTCTGGGATGGGTGACCTACCGAGAAGTCCTGCTTACTAGGTGCAAGCCCCGAAAGTGATTATTGACACTATCTGATTCATTTCACTAGTTTCAATCCCACTTCTTCATCCTTGTGAGCATCACCCGATGTAATGAGTGCTAAGTGGACTATTCAAAAATCATGAGAAATTAGTTAGTTAAGACTACCTCTCATGGAAATGGCCATAGATGAATGATTTAATTAACGCAGTTGAATCCAAAAAATGATATCTAAGATATTATTATTATTATTTATGGATATTTTCCCCTAGTTTATTATGATGGAGATTTTTAATGTATAATAGGTTTTTCTATAATACAATGGGCCAATATCATAGATTATCAATACCACATGGCAAAAAAGTCATAGGTAACTTCATATGACCCTTGTTTATATGATTTTTTTTTTAGTTAATCAATTTAATTAGAAAGACAAAAAGAGCATAACTAATTTTGGAGATTGCTAGAACAGGGTCTCCTGCAAGCTGCAAAACTGGTCCAATTTTGCATATTTTTGTGTATAATTAGTCTAGCGCAGGGTTTTGGGTGGGTCAAAGACCCGAAAGCATTATAAGGGGTCAAAGGGTAGACCTAGAGTCCGCAAACCATGGTGTGTAGACCATAGGAAAGATTAGGCTAGATTGTTATAAATAGAGGGAAATTTTGAATTATAAGGCAAGAAGATGATGAGATCTTGATGAAAATTATGGCTTAATATATCTATTTGGGTTTTCAGGGAAAGTACTCTTACTGGCTATGTGTGCGGATATCCCTAGTCCTGTTATGTGCGGACCCTGCTGCTGTGTGCGCAGGTCGGGTTTGGGTACTGTTAGAAGGATCTGAAGGGTTAATGAATGAGAAAGGTTGTTTGAGTAACTAAATATGTTTGTATTGTTGATGCGAATCTTTGATAGTTGTTATGTTATGCATATTCTGTGTTAAGCTGCGAAAGTAACTGTGTTAAGTGTTTCTACTGTGCAAACCTTCAATCTGGGTCTGTTCTGTTATCTTTTATGCAAAGAATAATTGTAATGTTGCACTACTGTTTTAGAATTGTATGGTTTGTTGAGTACAGTAAGTATAGTTGACCTTGCGCACGTGGATGCGAAGGAGATCTATAGATCCGGTTCTGGGATATTCGTTTTGGTCATTATAAAGTCAAACGCAGCTCTGCTTGGCTTACCTATCCTCTCTCAGGGCACAGAAATCTGGTTCTAGCACCCACCCATACTGCTTCAGGTGAGACTTTGACCTGCCAAAGTAGGTCACTGTCGAAAGGGCCAGTAGTATAGGGGTTTGTTGGCAAACCTTGACCTCCAAACCTGGGTCAGGGCCCCTCGAGCCAACAAATGGTTCTGTTGCTAGGACCAGGAGCATTTTGAGAGAGGGATCAGGTAATGACAAGAGAGTTCTGGAAGCCTAAGAGGAAGGAAATTGAAGAGTGGTTTGAAAAGTAGATTCAGGAATTTGGGATAAAAGAGAATCACAGCACGAGGTTAACGACAGAAAATTGGAAAGATAAGTACATTCTTACGAAAAGCTACTCCTCTTCCACGAAATTTGAGGAAAGAGGATGCTACATCGGTAGAGGTAGTGGATGCCACTATTTATCGATAGTTGGTGGGTTCACTCATGTATTTAGTTAGTACAAGACCGAACATATCCTAAGCGGTGAACCAGCTTTCACAAGCGATGGTTAAGCCTACCAAGCTCTTTTGGAAGGCAGGCAAGCATGTCCTGAGGTATCTCAGGGTCACATATGAGTATGGCTTATGGTACAGACAGACGAATGAGGTGAAGTTGCATGGCTTCACGGATGCAGATTGGGCAGGCAGACCAACGGACAGAAAGAGCACATCGGGAGGGGTTTTTAGTATCGGATCTACAACAGTTTCTTGGTACAACAGGAAAAAAAGATCCGTGGCACTCAGTTCAGCAGAAGCAGAATACATGGCAGTAAGTCAAGCTGCATGTGAGGGTATCTGGATGAGGAAGATCTTGGTCGGTTTGTTCGATTCACATTTAGATCCTACAGTGATACATTGTGATAATCAAAGTTGCATTAAAATCTCGATTAATCATGTGTTTCATGATAGATCTAAACATATTGATATTCGGTATCATCATATCAGAGATTGTGTGCAACAGAAGATCATTTTGCTTCAATACATTCCTATGGAAGATCAGGATGCAGATATTCTAACGAAGGCGCTCGGCAGGAGCAATTTCGAATACCATAGAGGCAGGATCAGGGTGAAGGATAATCCCTATCTTGTTGAGAGGGAGTGTTGAGATTCAACAAGATGATGAGCTTAGTGAAAATTAAGCACCTTCATTAAGTGGGGCCCGCAGGCTATTTTTAGGTGTATGTCTATTTTTAGACATGGTGAGCATATTCTATAAGTTCCAGGATTCTATTTGTAGATGGTTGATGAAATGTGGAAAATAGATGAAATTCTATTTTTAGAATATTGGGCGAAGTCTATTTATAGATTGTCAATTAAAAATATATGCATGTCGATTATTATTAGCTCTTAATAATAATCCGGCAATAAACAACAACTTATTCTCTTGGAGCACTTTATTTCAGTGAACAGATTTGGAAAATCAATGGGCTGAAGGAATTACGAAATTCCTAGGGTTTATGGTGGCTCATGCATGAAGGACTTAGTTAGAACTGAAGTGGTAAAGTTATGATAGAGTTGGAATAGTAGTTACAGGAGTTGTTATTTAGTTTAACTCAGTTAATGGAGTTAAACTCGGTTGATCTAGTTATATCTAGTCTAACTGAAAGCTACACTAGTGAGATTTAAGTGAATTAATTAGTTAATTAATTCACAACTAATAACTCACTAACAACTAAACAAATACAGCAGTTAACTACAATGCATTCCAGTTCCAGTGATGACCCAGTGGAGAGATAGGTGAAAGGGTGAGATGGACTATCCGTTGTGACTATAGTGATGCATTCAATGCATTTGACACACATTCGAGTTGCCAATGAGGATTGCACATTCAAGGTAAGGAAAATTCGAATTCATTCAGGGGTCGTCTTCAGCAGGGATTGCACAGTGGAGGCAAGCTGTCAGGAGGCAAGCTGTCAGGAGGCAAGAAATTGGTGCATAGATATTGAAATTTCTGCATGACAGTGTGTAATGATTCTTGATTTTACTGATAGCTTGATGTACTAAGCTTTGTATGAGATTATTACATGATTCCATTGATATACATAATATGATAGTTGGGGTTTAGCTTTAAGCTTTCTCGTTAAACAATTGAGTTATGTGTGATTGAATTTATTCACATGTGTTTGCAATTGAGTTTTAAATTTCTGCAAGACCAATAGTGGAAGGATTTTGTATTTTGCAAGAAGTTGAATATTGTGAGATCGAGAGGATCTAGTAATACATCAGTATTAATAAATTCCTACATCAACTTGGAGTTTTTTAGAGTTATAAAATGAAAACAATTGAAAGAAAAGTCATAATGATAGTTTTTTCATGATGTGAATTTCAACAAAGATCATCTCATTTTGAATAAAAAGATTATATTGATTGTTCAACAATATTGTGAGAAATATCTTTAACATTTATTTTTCCAATATTTGTTTTTTAATTTGTTTTTAATAATATTTTAATATATTGTGAGTTTAAAATTTCATTTTTTTTCAAATATATTAATAATTAAGAGGTATATATTTATCATAATACGTAACAACTTGAATCACAACTCCAACAAGATGAACTACAAAAAATGAATGCACATTCTGAACTAGTTCTTCTTCATAACAATACTCTGTTTGAGACTATTTCCCATCAGTAGCGAGTAGTGAGAAAGTGATCAAACTTGAAGAGCATATTCAAATGAAGATGTATAAGTTCAACTTATGCCTCCCAAGCCTCTCATCGGCCATTGGGAAGAAGTCATCAACAATAACCATAGAATCAATCTCACATATGAAAAGGATGTGACCATTTACATTCCAAACTATTCCAAACCAATCTAATTTGAGAGCGTTTGATTTTTTGACGACTCATATTCTCTTGCCTCTCTTCCACATCTATTTCAGATTGTCAAATGCCATAATTTTTATTGAGTTGAAAACATGAAATATCTTTTTTTTTTATCATCACTCTTGCAAGCATTATGGAAAACATTCACATGATTTATACAAATGTTTCATACACAAGACTCTTGCAAGAATGATTTAATTTTCAATGTAAAAGTAAAAGTATTTTTCCTATCATTTTGTAATCTCCTTCCATATATATATATATATATATATATATAATTTTTATTTTTTCCTTATTCTTGATCTTTTTTTCCAATATGTTTTAATAGTGTGAATTTAAAATTTGATTTTTTAAAATAAATTAATAATTAATATTTTTATTTTTATTATAATGTAAACATTTGGAATCACAACTCCAACAACATGAAATACACTATAAGAATCAACATTTGGAGCTATTTCTTGTTTCGAACATTTTTTGTTTAAATCAGTAACCAACAAATGATCAAAATTTAGGAGCATATTCAAATAAAGGTGATGGGGCCCAGACCTCAAGCCCTGACTGCGCTTCTCACAGTTCAACAAAAAACACACAGCTGACAAATTGAACACAGTTTAAGATTATTATTTCATACACGTCAAATATCACAACATGAATTATAACACATACATTTTAAATGTCATATGCTTCGAGAGTTCAATGTGGCTCCTCGACCTCGGTGATAGATGCACCCATACGATTTGGTGGTCCTGGCAGTTATTGGTTTTTGGTCAGTATTAATTTCCGATTGATTGGCCTGTACTGTGGCCTGCAGTATTGACACCTGTCTACTCTTCTCGAGCTTTTCCCTTATCGCGCACTCGAAACCCTATACCCTTCAACCAGTTTTCGTTTCCACTGTTTTTAGTGCTGTGATGAGGGTTTTAGCTCTGCCTGTCGCTATAAGGGTTCCAAACAGGTTAACTACTCCACGAGCTCGATTTACCGTTCAGTTTCTTTTGCTTGAGATAGTGTTAGCTTGTGGCAACTCCTATGATGGTCTCCAGTGTGTTTTTCATTTTATGAATTCTGGTTGGCGGCATTCATAGTCTTCTCTCTTCACTTTGTCGTTGTTTAGTCTTTGAATCACTTACACTCTGTAATAGTCTTCTATTTGTGCCCACAGATCAATTGTTTTCCGTGGTGGTCTTTCAACTCGGCGCTCCTCCACTTGGAAAGAAAAGGGTAAGTTCTCTATCCCTGATTCAATTTACTCAGCATATCCTTCCAATTCTTATGCGTCGGCTCCTTGTGAGTAGGTTCTGTTTCCTCGTCCGATGTCTTTGGTTCTGTCCGCTTCCTTTACTCAGGTGAGCATCTCTTTCTCCATCTTAACTGTGATGCTTTGGGATTCAAATTCTATTTGTTTTGATGCTAACACACTGTTCTCTCTCTCCTTGCAGGTTCCAGGTACCAACTCTCCGGTTCAAACGTCGGCCAAACCCTCAACTTGAAGTGGGTATGGTCGATTCCGTTTTCCTGTCTTTTTGAACTAGTTTCTGGGTCTGTAAAACAAGACAAACCGTGTTGTCCTTAACTTCCTATTCTAGTCTGTGGAAGAGTTAAAAATTCTTGAGGTCTTCTCTGTTTGTAATAACTGTTTCATGGGTTTTCCGACCCAGCCGTTTTCGTTACTGGTAAAAACACTTGTTGTAGGTTTCGTTGCCGTAGGGTTTGTCATAGTTTGTTTTGGCTGTAGGTTATGGGTCTCCAAACCCTAACCTGAAGGCCGCTCCTTCTAAATGTATATGTCAGTCTCCTCTATGTAGTCTTTACAGGACTTTCTTCAACAGTATTTTTTCGTTAACTATTCAATGAATGCACATAAACGTTTTCTTGTGAAATTTTCGGTCTATTAAGAAAATTATCTATGAATTTCATGTACCTATGGACAGAAAGTATAACCGGCAGTTTCTTTTCTTGCACGCTCATGAAAGTCTTGACATTCAAATGAATTGGTTCAATTTTCCTCAATCTCTGTTTTCTGGTTTCAACATATACTGTTTCATCCAATGTACTAGTTTGACCAGCACCAGCATTCACGCTACAGTTCTCCCTTCTCACGCTTGTTTCAGTTCGTAGATACAATGCACAGGTTATATTTAACAGATGTAAATAATTCAGTAAAACGAATTAGCAGTAATGGTTACAATAGCTTTCTTTTGCAACATATGGTTTTTTTCTAAGATGACAATTTTGTCTCTGTATTAAAATTCCTTTTTTTCTGAAGGGAAGAAAAATCTGAAAAATTACAGCATGCTTTTCTTTTTGTACTACTTGCTCTATTTTGGTTGAACTACCAACCATTCTGTTTAACTACATTCCTATATTAAAAGAACACTGTTAAATAAGTCTACTGTTTTAATTAACCTTCCTAATCCTAATGTCCTTTTCTTTAAACAGTAAATTAGAAAATAAAAATAAAATAATAATTTTCAGGTCCAATGACCTGTCTGGAAACAAACGTAACAATGAGACAAAAGACCTATCCTATTTTGTCTACTCCGAGTCAGATTCTCCTGCATTAGGCTCTCGGGGTAACAAAAAGTCATGGCTCCGTTCCATGAGATCGTCCACCGAATGGCCAGCCTTCTGTATTTGTGCTGCATTAAGCCATGAACTATCCTCAATGGGACAGTTCTTCCACTTGACCAAGTACTGCAGATACTCCTTCATACGCATACACTTGGCTACCTGTGTGTCGAGGATGCCCTCGATCTCAAGGGGTTGCGTCGTAGGCATTTGCCTCATCCAAGATCCCTGGTCAACTTGGGTGTCCCACTCTGGCCCTGTTGTCCTATCATCTTCAGGACTGGAAATATATGGAAACAGATCAACCACGTTAAAAATGGGTGAAATGCCTATCCCTAGTGGCAAATATATTTCATAAGCATTGGTAGAAAACTTGCGAATAATTTTGCAGTGGCCAATATTTTTAAACTTCAGTTTATTATATTCACCTTTTGGAAAACGTTCCTTGCGCAAGTGCGCAAGAAATTCATCCCCAACATTAAATTGAACTGCTCACCTTTTCAAATCTGCTTGTTGTTTGTACTTTTGACTGCTATCCTGCAATTTTAACTTCATCTGCTCATGCAAATCGCTCATTGCTTGAGCGAAATCTTCCCCATCAGCACTTCTTTTTTCAAGCTTCCCCAAATCCTGCAGCTCATGCACTCCGCGAGGATGCATGCCATATAGAACTTGAAAAGGACTATATCCCGTGCTGCGATTTGGTGAATCGTTATAAGAAAATTTCGCTTGAGCAAGTACACGATCCCACATTCATGAATTTTCACCAATCAGACTTCGTAGCAGGTTTCTTAAGCTCCTGTTTACCACTTCTGTCTTCCCATCATTTTGTGGGTGGTAAGCGGAGCTGAAATTCAACTGAGTGTCCAACTTTTTCCACAGAGTACGCCAAAAATGTCCTGTAAAACTCACATCTCTGTCAAAAATAATGGACCTCGCTAAGCCATGTAGTCTAACGATCTCCGTGAAAAACAAGTGTGCTACGTGAGTGGCATCACTGGTTTTTCGATAGGGTATAAAATGTGCCATTTTCGAGAATCTATCCACTACCACCATTACTGAATCAAACCCCCGCTGTATCCTAGGCAGACCCAAGACAAAGTCCAAACTGACTGAGTCCCACGGTCTACTCGGAATGGGTAGTGGCGTATAAAGTCCTGCATTCTGACTACAACCTTTCACTAACTGACACATTTTACATCTGCTTACATACCTCTGCATGTCCTGTCGTAACTTTAGCCAGTAATAAAAATGCTCAATCTGTGATAATGTCTTGTCTATGCCAAAATGTCCGGCTAGACCCAAACTGTGCTTTTCTCGAATGATGTTCTCCCTCATTGAATAGTCGGGAATGCATAACTATCCTCCCCTGAATAACAATCCTTCTTGCAAATTATAGTCCAACCGTGGACTATTGTTCCTCAGCAAAGGGTTTTGACAAGCCTCATAGGCCTCCCTAAAATCTGTATCTGTTTGATACAAATCTTTCAAATGCTCAAAGCCCAGCACTTGTACCGTGCTTTCCTGTAAGAGCAAAGCTCTTCTACTCAATGCATCTGCCACCTTGTTGGACTGCCCGCTAATATGTTTCAATATAAATGTAAAACTCTGCAGATACTCGACCCACTCTGCATGCTTATGATTCAACTTATGTTGTTGCATAACATACTATAATGTAGAATTATCAGAAAATAAAACAAATTCATCACCTAACAAATAGTGCCTCCAGTGCTTCAAAGCTTGAACGATCGCATAAAATTCCTTGTCATAAGATGAGTACTTCTGCCTACTTTCATTCATCTTCTCACTGAAATAAGCGGCCAACCTGTCCTCCTGGCTAAGTACTGCCGCAATGGCTATACCACTGGCATCACAACGAACTTGAAAAAGTTTGTTGAAGTCAGGCAATCTCAAAATCGGTCTCTCAGTGATCTTCTTCTTCAAAGTCTGAAAACTTTTTTATGCTGCTTCTGTCCAACAAAAAGGCTGATTTGCCTTTTTTATTATGTCCAACATGGGTGCGCAGATCCCACTAAAATCTCTGATAAATTTCTTGTAAAAGCTTGCCAATCCATGAAAGCTTTGAACCTCTAACAAATTCTTCAGGGATGGCCAGCTAACTATAGCTGCAACCTTTTCTGCGTCCATCTTCAACTCATTTTTTGCAATCACAAAACCTAGATAAACTAATTCCTGCTGGAAAAAAGCACACTTTTTCAGATTTATTAGCAGCTTATTCTGCTGCAATCTCCTCAATACACTTCGAACATGTCGGAAGTGTTCTTCCTTCGTTTTGCTGAAAATCAAAATGTCATCCAAATAAACAATCACAAACTTCCCAATGAACTCTTTCAGCACTTCGTTCATTAGGCGCATAAATGTACTAGGGGCGTTACTCAAACCAAATGGCATCACCAGCCATTCATACAGCCCTTCATTCATCTTAAAGGTTGTCTTCCATTCATCCCCTTCCCGGATTCGGATCTGGTGGTAACCACTCTTCAGATCGATCTTCGAAAAATATGTTGCCCCACTCAAACAATCCATCATGTCATCCATTTGTGGCAATGGGAACCTATACTTGATCATAATCTTGTTAATAGCTCTCGAATCTATGCACGTTCGCCATTCTCCACCTTTTTTTGGAGCTAGAACTGTCAGAACTGCACAGGGACTCATACTCTCCCTGATTAGCCCTTTGTCAAGTAACTCTTGCACCTGCTTCCGAATTTCTTCGTTGTCCTTCGGACTCATACAGTAAGCTGCCTTATTTGGCAGGCTAGCTCCTGGTATAAAATCAATGCAATGACTGATGCTTCTCTTAGGAGGAAGTTCGTCCGGTAAGTCATACACTATGATATCGCCAAAGTCTTGCAACATGTCCTGGACCTCCTCTGGTAAATTTGTGATCTTTGTATGCAGTATCACCGTCCTTGTTCTTCTCACCACAACAAACTTAACTTCATTATCTTCGATCTGCTTTAAGAATTCTTTTCCACCCACCAGCAATGCTTTAACTCCACTGGCTTCCGCTGTATCTTCCTCTTTGATGGGTACAAGCGTGTGCTTTATCCCATCTTTGAAAAACTTGTAATAGTTTGTCTTCCCATCATGAACTACCTTTCTGTCATACTACCAAGGTCTCCCTAACAGTATATGACACACATCCATTGGCATAATGTCGCAGATAATCTTTTCCTTGTATCTACCAATATGAAATTCTACTTCGCACTGTTCATCAACTAACAGTTGATTTCCCTTTTGCAGCCACGACACTTTGTAGGGAGTGGGGTGCTTCAACCTCTTCAACCCCAATTTCTCCACCATTTCTGTGGCCACCAAATTATCGGTACTCCCACTGTCAATTATCAGTTTGCAACACTTGCCCTGGGACTTGCAAACTGTTCGGAATAAGGCTTTTCTTTGATCCGGTTCTACAACTTCTTTCGCTGGTTTCAGCAACACCTTGTTCAGCACTAAAGCTTCCCCTGTCTCAGGTGCATTTTCTACCTCCTGGGGTGGTGCTTCCGCTTCCTATGATTGGGCAACATACGTTCCTCTACCACCTGCTGGTTCTCCTTTAGGACATTCATACGACTTGTGCCCCCACTTGTGGCACCTATAACACTGGACAACTCCTCTGCCCCTACCATTACCTCTCCCTCGCTGGTATGGTCGTCCCCCTCTAGTGTTATTTTCTTTTTTTTGCTATTCCCGAAGGTTTGGAACTGCTGCCTTCTTCACTGGAATTTGTGCCTCTACCTCTGCCAAAAGCCTTCTCTTTTCCTCTGCCAGATCCTCCTCCTCTTCTGGCATTCTGCTTCCTGGTTATTTCCTCTTCCTCTTTCAAGGCACACTGATATGCCTCATTTATAGTTCTAGGTGAGAGAATACTGATTTCATCTAGTATCTCCCCTCTCAAGCCATTTGCAAACCTTGCTGTCTTTTCGAGGGGTGTCTTCTATATATCCAGCTCTCAAATTCAACTTATAGAATTCTTCCGTGTACTCTATAATAGTTAACCCCCTTTGCCTCAGATTTTGTACCTGTCTGTACAGCATGATCTGGTAATCCTTGGGCAAAAATTTATCCTTCAGCTTGGCCTCCATCCTGGCCCACTTCTTTATAGGTTGTTTATTCAGCCTCTTCCTCTCTGCCTAAATACTATCCCACCACAAGGATGCATGTCCCTTCAGCTTGGTGGCAATGAATTTTACCCGCTTATCTTCGCTGATTTCTTCAAAATCAAAATACTTGTTCAATTCACTAAGCCAATCCAGCAACACATATGCTGATAAATTCCCATCATAAGTAGAAAGCTCATGCTTCGGCTTGCTACTTGATAACAAAACCGACCTCAATAATCTAAGTTCAGGTCCCTCTCCTTCAAAACCATATGTCGCTTCTACAACCTCTTCGTCACTGTCATCCCCTCCTTTAGGGTCCCTTCTCCTTCCAACCTCTACTACTTCTAATCGCTCATTCAAAATACAGATTTACTCCCTCAATCCTTCTTTTTCTAATCTACGATTAGCTCTCCCACTTCCTCGTCCTCATCTACCAACTTCCATTTTTTTTTTCTAATTACAGCCTACTGCTCTGATACCACTTTGATGGGGCCCAACCCTCAAGCCCTGACTGCGCTTCTCACAGTTCAACAAAAAACACATAGCTGGAAAATTTAACACAGTTTAATATTATTGTTTCATACACGTCAAATATCACAACACAAATTATAACACATACATTTTAAATGTCATATGCTCCGAGAGTTCAATGTGGCTCCTCGACCTCAGTGATAGATGCGCCCGTATGATTTGGTGGTCCTGGCAGTTATTGGTTTTTGGTCAGTATTAATTTCTGATTGATTGGCTTGTACCGTGGCCTACAGTCTTGACACCTGTCTACTCTTCTCAGGCTTTTACCTTCCCGGGCACTCGAAACCCTATACCCTTCAACCAGTTTTCGTTTCCACTGTTTTTAGTGCTGTGATGAGTGTTTTAGCTCCACTTGTCGCTATGAGGGTTCCAAACAGGTTAACTACTCCACGGGCTTGATTTACCATCCAGTTTCTTTTGCTTGAGACAGTGTTAGCTTGTGGCAACTCCTACGATGGTCTCCGATGTGTTTTTCGTTTTATGAATTCTGGTTGGTGGCATTTACAGTCTTCGCTCTTCACTTTGTCATTGTTTAGTCTTTGAATCACTTACAGTCTGTAATAGTCTTCTATTTGTGCCCAAAGATCAATTGTTTTCCGTGGTGGTCTTTCAACTCGGCGCTCCTCCACTTGGCAAGCAAAGGGTAAGTTCTCTATCCCTGATTCAATTTACTCAGCATATCCTTCCAATTCTTATGCGTCAGCTCCTTGTGAGCAGGTTCTATTTCCTCGTCCGGTGTCTTTGGTTCTATCCTCTCCCTTTACTCACGTGAGCATCTCTTGCTCCATCTTAACTGTGAAGCTTTGGGATTCAACTTCTATTTGTTTCGATGCTAACACACTGTTCTCTCTCTCCTTGCAGGTTCTAGGTACCAACTCTCCAGTTCAAACGTCGGCCAAACCCTCAACTTGAAATGGGTAGGGTTGATTCCGTTTTCCTGTCTTTTTGAACTAGTTTCTGGGTCTGTAAAACAAGACAAACTATGTTGTCCTCAACTTCCTGTTCTAGTCTGTGGAAGAGTTAAAAACGCTGGAGGTCTTCTCTGTTTGTAATAATTGTTTCGTGGGTTTTCCGACCCATCCGTTTTCGTTACTGGCAAAAACACTTGCTGTAGGTTTCATCGCCGTAGGGTTTGTCACAGTTCGTTTTGGCTGTAGGTTATGGCTCTCCAAACCCTAACCTGAAGGCCGCTCCTTCTAAATGTATATGTCAGTCTCCTCTATGTAATCTTTACAGGATTTTCTTCAACAGTATTTTTTTGTTAACTATTCAATGAATGCACAGAAACATTTTCTTGTGAAATTTTCAGTCTATTAAGAAAATTATCTATGAATTTCGTGTACCTGTGGACAGAAAGTATAACCGGCAGTTTCTTTTCTTGCTTGCTCATGAAAGTCTTGACATTCGAATGAATTGGTTCAATTTTCCTCAATCTCTATTTTCTGGTTTCAACATATACTGTTTCGCCCAACGTACTAGTTTGACTAGCACCAACATTCACACTACAATTCTCCCTTCTCACACTTGTTTCAATTCGTAGATACAATGCATAGGTTATATTTAACAGATGTAAATAATTCAGTAAAACGAATTAGCAGTAATGGTTACAGTAGCTTTCTTTTGCAACAGATGGTTTTTTTCTGAGATGACAATTTTGTCTCTATATTAAAATTCCTTCTTCTTCTTTTTTCTAAAGGGAAGAAAAATCTGAAAAATTATAGTATGCTTTTATTTATGTACTACTTGCTCTATTTCGGTTGAACTACCAACCATTCTATTTAAATACATTCCTGGATTAAAATAACACTGTTAAATAAGTCTATTGTTTTAATTAACCTTCCTAATCCTAATGTCCTTTTCTTTAAACAGTAAATTAGAAAAAAAAAAAAAAAATTAGGTCCAATGACCTATCTGGAAATAAACGTAACAATGAGACAAAAGACCTGTCCTATTTTGTTTACTCCGAGTCAGATGCTTCTGCATCAAAAGGTGTAGAATTTCAACTTATACCTCCCAAACTCATGGTTAAACCTTGTAAATAATTCATCCATAAAAAGCATAGAATCTGTCATAAATACAAATTAAATGAGGTGACCTTTTATATTCTAAACTACTCCAAACAAAGCCAATTTCATAAAATTAGATTTTTTCAAAAAACCCCATCTTCTCTTGCTCCTCTTCTACATTCACATGCCAAAATTATGATGTAATTCTCCACATGAAATACCACCACTCAAAAAAATGTTTCACACACTAATGATGGTTTTTTTTTTTTTTTTTGCATTTTATGATGAAGAATATACCATTTTGAATACAATACAAATATCTCCTCTAGGCTATTATATTACGAGTGACATTCTCAAAAATTTCCAATATTTAATTTAAAATTTGTTTTAAATAATATATTAATATTCTAAGTTTTAATTTTTAATTTTTAAATAAATTAATAATTAATATTTATATATATTTATCATAATATATAACTCAATCAAAAATCCAATAGCATGAACTCTTACAATGAAAATGTATAGTAAAAACAACATAACTGGTTTGATATCTGAAAATTAGAGCATGATATATTTTGCTTGGTTTTTTTGAGCATAATATATTTTGCTTGGTTTTAACGAAATTAGCACAAACACTTTTTTGAACATTTACTAAGATTACACTTTTATTATTTTAAAATTTTGTTGAATTTTTTTGATAAATAAATTTATTTTCAAAAACATAATTTTTTTTATAGAAATTCTTTAATTATAAGAAAAATTGCTTAACCGTATTAAATATGAACAAATTAAATAAACCAATTTTTTTAAGCAATATTATATATATATATATATAAAATTCAGTAAACCTAACTCTTTAAAACTTAATTAAAAAATTAAGTTATAATAAAATATCAAATATTTAATCTTATTTCTCTTAATAAAATTTAATTAATAAATAAAAAAACCAAACATTTTTTTGGTTTTATTTTTAAATTCTAATTTTATATATATTTAAAAAAAAATCAATACACTTCCTACTTTAAAATTTAAGTAAAAAATTGCTTTCTTTCTTCTTTATTTTAATAAAAAATAAATATGGATAAATAAAAAAACCAACTTAATAAAATATATATATATATATATATATATATATATATATATATATATATATATATATATATATAAAACATTTAAATAAAAATGTATCTAAAAAATTGCTTTCTTTTTTTTTAATAAAAATATGTACAAATAAAAAAAAATTAAAAAAAAATAATACTAACTTAATAAAAAAAATATTTATGTTTTTATTTTTAGAATGATGATGATCAAACACTAATTATTTAGTTTGTTTTAAAATTGTATTTCTATGTTGAAAGAGTTAGGAGAGAAGTTTCCTGAGGTCACTATAATTTTGACCTGTTAAAATGCTAAGAAAGTAGGTATTGCAACAAAGATTATGAAATTGAGATCTAACTTTAAGAGGAAGTGATTTTCATCCTCAATAATCATATTCTCACTGAGATGACAGATCGTTTCCACCCATGGCATTTTAGACACCCATGGCATTTTAGAAACTGCCAAACGACCTCTCTTTAAACTTAGAAGTAACGTTATTTTTATTGTTATTAATATTTTGCAATGCAACGTTTTCATGGATTGGAGCAACATAGTCATAGCTAGGCCCTCCATAGGGCAAAGACCCACTTAAGGAGAATAAGATAGGGTGTATTTCTTTTAATTTTGAGGTTATACATTATAAAACGCTTTTGGATTTGCTCAATCTTTCTCAAGGATTCTCTAGAGATGTTACAACCCCAAACTTCACATTCATACAAGATAATAGGAGGGACTAAAGTTTCAAAGATGAGCATCGTTTTATCCCACATCACAAGATTTGTTGCTTTACAATATTATTTTCAAGACCAAAATAAGCTTTCCACCCATCCATACAAGATAACAAGAGTGACTAAAGTTTCAAAGATGAGCTTCTTTTTATCCCACATCCCATATCACAAGGTTTGATGTTTTACAATATTATTTTCAAAACCAAAATAAACTTTTCACCCTCCATTAATCCAAATATTCATATATAAACTTAGGAAATTTAAATAAAAATGTATCGAGAAATATAATAGATTTAAATAAACATTAGAAACGTAAATACAAAATATATTTAGAAATTCAATAAACATAGGGGATTTAAATAAAAAATGATTTTTCAAATTCCAAAACATTTGAATAAAAAAGTTGTTTTCAAATTCCAACATATATGACCAACCACAGGTACTAAAAAGGCTATTTTGATAAAAAAAGATCCCCATATATATATATATAAAAAGCTTTAGTGATTTTTTTTAAGGGTTGATATTTATTTTTTTACGGTTTTTTTTAACTTTTATTTGGATATGGTTGAAAGTATCATTATATAAAATTTTAATTAAAAAAAATCAATGAAAAAATAAATAATCATTAATACATTTAATGCAAATGTGTCTTCATTACAAAATGAAAAGCAACGAAAATATTCATAAATGAAAAGCAACAACGATATCTATAAAGTTTAAAAATAAATATTATGGAAATTATTATTATATAAATTTTTAATTACACCTATGAAAAAATAAATAACTATTAATATATGTAATATATATTAATACATCTAATCCAAATGTTTCGTTAAAAAATGGATAGAAAAAACAATATTATTACAACAATGAATTTAGCTTTAACTTCACAATAAACACATGTTGACATCGACTGTGTATTAGAAAATCTTCTCTCCCACTAGAAGCAAAGCAGACTTCACAGTAAACGGATGTAGTCATCGACTGTGTATTAGAAAATCGAAAATCTTCTCTCCCACTAGAAGCAAAGCAGACTTCACAGTAAACAGATGTAGTCATCGACTGTGTATTAGAAAATCGAAAATCTTCTCTCCCACTAGAAGCAAAGCAGACTTCACAGTAAACAGATGTAGATGTAGTCATCGACTGTCTATTAGAAAATCTTCTCTCCCACTAGCAGCATCTCTCCCACTAGCAGCAAACGTCACAGTAAACAGATGCAGTAAACAGATGTAGTCATCAAGTGCAAAATCTTCTGTACCAGCAATAGCCCATGTATCACAAAATCGTCTGCAGCCCTATAAATAAGAAGAAGATTAAAAGAAGCCCTATAAATAAGAAGAAGATTAAAAGAACCTGGCCACTGTTAAAATAACACAGAAATCAAATCATCTACTATAATCGTTAGGATTCTGAATATTTTAACACAGAAATCAATTCATCTACTATAATCATTAGATTTTGATATTCCAAAATATGAGCTTGGATAGGCTCGAACACAGAAATCAAATCACCTACTATAATAGTTAGATTCTGAATATTCCGAAATATGAGCTTGGATAGGGTCGAATCTATGTGTAAATTTTAACATGCTAAAAACTTTTAAAGTATAATTTTTAAAATGCTAAACTTTTAAAGACACCCTCCACCTTCTAAACTAGTTTAACTACTGGGAGCACCCCACGTACCATTAGTGCAGGCTAGGCCGCCAAACAGCGATAGATAGGCACTACTAAGGGTTGACCCAAACCTTTCTAGGTCAAACGCACTAGCTGACATGGAACAGTTTCGTCCCTTTCCTTCCCAATCCCATAAACTACTTCACTCTAGGAGGCAGATGTCGAATCAAAATATCTGATAATTAAGTGTTGTTGGTATTCCCACAAACTCTACTTCACTCTAGTATGTAAATGTCTTACCAAAATATGTGATAATCCAATGTTGTTAGTACTAGGAGAACGTCCTACCTAGAATTATCAAATATTGCGTGACACAAGCGGAGACGAGGAATTGGAGCAGTGAGTGAACTGCATGATGCAAATATATGATCTAACCATGAACTATAAGATTATAAAACATTTCTACATCTTTACCGGCCATGCATACATACCCACTCCATTCTTTTCAATTCTACCCGTTCCATATCGATAACTCTGCTCTGCTCTGCATCATTTTGGACCACCTTTGCCTCAACCATCTGTACATAGAATAAATTACTTTTGCTGAATAAAAAAAGCCAAAACAGCCAAAATAATGGTAATTTGTGTTACCAATAAAAGCTTACGGTTTTACCCTGTGTCTATAACGTCCATGGTTCAAACAGCCGTGGCGCAATGGTGTTAAGAAGGGAAACATCGAAGCAGCAAAATCTTTCGCATATTCAAAATCCAAAACGCGTAGAGTGGGATGGAGAGGGTAAAGGAATTTAAGTTTGGGAGTTTGATGGAGTATGGAAAGGGTAATGGAATTTATAATTGGGTTTTGATGAAAGAGGTTACACATTTACCACGGCACTTTGCGTGTGAATCACGCCGGACACCACGAGCCACTTTGCATGCGAAACAACATCACACTCTGCTTGCTTGCACATTCTGCAGGTTCAAGTATCATGGCCCATTCACCGCAGGGAATATTACAGCATGTTTAGGAACATCTTTACACACGGATAACAAGATATTCCTCACTTACAAGTTTGGTGGTTATCAAAATATACTTGTAAATTTCTTTGACCAACGACTTGTCTTTTAAGCAAAATGGTTCCACTAAATGGATAGGAGTTTGTGTAACTAGCGGTTAAACGAACCAAATATCTGGCATCGGATGTTACAAGATATAGCACGGCCCACGCAATGCAAAACACGTTGTAACAAATTTAACAATATTTACAACCCAGACGTTAACAGCCCCAATCAGATGTAAACACGTTCAAAGCCGTGGCACATTGGTTGCTAACCGACCCGTGTGTATAATCCCTGTTGTAACGAACCCTGCAACAAAAATTTTCGAGCCACCATTATTGGGAAGCTCGGCCGGCGGGCGCATTTTGGTTAGGAAGAGGCTAAAGCTGGGACAAACCGGAGGTGATTTGACAGCCTCCAGCGAGTGCCCTCCGGCCTGACTCCCTCCGGCACGACCCCCTCTCTGGCGGTTTTTCTCCCTCCGGTCACCCCGTCGTCGGGCCCACCACCATCCGTACCATCCTCCTCCGCCATCCTCCCACCACCATCTTCCTCCGCCACCCTCCTCCGCTGCCCAGCCTCCCAGTCCCATCACCACCGCAGCATTAATTCGTTCTGCGAAGTTTAAATTTTGAATTTTGCCGCCCGTTAAAATTTTGAATTGATTACCATAGGTTGAAGATGGAGAGTTCAGATTTATTGCAGGGAGGCATCACTACTAGCTGTATAAATGGGAGGTGCTGGCTCTCAAACAGGTAAATTCTGTTTTTGCTTCATTTCGTTTTCATTTCACATGTGGTACTCATTATCTTTAGAAATTTCAGTTGAGGATTGAATGCATTTTGTGACGCAGTTGTATGCGGCACCATGGCTGGCGGCGTTTCGGTCATAGCTGCTGCGCCGTTCGAATTTCTCCGCTCGAAAGCAGTGGCGGGGAAGGGCGGAACTTCTGTTCGGGAGTGCATTCAAAAACCTCAATATTTTATCAGATCAACTATTGATAAAATTACTGATTTTGTTTTTTTTGTCTTTTCTTATAATTTCTTCTACAAAACAAATTCCATAACAGAGCATTACTAAACCTTGTAAGCTTGGACGTTTTGAGGTCCAATATTTGTGAGGAAATTCATTGTTATGTCAGATGAGTGTCTTGACATGGAAATATATTACCTTAAATCATATCAAAGTTGTGTAGTTGTGTAAGGAAGCCGTTTTGTAGTGATAGGAAACGAAGCCAGCTTGGAGGTTGTATGAGACAATTTGATGAATTTTGTTTATTTACAAAAGGAGTTGCCACAAGATACCAATAGGAAAAACACCATGAAATACCAAATAGAAGCCTCTGTACTCCGTATCATTTATCTCATTGTATTTAAGGAATTGAGCCACCATCTCATAAATAGAGGAGCCCCTCCGTGTTAAGAAAGCATCAGAGCCATTATATAGAGAAGCAAGGTGCAATATTTGATAGAGAAGAAAGTCATTGCTCGTCGAAGTCAAAAGAACAACTAGGATAATAGAGTTTACGTGTTTGAAATTGGACACAATGCTGGACATATTTCAGAGGACAATGAGGAGCCGCAGTTCTGTGTGCCCTTAACTTGACACACTGCAGAGAACAACCAAAAATTCATAATTCATGTTGAAGACAACACAGATTACAGATTCATACCGTAAGTAGCCATTTTGAAGAGACTACATGTTGATACGGTAAGTTGCATTTTGAAGAGGTTACAGATTCATAGCCTAAGTTGTTTACTAAAAGAGAGCACAAAGGCTAGTCAACAATTGGTTCAACAAATTTGATCCTGGAATTTCTAAAAGCGAAAGTCTTTATTATCAAAACATAGTCTTTATTATCAAAACATATTAGAAATTTTTATTATGAGTGTGAATTTCCATTAGTCAAAAAAAATTCAATAGATGTAGTTTTATGGGAAAACTCAAAAACATTTAATGAATATAAATTTATGACAAATAGTTAACCACACTATATCTAAAATTTACATGGTGTAATAAATTAATTGAATAAAATTGTATATGGAAGATTTAATTGTATTAAATCTAAATTTATATTAATTTTTAAATTAATTGAATAACGAAATATAAATGGTAATGTTAAATTAATTATTAATTTTATTTTTTCAATTTCAAATAATATCATATTAAGTTAGGTAAATCTTTTATAGAAATATAAAAGAAATTACAAAAGTTATTAGGTTTTCAAAAATAAAATTCTAATAGTAAATATTTGATTACTTGGTCAATTGTGAGCAACATTCTTTCATTGAGACAGATGATGGTGCATGTCTATCGCTTCATATAGTTTTGTAATTGTTTCCTAAAAGATTATAAGGATTTCCATTATCTCATTTATGTATTGACCTTTGTAACCTTGTTGTGTCTATCCAAATACTCACTTTGATTGTTGATTAATCTTTGAGTAAAGAGGTCATTTGCCTAGTGGAGATGGGCATGGATAATAATGAGTAAAAAATATTGATTTGATTAGTGAAAAAAGTTGTTGGGGGCCTCTACGTATACTACTATAAAAAATAATATCTACCTATGATCTCATCATTATAGGACTCGTAAAGGTGATACGTTCTATATCTCAACTGTTGTAAATGATAAAACTTAAATATCCTATTCATTTGTGCAATGTGGTGGTTTGACTACACACATAATTGGTGAGAACACACTCAAAGCTGCTCTAGTGGGATCCTAAGGTTGTGTGACCAATGTCGATGATTGTAGTTTGGAATTCTCCTTTCTCTATAAATGATCGAGGTTTCCTTGCAATAGAAGTGTTGCATGGTAGGCCCCACCCTAGCAAGTGTTGGAATAATCATCATTTGATGCCCTTTCCCTGTCGTGAGTCATTTCCCTTTTTTGTGTGTAGTTTGATCATGCTTTTTGTATGCCAAATCCTATTTAGTCCTTGTTTACCCTTGAAACTTATTTCCCTCCATCCCTTAAGAGTTTAGTTTTATTTCCATGATTCATTTGCAATGCTTCTTGCATCCACCTTTTGCTTCTTGTGGAAATTTTTTCTTCTCATGTTTCTCTTTTTCTATTCTTTCAATGAGAAAATCCTTTCATTATTTTTTTTATTATTTTCCTTGAAAAAACTTCGGGCCTAGTGTTATTCCTTGCATATTCTCCTAACTTTAATTTATTGTCTTATGTAATTATTATTATGGCAAATAACGACTTGTTCACACTACAATTCTTGACTATAAAATTACGTTATGGAAATATAAACTAGAACTGTGAAAGTGATGTACTCACACATATAGAAGCATAAAACCATGTCTATCGCTTCATATAGTTTTGTAATTGTTTCCCAAAATATTCAAAGGATATCTATTATCTCATCTATGTATTGACCTTTGTAACCTTGTTGTGTCTACCCAAAAACTCACTTTGATTGTTGATTAATCCTTGAGTAAAGAGGTGATTTTCCTGGAGATGGGCTTGGATAATAATGAGTAAAAAATCTTTGATTTGATTGGTGAAAAAAGTTGTTGGGGGCCTCTATGAATACTACTATAAAAATAGTATCTACCTATGATCTCATCATTATAGGACTCGTAAAGGTGATACCTTCTATATCCCAACTCCTGTAAATGACATAACTTAAATATACTATTAGTTTGTGCAATGTGGTGGTTTGACTACACACATAATTGGTGAGAACACACTCAAAGTTGCTTTAGTGGGATCCTAAGGTTGTGTGACCAATGTCGATGATTGTAGTTTGCATATCTCCTTTCTCTATAAATGATCAAGGTTTCCTTGCTATAGAAGTTGTTAGTCATCAGTATTTTTCACCTGTTGATGATGACTATTTGTTAAAGCCAAGTTTTCTAGCAGCTGATCTCAAAATTTGTCAAATTTTCCAACTGGAAAACACCCATAAACATTTTTTCCCTCCTACCTTTTCAATCAGCCCATGATGAGATAAAACCTAACTGTCAAGCCCTATCTAGCCTCAGCCATACAAGTTTGTCTATCAGCCCCAAAGAGAATAATCCAAATCTGTCCAAGAAGTCTCCCCTAAGTTAGGTAGTGGCGCTTTAGGCATTTCTCCCTCGGAAAAATATCCTAAAGCCAAAGATCCTCTATCTATTATCAGCCAGTCCTAACAGACCTTCCTATTCTGCAAATAAAGTTTGGTTACACCCTTAAGTCGCGCCACTAACAAGCCTTGAAGTCTTAGCAATACATATGCCACAAGTCAAACTGATATTAGGTAAATGTACAATGTTTCAATGTCTTTGTTAAAGAGCAGAAGTATACTAGTGTTCCAAAAGACAGTATTAAACTCAACATGAGAAGACAGCTGCTTCTCATGTGGTTTTGAGCCTGGGATGCAAATACTGGACAGAGAGTTATCTCATTAAGCTCCTGCAAACACAGTCAAAGGTTAGTGAATTATAAATGACAAGAAATGCTTTGCAGATACTGGCCAAATTTCTTGTGATGTCTAAAGAGGCACAAAGGTATTTGAAAAGCAGAATTACATGTCTCAGAGAAACGCCCATCATGACTTATTGTCAATTTTTCATCTTCATTTTCTTAAGCATGAATAGGCAGTGAAAGGAAAGATAACACTGTTTAAAAGCTGATGAAATGGCATCACTGAGAAAACCTCCTCCATACATGAGCAGAGGGTTGAAAGACTGAGAAAACCTCCTTCATTTTACAAGCAGAGGGTTTGGCACTGTGATAAAGGCCTCCTTCATCTAATAAGCAGAGGGCCAGGCACATAGATTGATTTTAGGGTTTTCACTTATTGAAAGGAAAATTTTAAGAGAGCAGTGGGAGACAATTGAAGGCTTCTGAATAGAAAATGGTGTTAAAAGCAGAGGCAAAGCAGTGGTTCTTTAAAAAGGTGTTTACATGAGTTTCACTGTTAAAACACAGAATTGAAATACAGTGTGAAGCTAATTGGGTGATTATGAATGAAGAAATATTGTTAACAAAATGGGCAAGTAAATAAAACAATCTTGGTTTAAAGCTGACTTCTACTATCCAATACAAAGAAAACCACTAACAGTGTGTTCATCAACATTCTTCATTTGGTTAAGACAGAGGTTGAAAAGAACCCAGGCATTTGTCAAAAATAGGCCTCCTTCATAAACAAGTAGAAGGCTCACCATTGTTTGAGGATGAAAAGCATTTATTTCATGTGGCAAAGATTTCAAAAGGGACTGCTCTCAAAAATGATGAAATGAATGAAAATTCACTATTCTTATAGATCTCCTTCACAGAGGAACAAAGGGACAACCTTCCCATGTTTACATTTCAACTTCAGCTCATCATCCCCTGCTATATCTCCGTAAAAGTTGAAGATTGGATTACTTTGTCAATCTAAGGTTAGTCATTTGCCTTGATGGTGGAGACTATTTTTAGCATATTTTTTCACTTACAGTTTCAAATGAGGCTTTTCAACCATAGTCAAAAGAAAGGCTTAAAGAGCACCTAACAGTTCAATCAACTTCACAATGGGCATGATCATCATCAAAACACTTGGGGCAGAAACTGTCAAAATAAGTTTTAAAGTGGTTTACCTCCTTGCAAGAATGGCAAAGAATGCCTCACAGATCATTGATTTGTCTTTGAGAAAGGTTTTTTCTTTTAAAAAAGGGTCAGCAATAGGCAGGAGTGAAAGAATTTCTTCTTCAATGAGAAACAGTGAAAAGGCAGTAGAAGGGTTTGCAGTTTCTTAAAAAAATGCCTTTTTACTTCAACGAGAACCATCACTATGTTGCCTTTTCAAAAGTCGACCGCAGTATCTTGTCAAAGGAATTGTTCGAAGAGAAGTCTTTATAATGTTTTAAAATGATAAAATTGCAAAGGCAATGGCTCATGTTTTGACAAAACAAAAAGTCTTTTCAAACACACAAACCCTCCAAAGCATTATATGAAACGTTTGTTTTTTCTTTCATATAAGAGGTAAGGAGTTATTGATCATTGGCAAAGCTTCCATACGCATTTCAAAGTGACCAAGCAACATCCCCCTGGCTGCTCTCTGACTGGAACAAGAAGATTCAAGAAAATTTGCAGAGTTTTCAGGCTTTTAAGCCCGCGCGGCATGCCTGGAAAAGTGCGCGGCGCGTTCAAAAACAAAAATACACGGAGGTATAACGTTGGCACGACGCGCCTGTAGTGGCGCACGATCACCTTTGCTCGAAGTCTGACCCGACTCCTCTACACAACGCGACACTCTTCCATCTAAACGTGCCGCTCAATCAAAAAGCCCTCGAAAAGCATCATTGAAGCTGCCCAACTCATCAAGCAAGGAACATAAGCCATCTGAAAGGTATTTTTATTATTGCCCCTTGGTGCATTCAAATTTCTAAAGGGTGATTAATGCCATGTTTTTCAAGGCTAAAATAGTGGTTGGAGAGTAAGTTGTTTGAGCAAAATCCAAGGTTTTTGTTGCTATGATTTCCCAAGATTAGTATAGGTGAAAGGTGGTGTGTTTGTATCAGTTTCAAAAGCCTGAATTTGCCTTCAAACAAAGTGATAAACCTTGTACTAATGACACAGACCATTTCAAGTGATACAGGGGAATGTTGAAACGGTTTTAAAAGCCCTTATTGATTTTCAAAAACAGTGATAGTGAAGGCGTATGGTTCTAACTGTGCATCTACCATAGTTAAAAGAAGAAAAAGCAGTGTTTGAAGGTCCAAAAGTCGGTCTAGAAAGATGTTCTTCTTCCTGTGTTGAGAAGAGAGCTTATAATTGTTGAAGGTGTCCTAGCAGTGGTGAAAAAAAAAATTAACCCCTATCTACAAAATCTAAGAAAAAACACTATTTATAAAGTGGAGGTTTGATCATTATAAATTTTTTTCTCTGTGTTATGAAATAGCCAACTAGTGCTACCTCCATTATCCCATAAAACAGAGTGTGGTGAGAGATTTTGCAAGGTCAGTTGAGGGTGTTTTGTCTACCTCTGTAAAAACAGTGAATACAGGAAGAGTGTTTGATTGGGGAAGGGTGTTTTGTTTTTATCTAAATACAAGGTTGTTTTGTTTCTGTCAAAACACAAAGGATCCTTGTTCAAATAACAAACCACAAACATCTCTTTTCAAAGGAATTGGCACAAACACAGTGATAAGATTGAGTTTTTTTTTTGACAAATATTTTTTGATTGGCATCAAAAGAAGGCAAACAGTGATTGACAAGGAGGACAGAGGTGTGTGCTTGAGAAAAAAATTCCAAAGGCCATTTGAGACAACTTGGTTTTGCAAAGAACATTCAAAACAAAATGCCTCCCAGGCAAGACAGTAGGAGTGGCCTTCACAGGAGGTTTGAGCCTGTCTCCACTGAAGAGGTAAATGCCCATCCATCAGTCTTGTTTAACTTCCATGAGGTTGGGTGTCTAGATTTTTGTCAAAGAGTGCAAGAGGTGAAGAGCTATTCCCATTTGACACATCTTTGTGCTTTGAGGTTTCAAGAGAAGCACTTTTAGCTGGCAGGCCTAGATTCCAAATTCTCTCCAAGTTCGATTTCCAAGGCCACCAAAATCCCTTATGTCGAGGAGAAATGGTTTAAACAAAGCCACTTGGAGTCAGAAGAATACAAGCCTTTTCTAAAGCCTAAGCATAGAGATTCATATCCATCCATTTTCCCCTTCTCATATCTATTGACTTGTTACGTCCCCCTCATGAAGATCATCATGAAATACTTCACTTGCGAGGGAAGATTATCCCGATTCTATGCCTATCATATCCGATTACTCATGCATTTCACGAGGGAAAAATTGTTAAATCTCCCTTTCTTCCTACATAGAAGTATTGAGAAAATGGCCTCCAATGTTAAGATAAAGCCTCCTTCTCAGCAGACATCCCACCTCTTCCATCACTCCCTCATCAAGGTTATCATTCTTCATCAGCTTGAGAAGAAGGAAGTCTCTTTGGATACTTTCATTACACATCTGGATTTCACCACTGTCCCTTCATTTCATACATCTCCTTCACCTTCCACTCACCATCCTTCACCTTCTTCAAGCAAGCCTGTTCCCAAGAAGCTCAAGTTTCCCATTGAACAAGCAAAAGAGCATGATGAGGAAGAAGAGCATGAGCAAGAAGAGGAAGGTGATGATGAGCAGCATCATGATGAAACAGGGCAGCAAGGGGAAGAAAAACAAAGTGAGGCAGAACAACAAGGGGAAGAAGGGCATGATGAAGAGGAACATCATGATGAATAGCAGAATCCTGGGCATGATGAAGAGGAGCATGATGATGAACAAGCGCAGCACAGTGATGGTGAGTAGCCTCATGATGAAGAAGGGCATGATGAACAGAGGCAGCCACATGATGATGAATAGTAGCCTCATGATGATTAACGGGTGCAGTATGATGAACAACAACCTCATAAAAAGGAACAATAACATGATGAAGAGATGCAACACAGTGAGGAGGATAGCCCTAAAAAAGAAATGCAAAAATACAGTCAAGGAATCCATGAATAAATCCAAGATAGTGGCAAGAATGATGAGCAAAGTAGCAAGGGTAAAGAGTCAATGGAGCATGTGCTAGCCGCCTCTCCTAGGCAAGGGGCCATGCTCTCTTCTCTGAAAGTGGCCAAGCCCCGGACATCAAGGAAAAGGGTGCCTATATTTGTAACTCCAAATGTGACTAGGGCCCTCCGAAGTAAGGGGAAATTGCCCAAGAAGCCCATTGTCGGATTTCCCAAGAGGAAGAAGACTAAAAGAGCCACCCAAAGCAAAGGAAAGGAGAAAGAAGAAAACAGTCATGAAAAGGAAAGGGAATTCGACATCATTCAAATTAAAAGTGATGATAGCGATAATGAAGCCTGGATCCTAGAAAATCTCTTGATCAATAGAGAGAACCAAATTGATTCTTTGAGTACTGATCTTGAGAGGGCTATAAACTTCAATCACTTTTTGCAAATTCAAAACAAACAAATGAGTGTCCATATGGCTGTATATGAGACACGGGCCATCAAATACAAGAAAGAGGCCTCTGAAGCACAAGTGAGATTGGAAGAACTCATGGGTGAGTTCGATGAGAGTGAAGATGACGATTAGCCCGGGTGAAAGAAGCCAAGAACCATGGGGCTCAAAAAGGCCCTTGAGAAACAAAAGGAAGAAGAAGATGCCCTTCTCCAATCTACCCCTTTCACTACCTTGTTCAAACAAGAGATAGAGAACAATCAGGAAGCATGGCTTGAGAGAGTTAATGATCACTTGGAGAAGAAATTGGAGAAGGAAAATAGAGACTTGGACCTTCAATGAAGGATGACCGGGCATTATAAAAAGCTCAATCAATTTGCCCGGCAGAAATTGAAGGCTGCTCAGGAAAAACTCAAGGAGGTTAAAGGGAAGCGCCTGGCACCAAAATTGAGGAAAGACACCTCAAAGCTCCAAATTTTGGCCTCATCTTCACAAAATTTTTCTGAAAACCCTTGAGGGTCATGCTCGCAGAAATTGGGCGAAATTCGACAAAGTTTGGTTTTTTGTCATTTTTGGGTTTTTGGCTAAAACTCATGGGCATCTCCATTTCAATTTGGGGCATTCTCAAAGGATGAAAATGGTATCATTGGATGCCATAATTTCAGGGGCATACACTCAGTGATTTTCAGATCAATTGAAGATCATTTGCTCCCCCAAAATGGCGAAAATCACTCGCTTTTTCTACACTCTGCCTCGTTTATCAGCAAGGCCTATTTTTTGGTTTTTTACACACAGGTCTATTTTTGGAGGACTTCTAGTGGTCAATTTGGAGAAAAATAAGCATATTCAGAAAATAGACACTCAAATCTTTCCAACGCGATGTCACGAGCCTCATTTCGACATCAGGTAGGCCTCTAAAAGTTGCCTGCAAGTCACATGACTTTCTGCTAATATTTTTCTTGAGTATTTTTGTAAAAATTGAACCTTTCAAAAGTGACTTTTCCTCATGTGCGTTTAGCTATTTTTGTACATGGATTGTTGGGAAAATTCAATATATTTCCCCTTTTTAGCAATTTTTGAGATATTTATTAGATATTTTGTGCCTTGGGCTTTGCAAAGCCTCAAGGACAAATTTAGATATTTTGGATAGGCCAATGAGATTGCAAGTTGAACTAAGAGGTTTTCCTCACTTTTGCCTATATATTCCAAAGGATTTCATTGTAAACAAGGTTGAACTTGATGAATAGAAGCAATATATGTTCAGAGAAGCTTTGGAAGAAACACTTGTCTCATGCTTTTGGATAGTTTCTTGGATGTTCTTGGATGATGAAAGAGGATTGTTGTTGGATTCCGTGACTTGGTAGAATGGTATAGTGTCTCTCTCTCTGTTTTGTTTCCTAGTTTTCATTCATAATTCCATGTTCTTGCTTTCTATAAGATAGTAGAGAATAGATTTGAGACATGCCCTTGGAGGCACCTCAAATTTCATGTTTCTTTATAGCTTCTATGTTTTCTTCATTCTTAGTCATATTAAAGAATCCTTGATTGCTCTTTAATAACTGAAGAATATTGTTTGCTTGTTTCATTTATGGTTTTATGCATGCTAAGTATGATTCACAGTATGCCTTGCTTACTCATGGCTAGCCATAGCTCCATCTATGAAACCTCTCTTTGATTGATTAGATTGTCATTTGTTGAACCAAAGAGGTCTTGTACTGATCTTGCCCTTTGCCTAAAACTATGCAAATATTGTTTTCAAAGTGCCCAATAGCTTGAAATACTATGTTTAGGCATTCCTTCATAGTGATTTGAGTTGTTTTTCTGTCTTAAATGTATTTCCCCAAAGTCTGATAGCCATTTCCTAAAGTTAGAGAGTCATATATCTGTATGCATGGCTTGAATGTTTATTTCTATGCATTGATCAGCTTATAGTTACATTTCTCATAATTAATGGTTAGCCCTACCATGTTTATGTCAGCTATTAAACTATTTATGCTTGAAATCATTTGTTATTCACAAATTTAGTGTCCATCTCACTCCATTTTTCCCAAAGATCCATTTTACCTCGAATCAAATCAGCCCTTCAGCAACCTTGTATCACCATCTGAAAGCTTTCTTAACCTTTTCGACCCCATAGCCCAGTTGATCTGACATCTTTTTACCTATCTTATGTCTTTGATCAGTTCATCCCTCACAACCTAAAAACCAAAACCAAAACCAAAAACCTACTTCAGAACTAGCCTAAAATCAAGAACACAATAAGAAAAACACACAGATCTCCCTTACACAAATAGAGAGAGCCCTCTCTAAGTCCAGGAAGGCTAGGTCCTTGGGCTCCTAAGATTGGTTTGATATTACACTATCATTTGGCTTGCCAATCAGCCAAATCATGGGACCCTAACAGAAGTGTTGCATGGTACGCCCCACCCTAGCAAGTGTTGGAATCATCATCATTCGATGCCCTTTCCCTTGCCCCTTTGCACATCCCCAAGTCATTTTCAACAACTTTGTAGTATTTCTTACCACATTCATAAATATAGCTTTGTCGTGAGTCATTTTCCTTTTTTTGTGCAGTTTGCTCATGCTTTTTGTATTCCAAATCCTATTTAGTCCTTGTTTACTCTTGAAACTTCTTTCCCTCCATCCCTTAAGAGTTTAGTTTTATTTCCATGATTCATTTGCAATGCTTCTTGCATCCACCTTTTTCTCCTTCAATGTTTTCTTCTCATGTTTCTCTTTTTCTATTCTTTCAATGAGAAAATCCTTTCATTATTTTTTGAATATTTTCCTTGAAAAAATTTCGGGCCTAGTGATATTCCTTGCATATTCTCCTAACTTTAATTTATTGTCTTATGTAATTATTATTATGGAAAATAGCGACTTGTTCACACTACAGTTCTTGACTATAAAAATACGTTATGGAAATATAAAACTAGAACTGTGAAAGAGATGTACTCACATATATAGAAGCATAAAACCAAATATGTTTTGCGTTAAGGATTTTGAATGAAAATGGAAGAATGTCTCAATTGGTTTTGGATTTAACAATGGGGGTTTTATTATTATTAGATAAGCTTCTATGAATTGGACAATGCAACTTTTATTCTCAAGAATGGTATGGTGGGGAAGTTAGCTTTGGAGGGTTTTAAGTTTCATTACATTTTGTTTTTTGTTTTATTTTGAAGCAATTATAATTATTGCGTGGTTAACTCCATGGTGTAAATTGAAATAAACATTAGGTATGGAAAGTATATGAGAGTATACAACCAAATATGTTTTGTGTTAATAATTTTGAATGAGAATAGAAGAATCCCTTAAATAGATTTAGATTTTACAATGTCATATTTGTTATTATTAGTTACACTTATGTGAATTGAATAATGTGATCTTTATTCTCAAGAATGGTATGGTAGGAAAGTTAGTTTTGGAGGGCTTTAAGTTTTATTACAATTTATTTAGATTTTCTTTTATTTTGACCATTTTTAATTGTCTATGGTTAACTCCATAGTTTAAGGGAAATAAACATTAGGTATGAGAAATATATATAAGAAAAGAACCAAATATATTGTTAAGAATTTTGAATGAGAATCTTTTAGTTATATTTTTATTTGACAATGTATGTTTTATTATAATTAGTGTTTTGGGAAATAACTCCCTAGAGGTTCGTTGGGTCAAAACCTCCACAGATCAGGGCATGCTATTCAAGAAGGACTCACACAACCACACTTGTATGCTAAAAAATAGATAACATCGGTAGTATAACTCACCCGTAATCCTACGTTTGATGTAGATCCCGCTGGGGTCCAAACCCCCAGCAACCCTTCTTCCTCCTTAACCTGAAAACCAAGAAGAAACGTGCACGGAAATCTAGTTGTACAGCATATATTTATCCTAAATGTCAGTGAAATCCATGTGAAACATCATATAAACAATAATAAATGCTTAAATAATAATCTTTTCACATATGCAAGCAGATATTAACACGTGAATTCGGGAACAAGACGGTTCTTCTTCATTACGAACAACATGTACAGTAATAAAAAGTGGAGAGATCACCTGAATCCTTCCACGATCTTTGAACAGACTGTCGTCTGGATCCGTCCCGCCCTTGCCTCACTAGGATACTTTCAAGACTTGTGCACACGAGATGACATATAAACTGATGAACATCTCCAGGAAACAAGGGTTTCCTGTAAAAATCTGGGAAAGTGTAGGAGGCACGGGAAATCAGACTTGAATTGGGGCTCCAACAGAGTATAATGTCTATAAATTTCTCTCTCTCCCTTAGGCCATACATGTGAGGGGCTTTTATACTCCCTCAAAGTAGTTTCAATCAGTTGGAAACAGTTGGCCACGTGCTGGGGTGGTTGAACTATTGGAGTAACCATCAACCTAGCCCGAAAATAGGGAATTTCATATATTTTTTAATGATTTTAATGGCATACACAAAAAAGCACATATGGACTCGCGTATACACGCAGAAAATTCTGGGCATACCCGCATATGGGATTTTTAACACTGTTTTTTATGAACTTTGTTCAATTCTATGGGAATGGGTGCCCAAGGCCATGAAGACAATCATGAATCACATGAGGGTGAAAAATGATGCTATTGTATTTTCCCCCAATCACTCACCTACTGAGAACAAATTGAAATGGATTGGCTGCTGCCAAAACATAAATTTTTCATAGAAGAATATAATGTCGGAGTCGCTGCACAGCATGAACAGCTGCTAAAGCTAACTTTTCTATCAGAGTATACTGGAGTCCAGGTCCTACCAATCCTCGAATAAGATAGATATAACATGCTCTGAAAGAGCATCATCCTCCTGAACCAGAACCATACCAATGGTAGATTCTGCTGCTGCAAGATACAAAAGGAAATCCCTGCTATAATCAGGTGGACTCAATAAAGGACCAGAGGTCAATGATTTTTTCAAAAAATCGAATGAGCGTTGAGCGAAGTCATCCCAAAAAAATGGAACTCCCTTCTTCAACAATCTCATAAATCCTTTGGTAACTTCAACATAATTTACGATAAATCTCCGAAGAAAATTAGCCTTTCCTTGTAGACTTTGAAGTTGGCGAATAGAGGACGGGGGAGGCAACCGAAGTATTGCCTCAACCTTGAAGGGATCTACCCTAATCCCTTCCTTAGACACAATGAATCCCAATAACCGACCGGATGTAACCGCGAAAACGCACTTGTTCGCATTCAACCTAATCTTGTAGAAATGACATTGTTCAAATACTTGACGGAGGTGAGCAAGATGATCCATTCTCTTTCAAGAATGAGCAGCTAAATCATCCAAATATGCCTCAATAATATGTTTAATGTCGTGGAAGGCATATGACATGGCCTGCAGACCAAAAGGCATATTCTTGTAAGCAAAAGTACCCCAGGGACAAATAAAGGTAGTCTTATACTGATATTCAGGATGGATAATAATCTGGTTATATCCGGAGAAACCGTCCATGAAGGAGAAAATCTCATTACCGGCACACTCATCGATAATCTGATCTATAAATGGTGTGGGGTAATTATCTTTTGGACATGCTTTATTAAGGTCTATGAAATCAATGCAAACTCAAATTTTTCCTTATTTTTTATCTACGGGTACAGGATTTGAAACCCATTCAGTCAAAGGAACAGGATAAATAAATCCCACCTTGAGCAGCTTCTCCACCTCAGCTTTGATAGCTGCAGCCTTCCTAGGATTGACCGGATGAAGTTTTTGCCTCATCGGCTTAGTGTTTTCGTAAGTCTTGATCTCATGCTGGACAATAGATGGATCTATACCAGGGATTTCCTCATAAGACCAAGCGAATACATCCCTAAACTCTTTAAAGAGATCGGTGTAAATCTGAATCTCTTCAGGGGAACATTCAGCTCCGATGAAGACATTCTCAATAACATTGGGATCCCTGGAAATGTTCACCGATATAGTTGGAGAAATCACAGCCATGTTCCCTTCAGCATATACCTGTGTTGGTGCTAAAGGGTTCAGGACTGGGCGAACAGGACCAGGAGACGAAGGACTTGGAAAACTTGTTTCAACTTCACTCAAATCAGGTAAAAAGTAGGACCCATGATGCAAATCATCCCACGGTCTATCTATACCAGTCATAGCTTCTAGGATGGCCTCTTCAGATGGAAGAGTGGTATCAAGGCAATCCTGGGCAGAAGAAGAACTAAGTGTCCAAGTCGGAGCCACATCTCCATCCAACTCATCCGGAGAAAGAGGAGATGGAATGGACTCTACAGAGTCAACAATAGACTGATAAGCAATCTCAGTTGCAGATATGGGAAACACCATTCCACCCACTTGAACTTCCGCTAATGTGGCGGTAGGGGGAGGCAAGGTCCAAGTGTCCGAAAAATAATGAGTTCTGAAGAACTCTCTTCGAAGAGGAGCCTTGGAGGATGAAATTGCATTTATATGAACCGTAGGAGGTGGAATATCGAAAGTACCCATCAAAGAAGAATACATTCCAACCCCTAAATTCTCAACAGGCGACTTGGTATTATCCAACTTTGGAATAGTTGAGTCAGTAGATGCATTCGGGTCTACAGGAGGACAGTCCAGTTGGTCCACTGTAACAATTCTCCCTTCGTGAGGGAAACAAATAATCTGAAATAATGAGGATGTAATAGCATCCATCTCATAAATCCAGTGTCGCCCCAACAGAAGGTTGTAGTCCAAGCTTGCATCAACTATCTCAACCTCTATATTTATAGTTTTTCCCCCAACATAGATGGGCAAAGCTGGGACAATACCATGGTGTCTGTGAGAATGACCATCAAATGCAGTCAGAAGAGTAGCAGATGGAATAGCTGCGGGAGATCCAATTCCCTTCCAGCATGCGAGAGACATCACACATGTGGAAGCACCCTCATCAACGACCGTTCGAAAAATATTGCATTTTCGATACGACGATTTGATATGAAAAGCCATATGATGGGGGAGTCTCTTTTTAAAATTAGACATATCGAATGTAATCATAAGAGAGTTCTTTGGATCAACAACCCCAATAGCAGTGAGCAAAGCGCTGCGCTGAGCAAGACAAGACTGGAGCACCTCAAGAGCCGACATGGCACAAGGACTCTGCGCCAGATCTTCCACAATAGAGTAGTTTTGGGCAGCCCTAGAATTTGGATTGATGGTCGTACGCTTAGTAGATGCTTTTGGCATTCGAGGTATAGGCTCAACAGTAGGCCTCGTGATATGAAGCGGCTCAGTAGCATCAAGAGCACCCTTGGCTTTCGAAGACTCCTCTTCGCCATAATCACGGGATCTCGTAGTGATATCCGCGTGAGCACTCATCATGTATATGTTTGACAGAATTTCCCCTTCCTGGGTGCCCCCAGAGGAAGCCCCAGTACTTTGATTCACGCCAACGACTAGTTGTTGCCCTTGGGGAAAAGGGTTTGTCAACACAGCCTGGGAACTGGAAGAACCCTGCTGAGCTAACAAGCGCTGCACATCCTGAATTTTAGGGCAAAGGTGAGTAAGATGGTCTCTAGCACACAACTTGCATGGAAACTTCACTTTCTTTTTATCCTTTGGACCCTCACCAACATGCTCGTTGGTTTTATTTGCATTACCCTTCCCATTCTTGCCCTTTTTCTTATTACGTCCCTTCTTCTTCCCTTCGGATTGTTGATTTTCTTTAGGGTTAGAATTTTGAATGGCATTTACCGACAAAGATTGAGAAGGTGATGACTCAGCAGGCACAGCCTGACCAAAAGGAGCAGATTGTATAGATAACTGCTGCAATTGACTAAGCAGGTTAGCTGCACCACTATTGATCGACCCGATAAGTCCATCGCCATGAGGACCAGGTTTAGTCTTGGATAAATCTAATTTGGAGCGAGGAGCATTAGGCACATTTTTATGAAGGACACCAGACTGAGAATATATCAATTCAAGCTACTGGGCCCTGAAAATGGCATGTTCCTCCGAAAATACCCTCGACAGGGATACATCCTTAGAAATATCTGACTACAGACATTTCAAAAACCATTCCAAAAGGAATTCCCCTGGAATATGAGCTTTAATAAGCCTCTTCCTTCTCTGCCATTCCTGAATATGGTCAGAAATGTGGGTTGCATCGTCCTGTTTAAAATTAGCGAGGAGTTTAGTCCCGGCGTCATAACGGACAAGCAATTGGAAATGATTTAGAAATGTAGTAGCTAGATCTCCAAATGTAGCAAAGCTGCCCCCAATTAACTCAATATACCACTTGGAAGCGTTTCCAGTTAAGGTGCGTTGAAACAATCTCAACCTAATCGAATCATCGATCGGGGAGTTAGATGAACACCATAAATGGAAAGTGGTGATATGATCAGCTGGATCCTCTCCATTCTTGCCTTCAAACTTTGGAATGTTTGAAGGTAGTTTGGTCGGAACCGGAGGCCACCCCGGACTATATCGGATCGGATCATTCGTCAATTTCGACAAATCTGGCAAGTTCAAAGTTGCCAGAAAAGGTAAACGAGGAGGAGCTTGAGGATTCCGAGGATTCCATCCTTGATGGGATGAATTCCCAACATTTTGAAAAGAGTACCCTGAATTTGATAAGGCATCAGGTTGCTAAAAAGAACTCGTATAAAAAGGAGAAGAACCCCCTCCCAACGTAGAGTTACCAAAGACTAGACCAGTTCCCCCTCCTGAAGTATTGAATGAAGAGGAAAGCCCCTAATAGGGGTTCCAAGCATTAGAAAGAGGGGAAAATTTCTGATAAGCACTCGACGAAGGGAAAGAAGCATTCCCTTGGTGACCAGCGTAAAATTGATTCCCTGCCGCCACTGTTGTAAATACAGGGTTCCAACCTGTAAAGGTAGTCGAACTCTGACCTCCAGACCAAGGGTTAAAACTCTGAGTCTGAGAAGTAAAAGGAAAAGACCCTAAAGAAGGATTCGAACTAGGGATATGCCCAGTTCCGAAGGGGAACCCTTGAAAAGAAGTTGACCCACTAGCCATGGAAGACATGGGTGTAGATGCAACTGCAGTAGCGAAAAAGGAAAATGAAGGAATCCCACTAGTGGGCATTCCAAAACAAAAGGGACCAGATTGAGAAGCTTGTGCTTGGGTGAAACCAGAGCCAAACACAGCGGTACTAGAAGCAATCGAAGATATAGCAATTGTGCCTCCTCCTTCTACAGAAGCAGGAGTCTGAATGCGTGCAGCACTCACAGCTGAAGCCGCATTCCCAGTCGTGGCCATCGAAAGGTATGAATAATATGGAGGATCTTCTGGTCTTGCAGACTCAGGTCCGATGTACTCAACAACAAACGGATAATCAGGAGGAAGAGGAGATGGAAGTGACTCAGAAAGTTGCGATACTTCCTCTACTTCTACTTCTTCTTCTCGTGGAAATAAGCCTCTCGAGGTGAGCGGAGCGCTCCTCTCAGAACCAACACCGGATCCACTTACAAAACCTTCAATCCCTTGTGGAGGATCTCTCTTCACTGTGTCAGATACCACAGGGTGATATTGACCTGCTATATTACTCCTCCGCCTTCTTGAAGAAGGCTCAACAGCTTCGGGAGATAATCCCCGAACTCTCCTCGATTGAAGAGGCGCTTGATCAGCCACTTTAACAGACTAATTAGACTCAAAAAAGTATAAAGCTAGGAAAGCTAGGAGCAAAGAGCACTCACTAAAAAAAATCCCTGAGATACAACCAAGCAAACAGCCTTCAGGTATTTCTGCTCTGGGTGATTAGGACCGGACACCAAAATATGAGAAGCAAAGAATAGGACCGGACAAAAGTAGGCTGGGATAATTACGGCCCAGGCCTACTAGTGAAGGTAACAGAAACAGTTACGCCAACCTCTTAACAACAGCCTTTGCCAGCACAAGTACCCAAGCTTCGCAAGGGCACCCCCTAGAAGTACTGCTGGAAGTGATACGACGTCTGCCTCAGGTACCACGGGTATTCCCCCCCGCAGTCACCTGTGTGGAACCTAGGAATGGCAACTATGGGCACCAATCCGTGTCAGAAGCCGGGCGGAACGGTCTTGAGGCAAGATCCAGCAAATCAGAGAGGGAGTATCTCTCTTCTCGGCCTTCACTTCCCCTCGTGCTTGACTCTCTGGAGGAGAGCTTTCCCAGTCCACCTAACAGAGTTGGATTTCGCTCAATTAATAAAATTCTATGTTTTAGTTTGAGCGGCCTTGGAGATTTAACTCTCCACTCACCTAATCCAAGGCCCTACAACCTAGCTAGTTGGTGTATGACACTTAATAAAAAACTTGCTAGTTGTTTTTAAATTATAGCGCTTATTTTAATTGTCTGTTATATTAGGTCAATGGGATATGAAAATGAAACTCGTGGTGTTTTATGACGCAGAAAAAAAATTAATGAAAACCAAACTACATGCAGATGCAGTAATTGCCTTTCGATGAAAAGAAATTTCTACATGGGTTCTACGAGATTATATATTTTTTCTTTTCAAATATCAAACTCACACTCGCAAAATCTATGAAAAAGACTACAAATGCTTAAGTGCACCTAATGAAAATAACTAAGAGCATGCAAATTCTAAGATGCAACATCTAACCAAGCAAAGAGAAATTGCCCAAAAATCCTTCAGTTTTATCACTTTTCGGTTGTCCACAAA
Organism: Pinus albicaulis; assembly: GCA_034641835.2. Lineage (NCBI taxonomy): Eukaryota > Viridiplantae > Streptophyta > Pinopsida > Pinales > Pinaceae > Pinus > Pinus albicaulis. Next base: position 1,592,160,187 of record CM076570.1, read on the forward strand.
GCTAGTTCCCAAAATCAGAAACTCTTAGTATAAAGACACCAAAATATGCTTGAAACAAGAGGAAGAAACCAATAACAATTCCCTTCCCAAATCAAGTCAGAAACCAAAGGCAAGAAATCTCAACAAAGCTTCAAAAGATGTAACGAAACGAAAACAAAAATGAAAAACAAAAGCAAATGACAAAACAAAATGTTTATTGAGCTTTTGAATTTTATAGAAAGAAGAGCTCGAAGAGACCAAGAAAACTATCCAAACCCAAGCCAAACAACTCTGAATTTCAAGCAAAACTTCAAAAACGCTCCAAATCTTATAGTGCCACTTAGTAGCAAGATTTATACGAGAAAAAGAAGACAAGGAACTCAGTAAATCAGCCCAGAAGAATAGTACAACCTTGCAGCAAACAAAAACTTCAAAGAACCAAGAAAGACTTTTCAAAAATTGCAACAAGACCTAGTAAAATGAACTCAAGAAAACCAACTGCTCAACAAGACACAAAGTTAGGAAAGAGTATATGAGTAGAAGCTCTCTGTCCTGATAAAGCAGAACAACCAAGAATCCCCAGAAAGAGATCTTGGTACTCGAACCAGAAATGCAAGCACTAAAAAACAAGATTTGCCAAATAAGCCAGTCTTCAACCAATCAAGAGAGAAAAAAGACCAATGGCCACTATTAACACAATCCAGAGACTATAAAGACACTGCAGGAATAGGTCTCCATAGGCAGACAAGACTAAAAAGTCAAGAAATCAAAAATTTCAAAATTTGCCCAGGCATACGTTACTTAACAGTTTTGAAACAAACGTGCATACGTGACTGTATCAAAGGAAACCCGCGTATACACGACTTCCTTTGAAGAAAAATGCATGTATACGCATCTGTGTTAAGGAAAACTTGCGTATGAAAAGGTAAATAATGAAAAATAAAAAAGCTCAAGCCTGGATAAAGAACCAGGTCTTCAGTCTGACTGAGAAAAATTTAACTGGACTGGAAATAATGATTCAAACTGTTGGAAACCTTTAAAACAGCTGAAACCACCCAACAGGGGAATCACAAGAATATGATCCCCAGCAGAGTCGCCAGTTCTGTTTCGGGAAATAACTCCCTAGAGGTTTGTTGGGTCAAAACCTCCACAGATCAGGGCATGCTATTCAAGAAGGACTCACACAACCACACTTGTATGCTAAAAACTAGATAACATCGATAGTAGAACTCACCCGTAATCCTACATTTGATGTAGATCCCGCTGGGGTCCAAACCCCCAGCAACCCTTCTTCCTCCTTAACCTGAAAACCAAGAAGAAACATGCACGGAAATCTAGTTATACAGCATATATTTATCCTAAATGTAAGTGAAATCCATGTGAAACATCATATAAACAATAATAAATGCTTAAATAATAATCTTTTCACATATGCAAGCAGATATTAACACATGAATTCGGGAACAAGATGGTTCTTCTTCATTACGAATAGCATGTACAGTAATAAAAAGTGGAGAGATCACCTGAATCTTTCCACAATCTTCGAACAGACCGTCGTCTAGATCCGTCCCGCCCTTGCCTCGCTAGGATACTTTCAAGACTTGTGCACACGAGATGACATATAAACTGATGAACATCTCTAGGAAACAAGGGTTTCCTGTAAAAATCTGGGAAAGTGCAGGAGGCACGAGAAATCAGACTTGAATTGGGGCTTCAACAGAGTATAATGTCGATAAATTTCTCTCTCTCCCTTAGGCCATACATGTGAGGGGCTTTTATACTCCCTCAAAGTAGTTTTAATCAGTTGGAAACAGTTGGCCACGTGCTGGGGTGGTTGAACTACTGGAGTAATCATCAACCCAGCCCGAAAATAGGGAATTTCATATATTTTTTAATGATGTTAATGGCATACGCGGAAAAGTACATATGGACTCGCATATACACGAGGAAAAGTCTGGGCATACCCGCGTATGGGATTTTTAACACTTTATGAACTTTGTTCAAGTCTGTGGGAATGGGTGCCCAAGGCCATGAAGACAATCATGAATCACATGAGGGTGAAAAATGATGCTATAACAATTAGATACACTTCAATGTGGCATTTATTATCAAGAATGGTATGGTAGGGAGATTAACTTTGGAGTGTTTTAAGTTTCATTACATTTTGTTTTATTTTGAATATTTTTAATTGTTGTGTGGTTAAATCTCTAGTTTAAGGGGGAAAAGACATTAGGTGTGAGAAATATACAAAAAAGAGAACCATATGTGTGTTGTGTTGAGAATTTTGAATGAGAATGGAAGAATCTCTCAATTAAAAATTTAGATTTTGCAATGTGGGTTTTGTTATTATTAGTTACATTTCATTGAATTGGGGAATGTTGCATTTTTGCTCAAGAATGGTATGGTAGGGAGGTTAGATTTGGAGGGTTTCAAGTTTCATTACTTTTTGTTTTATTTTGAATTTTTTTAATTGTTGTGTGGTTAACTCCTAGTTTAAGGGGAAATAAACATTAAGTATGAGAAATATATAGAAGAAAAAAACCAAATTCATTTTGTGTTAAGAGCGCTGAATGAGAATGTGAGAATTTCTCAATTAAATATTTAGATTTGACAATGCGGGTTTTATTACACTTCTGTTCATTAGAAAATATGTCCTTTATTCTCAAGAATGGTATGGTAGGAAGGTTAGATTTGAAGGTTTTTAAGTTTCATTACATTTTGTTTAGACTCTATTTTATTTTGAAGAATTCAAATGTTGTATGGTTAATTTAGCAGTTTAAGGGTGAATAAAAAGTTAGGTATGAGAAATATATAAATTTTAGTTAATGATTTCATTATTTTAATATGAATTAAGTTTTTTTCAAAAATTATAGCCAAAAATTCAAAATTTTATGTAAATAAATTTTGTAAGATTTTCATTTGACTAAAAAACTGTAATTTAAAAAATTAGTTGAATTTAATAATATTAATAAAATTGTATCGAATATTTGAATGATGAAAATATTCCAATTTTACAAAAAAAAAAAAAATCACATGTTAGTTGGTTTTGAACCGGTTCTATTAAATTGGTTTTATATACTACTTAGAAAGATTTAATGCTTTGCACTATTTAACATCATTATCAAGTGTAAATAAAATTAAGGTATTATAGCCAAATATATTTTAGTCATTAATACAATAATACTAAAATATATTTTATTCAATAAACCAACCTAGAACCTCTTACCTCTTAACACGATCTTAAAGAGGCTTTGACAAGGTTAAGATGACTATATAGATATTTTGCTTTACCATCAAGGTTCACAGAGTTTATGTTTATATATATATATATATATATATATAGTTTTAGATAAATAAGTATCTTCAAGTGAAATTATGATCTTAATTATTATTATTAATATCCAATTTTAATGTCAAGTAAGACATCAAATTGGCATGAAATTGGTGTATAAAGCCCTAAAACTTTTAACTTTTAAATATATATAGATTTAATTTGTGCTTTGTTATTTCAAATAGATATAAATTAGATTTATATTTGAATATCATAAAATTAAATGAATTTACTCATAATATATTCCAGGAAATAAAAATAAATATAACTTTACATTAATAATATTATTTAAAGAATTAATTAATAAAATAAAATAAAATATTATAAAATTAATAATTAATAAAATAAAATAAATTTAATAATAATTTGAACCCAAAACAAATCCATTATAAATTTATTGAATCTACTAATTGTGGTCTTCGTATTTTATCTTATTGTAATTTGTGTTTTTTATTTTATTTTTTTACTTTCACTTATAAGTTCTTAATAGCTTTGGAGCTCCATCTGGGGCTTAAGGAATAGAGATTGATGATATTAGTATAGAAATTTAAATAATTGATAAATCTGAAAATAGTCTTAATATTTTATCCTATAGATTTGTGATTTGTATTTATCTTTTTTTTTCTTTCCCTTTAGGTTATTAATAATTGTGTAGTTCCATCTATTATCACTCAAAAAAAAATGAAGCATCATTTGACAAATTTCTAGAGGTTCATGTGTCGAAGGCAAGGTTATAGGATTCATTTTTCATTACTTGGTCAAGGGAAATTTTTAATTTTTTTTGTTTAGCTTACCCTAAGGTCTAAACCCACCCTCTTTCAAATCCCCTCTTGTCACATCAATCATAATTTTCTGACATTTTTCATTTCCCAAGGCTTTAGCACCGAAATGGTCGTTTTAGCCAAGAAACCACAGTTTCATAGTGAAATACATTAAGAAATTTCACTTTTCGCTACAAAGCTGCTGATACTTTCGTAGTGAAAACACCTAGAAATTCACTAGGAATGCTACGAAAGTGAGGTTTCCTGTCTGTCATGTCAAATTAGCTGTTAGGTGTCAGAAAATGATTTGAAAAGGATAAGTTAGATGCCCTTCGAGTCAATTAGGGTAAATATCAAGGTAAATAGTTAGGGCTGAAGTCATCATCACCATTTTAAGCATGTATGAGTCATCATTATGTTATGAGTGTTCATCAAATTTCAAAAATAATTCTAAATTAAGTCATTTCTCATTCTCCATTTCTTCTTTGCGTGTTATTGAGCTCTGGAGAGCTATTTCATTGAGCCAAAGTCGTGGCTGGTATTTTCAAAGGTTTGCAGATATCAGTGATCAAGCAAGGCAGAGAAATATCAAGCAAGGTAGAGAAGACACTAAAGAAACTATGGCTGCAAAAATAAAGACAAATAAGGGTGGCCAATGTCTCAGATATGAGCCATTGAATATGAACCTAATAAATGAAGACCCAATAGTTGTAGAAGTCTTTAGAAGGACAAAATGTTTACAGTTTTGTGAAAGACTACAACGATGCCATGTATAGGTTTCCAAAGAATTTGCCCTAAACTTCAGTGGAAATACAAAAGTGGGAATGTTGAATCTCACTATTCCACCAGATATCATTGCAACAGAAATAGGGGTTCCAAGAGGACAAGAAAATGGTTCAAAGGGTTAAAATTCAACATGGAGGAGTGCAAAGAGTTTTTCAAGCTAGAAAATAGTGAAATGGACCTTACAAATTCCATTCCAGGGAGCTGCATGAAGGATAATTTCTCAAAGTTGTTGCTTATCATCCAGAAATATTTCGCTTGTGAAGGGAGATACCATAAAGTCTATTCTTACCATTTCAAGATTCTCCTACAATATGCTGGTAAGATATCTCTTGATCTTCCCTTTTACTTACAAATAAGTTTAGCAAAAATGGCAGATAAATTTCAAGCAAAATCTGAAGGAAGTGAAACCTCATTGTTTCATCATGGTTTAATAAAATTGTTGGTTTTAGATTAGCCACAAAGACTAGGCATAGACTGGTCTTCTTTCTTGTTTGTTAGCAATTTTGAAATGGATAACCTTACCCCTACAAGAACTCCTAAACCTAGGGGTATGACATCACCAGTAGGGGCAGAGAAAAGTGAACTAGTCATGATGGAAACATAACAGTTGCGGAGATTTGATACACCCATTGTTTCACCTTCAAAACAAAAGTTAATAATGAGAAAACCTGCAAAACAAGAGCAAGTTGTGAGTAAACAAGGAAGCAAAAGGATTACAAGGAGTCAAAAAGTGGCTTTAGAAGACAAAACTATAGCTAAAGGCAATTTATAAGAAATACTACATGCCATTGATATTGAATAGACTCCTATAGTCCAGGATGAGGATATAGATGAAGGTGGACAGAAACTCAAGAAAGCTAAATCTGCAAAGAAGCCAGAGTTTGAAGATGAGGATGCAAGTTTGATGTTCTAGGCTAGGAAGCCCATGACAAGGCATGCTAGAAAACTTTTAGAGAGAGCCAAAGAATTTTATCCAGCTATTGACACTGTCCAACCACCACAATACATTATTGATCTTTCATCACCTGCAGAAAAAGATCCATTTAGCAAGACAAAGAAAGGAAAGGAGAAAGTAATTAAAAAAATAGAGTTTGAACTCCTTGAAGAACAGTTGAGGTTATCTAACCATGAAATTGCATTTATGAAGAAGGAAGAAAGGAAACATAATGTCCAAAAGGTTCAGTTTGAAAATATGAAAGAGGTTTGGGAAGAGCAGGTTGATATTGTATCAAAGACCCTAGACAACACACAACAATAGATCAAATGGACTATGTCATTGAGGAAGGAGGTGAAATATGTCAAAAGAACGAAATTTCATTTGAAATGTACCAACAGAAAGTTGAAGGATCAGGTTGAAGACCTCCAAGAACAACTAGAACTAATCCATGAGGAGTTGGAGAAGAAAAGCCTAAAAATGACAGTAATTGAGGAGGCAATAGCTCAATTCATCATCAATGAGGAAGAAACACATCAAGACTCATAGTTTGAGCTGGTTTATGTTTTGAAAGGTCAATAGAATGTTGTAAACAAAGTTTTTACAGCTGGAAGGCATATTTTTGAAGTTAGGCAAAAATATGGAATTTACATAATTTCCAGTAGTTTCATAGCATTTCCTAGGCTTGAAGTGAGGAAAATGCTACGAAACCACCTATAGCTTTCTTTTTTTATTTAAAACCACTTTGGTAAGCTTCAAAGAGGAGGAAATCATATGGAGGATGTGTCAAGGCATGATGAAGACAATGCAAAAGGAAATAATAAAAAAAGTTGATGGCAAAGACCATTTTTTGTATGATACGAAAGTACGCTAAGCATGCTATTTTGAAGGTTTATGATCAGGTTTTTGGGTAGTTTTGGACAGGTGGATACTTTCAAAGGTCAAGGGACTTTGCCAGCAGTCATCCAAGACTTGAAGACCATGAGATGAAGACAAATCATCACTCAAACCATTTGTTGAAGACAAGGAGCAGTTTTCCTAAAACATAGGGTTTGCTTCCAGATTTGGAGGAGGGTAATCAACATGTCAAGTAGTGATGAGCTCCATAATAGCTCATTCGAACATGTGAATCATTATTTTTTAGATGTATAACTGTTTCAAGAGATAAGGTAGTTAATGTAATAACCAGTTGTTTGAGTCCTATTAGGAAAATGACTATTTAATAGAATAACTGTCATTTTCTCATTAAAGTAGATGTTTTCTTGTTATGCAAGGTGTCATTAGGAAAATTTTGATGAATCTAGCCAGGAGGCAGATCATATCTCATGTAACAAGTCTATTAAAGGGAAGATATTCTAATTTGTAAAGGGTTGGAGATTTTTTGGCAATATTGCATCTTTATGTAATTTGACTATTTTCAGTAATATAGAGGACTTTTACTTGACCAACCTAACATTCTCATGGAGTTTTTAGTGCTTACTTGATCTATACTTTCTATGTGTACCATTTGCAGTGGTTTTCATATTTAATACTCAGAATTCATAAGTGTATGCTATGACTTCCTTTATTGATGAATTGGCTATGTTATTTCATGTTTCATGTGTGATTTACCTCTGCTAAAAACACTTACCTGCCTCAGCTTCCATGTCAAGTGAACTTGCCACTAAACTATTGAATTTCTTGACTCCATAAGCCTAATGATTGCAGACTTATGCTCTTTTCAACCTACACACATCACAAACAAGTTATTTTCCAAGTAGAGTTAGCCATCTAGTTTCATCGTAATCAAATATCATTAACCCCTTTTGAGAGAGCCCTCTCAGATTGAAGAGGCTAAGCTTTAGTCACAAGTTAGTTTGAAACAATTACATGAAGTTGTCTGATTAATAGCCAATCTAGTACAATTTTGTGATAACACCATCTAGGGCTTACTATAGGTTCTTAATAATTGTGGAGTTTTATAGATTTGTGATTTGTATTTATCTTTTTTTCCTTCCTTTTAAGTTTTTAATAATTGCAGAGTTCCATGTAGGGATTATTCTAGGTTTTTAATAATTGTGGAGTTCCATCCTGGGGTTAAGGAATATTCTACATTCTACATAATATTACTATAGAAATAAGGAATATTCTATCGAATATTAGTATGGAAATCTAAATGCTTAATAAAAATCTGTAATAATTGTGGAGTTCCATCTAGGGCTTAAAGAATATAAATAAATAATATTAGTGTAGAAATCTAAATTCTTAATAAAAATATGAAAATCACTGCTAATAATAACATATGTTTAAATTTGTTTTTTGTTTTCTGTATTTTTTCTTTTAAATTTTTATTTTTTAATAAAAAAGAGAATTATAAAATAAGTCAGTGAAAAAAATAAAGGTGGAAAATGTAAAATGACATTGAAGGCATTGAATCAATCTGTCATTGAGGAAACCTATACCTAGATAATGTCATCTAAATGATTAATTAATCAATTAAAAATAATTAATTAATAAAATAAAATAAAATAATTTTCATAAATATTTCAAATCATAAAAATCCATTTTCTATTAAATATAGTAACTCTAATCTCATGTCTTTTAACCCATAAATCTGAAATCCTTTATATTATAGATTCGTAATTTGTGTTATTCCATTTTGTTTTCCTTTCCTTTTTAGGTTCTCAAGGGCTTTGGAGTTCCATGTGGAGGTTAAGAATTATAGACGGATGATACTAGTATAGAAATCTAAATTAATAAATTTGAAAATCTTCACTAATAATATTATTTAATAAATCTAATATGTATTCAGATTGATAAATTTCATCTTAAAAAATATGCTTTCCTTGATAAATCTATGTTAATCCTGAAAAACCCTACTTTAAGAAACATCCTATTGCCGACAGTACTCATCGGGTATGTGACAATAGTGGAAAGAAAGGCAGCCACGGCTCCAGCCACAGTAGAAACAGAAACCTCTCTGCGCAAGCTGGGCAGCCACATGACATCCCGTTCGAATCGATTTTCTACCCTTCTCTTCACTCCATAAGTGAAAAACATGACACCCTTCTCAACAACGGATGTCATAATCCCAGACACCGAGCTGCCTTTCTTTATGAAATTCAATAGATAAAATGGTACTACGGAGGTGTTGATCTGTCTCCCAAAAATAGAGAAAAAAATGGTACTTGAACCCAACAGAAAAAGAGACAAAATATGGGTGCGAGTGAGAGGGGACAAAACTCATTTTCTAGATGATGGACAAGGAGAAACTAAATGAACGTCTTATTTTCCTTCCCTCGCTCGGAAATAGACTAGCATTATGACATATATATTACGTTTATAATATAACAAATTGTTTTGTGCTAATCTGAACTTTGCTCTGTCTCTCAGCTAGCTAGACGCGTAGCAAGCAAATTCATAAGAAAATCTTTAGGGAAATGAAAATGAGCTATCTATAGTTGGTTTGATAGGTAATAGACTCGGTTGCTTTCAAAGGGCTTCTGTAAAGGGAAGCCCTTCTGGGGGTTCCTTCTCGGGATTGAACAGGGGAATTTGTTTTTGAATGGGCTTCCGAACAGAAGTTCTACCCTTCCCCGCCACTGCTTTCGAGTGGAGAAATTCGAATGGCACAACAGCTATGCACGAAACGTCGCCAGCCATGGTGCCGCATAACAACTGCGCCACAAAATGCATTCAATCCTCAACTGAAATTTCTAGAGATAATGAGTACCACGTGTGATATGAAAACGAAATGAAGCAAAAACATAATTTTTTACCTGTTTGAGAGTCAACGCCTGCCATTCATACGGCTAGTAGTGATGCCTCCCTGCAATAAATTTGAACTCTGCGTCTTCAACCTATAACAAGCTGCAAAATTCAAAATTTGAACTTCGCAGAACGATTTAATGCAGGGGTGGTGGTGGGACCGGGTGGCTGGGCAGCGGAAGAGGGTGGCGGAGGAAGATGGTGGCTGATGGTGGTGGGAGGAATATGGTGGCGGATGGTGGTGGGCCCGACGATGGGGTGACCGGAGGGAGAAAAACGGCGAGAGAGGGGGTTGTGTTGGAGGGACTCACGTCTGAGGGGACTCGCCGGAGGCTGTTAAATCACCTCCGGTTTGTCCCAGGTTTAACCTCTTCCTTTTGGTTATATATGTGAGGCCATTTTGGTTACTACTGTTTAGGCGCGCTGTTGGCTGTTACAATAATCCACGTCCGGTCAAATCAAATTTTACAATGAATTGCTATGTTGGCCTATTGACAAACACTAGGGAGGTTTATTTAATTTATTTTATTTTGAAATTAGATATTTAATTTTTGAAAATAAAATTATTATTCTATATTTAATATATAAATATAAACTTAGAAACATTGAAAAAAAACTATCATATTTTTAATTTAATTATTATCAAAATTTGATTAAAAAACATTATTAAAAGTCATTCAACAGAACTAAATTGTTCGATAGATGTGATAATGAAAAATACTTTCCAAAATATTAACAATGTTAAAATTTTTATTATAATTTAACTTGAAAAGAGAAAATATAATCATAAGAAGAATGAAAATATGAGAAAGATGGGAAAGCATTAAAATAATTAGTCTATACATATACATTAAATAGTTGGTAAATATTGATAGACATAAAAAATAAGCATCAAAACACACATTTCATAATACATTTTAATGCTAAAATTTAAAAAATCATAAAAACTAACACACATATTATTAATTATAAAAATAAATAATATATAAGTTAAACATTTATATATTTTATAAAACATGGAACCATATTATTACTATTATTTATGGATATTCACACCTACTTTATTAAGACGGAGATTATTAGTTTATAATACATTTTGTTATAATACAATGGGCCATTACAATAGGTTATCAATACCAAGTTCCCAAAAAGTGAGAGGCAACTTCATATGGCTCTTGTTTATATGATAATTTTTTTAGTTAATCAATTTAATTAGAAGGACAAAAAAAGCATGACTACTTTTAAAGATAGATCTCAATCTTTGATTTTATATATTAAAAATATTTTAGAATATTCCATAGAGGTTAAATACCTGCCATCAATCTAATAATAATTTATACTTAAATTAAAATTTCTAATACCATAATCCAAAATAAATACACTTGTCTTGTAAATATTGCAAACATAAGACTAAAATTTTCATGAATATTATAAGGAAATAAGAAATTACACAAAACAATAAAGACTTTCACATGAAAGAAAATATGCAATGGATGACCATCAATTAGTTTATGTGAGACTGATTATATACTTTCAATAAATAAAATAAACATGTTTCACATGTAAAACACTTTGTGTTGAAACCTACACAAATATAGTTGTCAAAGTATTATAGTTTAAATATATTTATTTTTACTCCATATGTCTACAAGGGAATGGTCTCTCAATAATTTATAAATGTGAAATTTAATTTTCAATTCTCAATAAAATTATTGTCTAAAAAATAAACTATTTATATTCAATATGAAGCTCTATTAGAATAAATTATATATATATATATATATATATATATATATATATATATATATATATATATATATATATATATATATATATATATAGATATACCTTTGCTAAATTTTGGTGATAAATAGAAGAAAGAATTTGATCAAAGCACACTTTTACAAGATTAAATAATAATAAGTTTTTTTCTTCTAAGGTTGTGATATTGAAGGAGGAAATCATAACATAATCCTATAACATGATTTTAAGAGATCCACAATGTCCATTTATTCCAAATTTAGTATTTTAATTTTTAAAAGTTTCAGATATTTGACATTCAATCTTGTCAATATTAGTGTATATTTGATGATATAAAGCAATGCTAAAATATATATGGTAAAATGTATACTTATCTTTAGATCCAATAATATACATTAGATTATGTAAATCATAGCATAAACCATACTAATTAATCTACTTTTGAGTTCTTATTGATAACATTCAATACTTTTACTATGTTGGGCATGTTATATGTCGCGTACGATCTCCTTAGCCATATCTCATATATACAAATGTTATGACATGTTGTTGACATGGCCAATGTTAACATGATGGATCTTTTCATTAGCATAACATTTAATCTAGTTCACGGATTAACAAAGTAATTACATCATCAGAAAGCTCTCACCATGTCAAACATGATGACAAGATTATTATCTAATTCCAAAAGTCTTTAGAAAATGGTGTTTTTCCATGACCACATTTTATTGTCATACATTAAGAATCATATTCAAGACGTTAGTAACTCCTCCCATAGCCCAAATTATTACAATGGGGTGGAAAGGAGTTTTACATATTCTCACCTTTTATTTGACAAGGGATGAATTTATACTCAACTACTAGCTTTGAAGTTATATCAAGTGAGCCTGACCTATGGCCAAAACCAAATCTTGCAATTGAAGCCTAGAGCCAAAGTTAGCCAAATCCAAATTTAAAGTTGTAGCTAGAGACATACTTATATTCCATGATCATGATTTGGTTGGTGGCCAAAATGAAACCACCATCAATAAAAGACTACAACTTATGCTATCCATTTAATTACATTATGGTCATAATTAAACCATTATCAAGGAGCACTTCTATTTCACAAAAGAATTCAACCTCTACCCAAGTTATGAATTATTCAAAGAACTAGTTTGAGCCAAATTCCGGAGTTGTTGGTTACCTTCAAATCACCATTAATAGAATAATTTGGTTTTTTCTATCATTTTGTTTGTGGTCTTTCTTAGACCACCATTTCAGAGAGTACATCCAATATTTGGTTGTTATACACCTTTGTATTTCATTTCTTCTTAGATTGATATACACCCCTTCGGATTAAAGTGGAGAATGTTAGAAACATAATCTTGTTTTGTTATGTAAATTTGGCCAATTCACTTGAGGGGAAGGAAAAAAGCCTCAAGTGAATTCCAATAGTCATATAAGCCCAAAGGACCTCTTGGAATATGAAATCAATGTTCCTGAATTTGTGTATTTATTTGTATCATATGAATAATATTGGAATTTCAAGTTTATTTAAATCATTATTCTCTTTTTGTGAGTATCAACATTGGTGAAGCTATCCTTCTCAAATTAAAAGTTAAATTATTTTTCCAATCATCTTATAATCACCCTATTTATCACAAAAATAACACTTAGCAACATACTGGTAGAACTCCAGCTTCTCTGCCTTGGTTAATTCATTTTTGTCGGGTCTAGTTCTTCATGAAGTATTGATTCATCGTTTAGATTACCGTGGATTCTCCTCTTACCATGTGCATAAACATAGTCCCCTTCATTCCTTTTCTCGGTCAAACACAAACATAAGATCAACGATCACACAATGTTTCAAATCAGGATAGGTTAATGAAGTTCATGAGCTTTATATTTTGATAGTATAGTTTTTTTTCATCTCTAGTGTTGCTCTGCTACTAGTAGGCGTGGACAGTACCCCATCATAGTAATTTTAGGGAAAAAATATTATTGGTGTTATCATATTATTATTATGAAAATAAATAAATAAATAAATAAAAATGTTGACAACGTTTTTCTGTAATAAACTCACTTTTACTTTGCTTTTCCTGTAAAATTCGGTAACTTCGGGTGCGATTTCTCAGCAGATTGAAATGAAATTTTAAAACAAAAGGAGCTTTTTGTTTAACAGGCTCACTTGAAAAAAAATCTTTCATTTGTTACATAGGTGAAATGGTTTGAGATATTTGAAGGAATCTTTGAGACCGAATTTTTCGGATTTTGGAAATTTAGTATTTTCCTTTTTTAGCCACAATGTTAAAAATGAATTTCCAAATAGTTGAGAAAAAAATTTACAAAACCAAAAGTGGTTTTTTTTCTGTAAAAGAACCATTTACAAAAACCTCTCTTGGTTTTCAGGAATCTAAGAGGGAAAAGCTCATGGACAGTTGGTGACTTGGATGCCACCTCATCAAATTCAACTTGATGTTCCTTATATCCATCAATGACTCCAGCAATAGCAGATAGGCTTGGAAGATTTTAGATGCATGAAATTGAAACAAATTAAGAATATCTCATATTTTGTAATAAATATGGTGACTATTATTTTGTAAACGATTTATGTAAGTCTCTATAAGACAATTTATGAATAATAAAACAGGGTTGGAATCCCCGCATGTTCCACATGTATATGGCATGGTTTTTTAAACAACCTTTGGTCATATCCCATATGCGATTAATACATATGGTAACAGATGGGAGGGGTGGTGGGGGTGGTGGCCCACCACCACACTATTTATATATATATTTTCTAAAAATAACAATTCAAAACCCATGAACAGGTTTTTAGGGTCATTAGAAAAATTAAATAGGCAACAAATTATCTCATTCCGGAGGCCAGATTTTGTGCGTAGGGTCTTGGTCAATTTGTTGCCTCGTTAAGCCTACCACTTGGCCAAGTTTGACATGAAATTTTACCATGAATAACTTGAACATACAAACTCAGATTTGAGTGTCATTTGCAACGTTGGAATTAGGACTATGAGCACTATTATCGAGTCCTAGTTTTGCTTCCATATGAACACTTTTGTTTTTAGCTATTTTGAGCCCTCTTTGACCTTTGAGAATATTTGGAGCCACTTGGATCATTCCTCCCCACTGATGTGTTTTTGGTCCACCAAAAACTTCAACATAATCTGCAATTGTTTTGTACCTTGTCTGCACGACAAGTGACCTAACAGGTTACACTTACTTCTCATTCACCCTTGTTCTTTAGAGCCATAAGTTATGAACCAACACCTTCATCCTCTGCAAAAATGTAGTACAATATTTTCAAATTAAATGCTCACTTACATGACCAATCATGACCCAAGAACCCCCATACTTATTATGATTTTTTAACACATACTTTGTGGTGAAGTTTTCATCATAATGGAAAAAATACCCCAACTATCAATACTAGGGCAAGACATCATTGGTGATTTAACAAGTGATGGAAAACACATCATCACTTTTACAATTACATTGCAATGCATGACTGACAAATTGAGGCCATGACAAGATATTATAACTAGTAAAACCATTTCTTACTCAATAAAGTGCACCAACAGGAATGTGGCATATTTTATTGTTGAAAATTTTCACTGGTTGGTTTATGCATGGGCGATTTGCCCATAATATGCTACTCTAGATGGAGCCTCCAACATGTGGCTCTTTAATTACTACCTCTGTTGAATTGATTGCGAAAATTCTTCTTCCTCCATACATAATTAATATTCCTCTTTCCCTGATGTGGAGAAGGCCTTTCTCGCCTCATGCTCTTTCTTGATGCAATTCTCTTCCATCACTCAACAACTACATGTTTATGTAAAACAAAAAACTACATAGTTTTCTATGCCATGATTTATGTTCATTATTAAAATGTTTGTAATCAAAATGAAATTTAGAATACTAAGACTTGTTATACCCTTATGGATTGTCTCTGGTGAAATTCTAGTGATGAGAGCTTGCCTTAGCTCTCCCTCTGCAATATTCACTGTCATGGGAGGATTGTGAGGTGTTCCCATCATTATATTTCCTCGACAATTTCAAGAATTTATTGGAAGCTTTTCTTGCCTTCAAGCACTCTCCTTTAGTGTATCCCAAACCTACAAATCAAGGTATGTGAACAACCTCCAATTGTTGAGTCATGCCTTGGCCATTAACACCAAGTCCTCCTCCTTTATACCCCATATTGGTAAGGACTCTCATGCCGGTTCTTATAATGGATACCTCCATGTTTCCAACATAAACAGTGTCATGTGAAAATGAAATTAAAGAATGATCAATATTTTTTACCTCAACTATCGATTCTGAAATAGGTGATGATGGCTTTGCTAAGCCTTTGTTGTGCTTCAATTCTTCCAAAGCCTCTTTCGTGGCTCATAGCTGAAGTTGTAGTCTATGATTCTCCTCTTTCTATTCTTGTAGAAGTCTCCTAAATTCAAAATTCTATGCTTGAAGGCTTTGATTGATCTCCTCATCTCAATGATGAGAAAACAATGAAAATGATGAATGATTATTAGAAGATGTAGATTGAGCATCGTTCCCTTCTCCTTCTTTATCTAGTCCCTCTCTTGCTATTTTCTTCTCATAATATTCATACACTATGTCCACCATTTTTGACATCCTAAGGAATGCCTCGTACATATCTTTGTCATCCTCCACTTTCTTGTTTCACATTAAATTTTTCACACTCACAATTAAAATCAGTGAGAATACCACTTTGATACCAAACTTGATCCAGAATATTTTATCTACCGGAATTAACCAAGATCTTTTACTTATGTGATGTTATAATATTTGCAAGTGAAAGAGCATACAACAACCACATGTGCATGCATGAAAGGAAATAAGTCATAATGATCAGTCATCAAATCAAAGAACACAGACACATTGATAATGAATTTCACCTAGTGTGGGTTATGTATTTGGGCCTAGTGTCAAGAGAGTGGAGGTCGCTTCATCAATTGCTGAAAATAATGATGATGAACATGGCATGTTCTTTGTCATTAAAAGTACAAATACCCTCAACCTAAGTAGTGTGATTCTTCACGAGGTGTTCTCCCTACAAGAACTCTCACTATAATGGGATTTCCTTCAGCATGAGAAGCTAATGAAATATCACATAATGTAGCAACAAGTATCCCTGAACATAATGGTAATAAGGGATCTCAAAAATAAAGACATAATCTTAGTGAATCAAGAATAAATACATGGCATAACTCCAGATTCATATACATCAACTTTCGGTGATGGAAAAAAATGAAAAGCTCATCTACTGAAATGGGTTGCACCAATAAATTATTGGTGATGAATGATACAAAATCGAATGTAAACTTTTCTATTTCTAACACCATTAAATTTTAGATCTTCGGGAATCTTGAAGATTCCCTCAAAGATTCCCTCTTGAAGATGGTCGGAAGATATAATACTCAAAGGAATATTATATGAACAACAATGCAATCCTTGCAAAATTCTAAGAAAAATGATGATAAAGTCAGTCTGGTTCTGAGACTATCAAAATTCGTCCCTTAGAGAATATTTTAGATTCCTCATGATTCCATACATATTCCTTGCTGTTGGATGCTAGAATTGTTTCTGCTCAGATGGAGATTCTGACTACAAGGTTGGACTGCTGGTGAGAAAATGTGTTAAAATTACTATAAACATGACAAATTCTGTCACTAGCATATCTAGCCCTCAAGGGAATATTTTCAACATCTTAAGATTCTCCTGGTTCATGATTTTTCCCTCCGGAAACTCATGGTTCCATTGGTCGGAACTCCGCTCGATGCTCTCTCCCCATCATTGAGAAATTATGCGGGTTTAAGTATTAAAATGTGTGCATAATTTACAAAGAGGTCATTGGGTGCACTGGTTAAAGCTCGAATTAGGAGTCGGGTGGTCAGGGTTCAAATCCCTATAATGGAAAATTCATTTTTTTGATATAAAAAGGGCACATTTTTTTGTAACAATCAGAGGTTTTGGTTTGATACAGTTTAAATATGGTGTAAATTTTTGGTTGGCGTTGTTGTCAAGTGTTGGCACCGTTATGGAACCGCTCGGGTGGTAGGTTAACTCACTAGACCAAGCGGGTTCAACCCATGTCAGTTGAACATGTAACAATATATGGAATGGTTGTTTAAACAACCTTTGGTCATATAACATATTACATTAATACATATGGTAACTGATGGGAGGGGTGGCGGGGGTGGTGTCCTGCCGCCCCACTCTCACCACACCCGCCACCCCTCCCATCAGTTACCATATGTATTAATGGCATATGTTATTGTGCCGCCCCACTCTCTCTCTCTCTCTCTCTCTCTCTATATATATATATATATATATATATATATATATATATATAGAGTGGGGCGGCAGGACACCACCCCCGCCACCCCTCCCATCAGTTACCATATGTATTAATGGCATATGTTATTGCTATAGGTCAATTTAGGCACCATTCCCAATGACCTGGTTAACTGGGCATCATCTCCAAGACCGATGATCAAGGGTCTATCATTCCCTATCATCTCAGTTGCTATATGCCCTAAGACAGGAAACAACATGAATCAAACAAAACTTTTATCAAGCAAGGATTTTCCATGGTTTGAAGCTTATTATTAAACATGTGGGAGCTCACCAACGTAGGCTCTAAGGGGACTAAGTGTGTTGCATATGCAGGTAGCCTTATTCAAGGCTGCTTTGCAAAGCACTTCTTGACATTCAAAGGTGCGCTGGTCACATTGGGAGTGAAATTCTCATTATTCCAGAATCTCCCTTGGCTAGTGTCTTCTAGAAGGGTTCACATGTGTCAAGCTTCGGATCCAAGTGTCCATTTGACATCTACATGAATGGAAACATTTCTTGCCTATTTTTGGAATTCTATTGATTAGAAAACAATCTACAATTCGTCTATAAATTGAACACAGATCTAAGTGTTTGGGAGGAAGAATTTGAGTAGGGAAATGCTGGATAATTTTCAATAGAGAGTTTGATTTGTGGAGCTGCTGCTAGTGAGATTTATGCTGTGATGAGACTTGGGAACTCTGCTGGAAGGTCACTTCAAATCAGTCACTAGGTTGTAACCTCTCCTTCTATCATCAATAAAGAGTACCTCTTGTTTTTCCCTACATGTATCTATGTTTACTTTGATTTTCCATATTGCAATATCTTGGTTGATGAATGTAGTTTATGATTAAATGATTTAGCTAACTAGCTTCAATAGATATCTATATTATTGCATCTTCTGCTGTTTTAGTGTTCTTTCTTGCAGGAAGCATTTAGCCATTTAAAACTGCTTGAATTTGAAGCTGTAGTGGAAGCGATAGAAAGGAGCCATTTGGAAGCGACTGAAACAAGTAAGCATCCAATCCTCTCTGTGTATCTGTTCTGAGTTAGGAGAAATGGTAGTATAGTCTTTCACCTATTGTTCTAGGCTAACACCTGCCTAGGGAAGCGTAATTTATCCGTAGATTACAATTTTGGCCCAACAAATTGGCGACTCTACTGGGGAAAACTTCTCTTGTTTCTAGGTGTTTTAGTCTCTGATCTGCTTTCTAAATCTACCCAGTAGCTGTTTCACATAAAGATTAGACTTTTTCAAAGCTTAATTTACAAATTTGGTGAGACAAATAGTAGCTTTTTCTTTTTTTACTGCACCCAACGCACCCTTGTTTAGGGCACAATGCTTTGCAGAGAACTGTCTCCCTTCTCAACCTACGTTGCAGAGCACTGTCTCCCCTTGGAGACCACGTTGGCTCCTGAAAGGAATAAATCCCCTTGAATTTGACTTTGTATTTTGCTTCAATTCTGTTTGCTGCTATGCTTTGAAAAGTTTGATCCTCAATTGACCAGTGACTCTATATACTTCTTCCTCCTTTGGCTAAAAATTTGCTCAATGTTTGTATGGAAAAGTTTTTCTTTACGATTGAAAAGTTGATTTCAAAGCATTTTTTATGGTCGCATTAAGAATCATTTGCTTTCTAAATAGGAAATTGTCGTAAAATCCTCATTTCCTTGATAGGAGAAATTGTTGTTGAAATCTTCATTTTTCCTTCAAAAGAGAAATTGTTGTTTGTATTCTTCATTTCTTGAAAGTAAAAAGCATTTGAATTATTGATCTAGTGCACCTAGTTTCTTTTATGCATTCATAACATTAAGGAAACTGAAAAGAATAACTTGCATTTTCATGTAGGATTGTGTGTGTTTTGCAAAAGGAACATTAGGAAATCTGCATTTAGCTTGTGATTCATTGAATTTGTTTTCTGTTCGTTGATTTGTTTCCTCACAAACTATTTGCTCTCTTCCCTTAGTAGCTAGGTACTTCATTGAAAAAGTTGAAAGTGAAAGTTTATTTATCATTCTTAGCTGTATTTTAGGAATTTCATATACATCATCGTGGTGAACCTGAAAGGAAAAATGTTAAGCAAGATCAACATAAAATAAATCTCAATTTACTTAACAACGCACTGGAACCATAACGATAACATTTAGAAGGTCTAGGCTAGTGACGTGTTTCGGCATCGTAAAACATAGCAGCTGTCGTTAACTTGTTTGCAATACATTCTGATTGTCATACATCACTCCATGTACATAAGTATATTGTAGCTCGTCCACGTACTCTCAGGTATATCGGGTGGTGTTACAATACGATAAGTATAAAGGGGTGCTCTCACTATGCAGTTTTGCATCAGACAGTGCTAATACGGACTTGGGCCTCCACGTACATTCGGGCATATTTGGGAGGACAAAATTTAGGTGCTATCTGTTAGCCATCAGTAAATTTTGTTTCAGCAAATGATGGCTAAAACAAGTCTTTAATCTTCAAGAAACAAATTTCATAAAAAAATTGTGACTTCTTGAAGCCTCTATGAGTTCTTTACCCTCAAAGAAATCCATTCCACTGATATCCTCTGTCAAAAATCCACTAAGTAACTCTGCTATTATAATTGGTCAGACCTATTGTTCATCATTTTTCCTCCAAAAAACCTTCCATTTCATTCATTATCATTTATTTCAGGTAACCTGCCTCCTCTTCTAAAATTCATTTTTCCCCTTGAAAACCCCTCATGTTCATCAAAAAAATTCCTTTTAGGCCAAGAAAACCATTTTTCTGGTTTGAAATTACCCTATTCTACCTATCGGAACACTAAAAATTCATAAAAACCCCTAAAAAACCTTTAAAAGCCTTCTTCGCCCCTTGTTAGACCTTAAGCCCCCTTGGCTTGAGTCCCTTGCCTTATTTCCTCCATATGTCCAAGCGCTATGACCAAGCACCCAAACCCCCATTGCATCGACATTTCCCCTTTCTTCTTCTCCCTTATCTTTTTATACCGATCCACCAATGCGATTGGCCTCTTTTCCTTGGCTCCTGGTCCCATACTCCTCCACGGGACCATGCCCCAACCCCAAACCTTAGCCCCCGTCGCATCGACACTTTTTCGTTCCTCTTCTAGTCCTTTGTTTCCCTCAGATGTGATCCCCTGAGCGCTTCAACCTAGCTCTTGCTCCATCATATGACTATGTCCCAGTGACTAGGCGCTAGCCCCCATTGCATCGGTGCTATCGCATTCCACATTGCTCCCCCCTCCTGCTAATGCAATCTCCTGAGGGAATTTTTCCTTCGCCCCTGCTCCTCATGTGATCTGACCCCAACCAGATGTTTAAACACAGAGGGGCCACTATTCTGTTCGTAGGTCAAACCCTTGGTGCCTCCGCAGTTGACTCCTTGGGCTGCGGGAAAACCAAGATGAATGGTTATGGTTCGTTGCGGGGGCACACACCTATCTCTTTTCTCCTACCCTCAGCCCCCCCCCCCGCAATAGATCCCAATCATTTATCTATTTCCTAATCCGACGGTTCTCCTTTGAACTGACATCAAATCCCCTCCAGACCCACATCCCACTACCTAGTCCCCTCTCCCAATCACTGGCTGACACCTGGCTTCCACTATTTTTCCCCGTCGAGCACCTTCCACCTGTCATGCTCCCCCATGGCCGTCGGATCTACACCCCTAGATCCAACATCCCACGCATCGTTTCGCGCCCATTTCCCAAAATAAAAAATCGCATGTTATTCGTGTGAAAATGGTGGTTTCATAAGGGACACGTGGTGATAAGTGTATGGTATTGCGTTCGTTCGAGCGAATACCGCTAAACCGCTGAATGCCGCGCGAAAATCATTATTGGTATCATTATTGGTATTACCAAAACCACTTCCCATTCTCGTGCCTGATTTCAAAATTCCTCCATGCTCTCCTACCTATTTTCTTCACTGTTCCACCACGGAACCCTTCCCCTGCATTTCTCCTCCCCCTACATTGCTCCACTGCCACTCCTTGACTTCTGTAAGCAGTATTTTCCAACTACGCAGGGTTTTATAACGTGTTTATTGGTTTTTGTAGGGCTCGATGATAGTTTTAAAGGCCAAAGAGCTTTCTCATGATTCAATAAGAAACATGGATGAAGATTACCACCTCTCAAAGCATAAATAAAGTAGATTAAAGGTTTCCAGGGTCAACTCCATGGTTTGATAGATGCTTTATGAGCACTGGTTATACAAATAAACCCTCCAATGTGCCGAAGCCACCTGTTGTAGCCAGTAATGGAGAGTATCAGGGATTTAAATGATAAAGGATTATGCATAAAGATGGAAGATTAAGGAGATTAACCCAACAATGAAGACCCAAAGCCAAAGAAAAATGGATATTTAATAATGAATACAGTCAGCAGGAATAGATTTTAAAGTATCGAGACATACAGATCAACAAAGAGAGCCTCCAAATTGCACATCAGTGAGGCAATTAATCCATTGAAGTGCCACCTACCAGCTGGTTTGCCTCAAAAGCATACAAAGTTAATGCACAGTCAGAGATATTTTTACAAAGACAGCTTAGAAGTAAATACTAGCTTCTAAATGCCTCAAAGGTCAACTAAAGTAACTGAAAGCAGATGAAAGTTAATATAAAAACAATTATCAGAGTTAAGACATTATAGTTGTCCTCCTTTCGACATCCCAAAGGTCAAGAGGCCTTTATTCTGCATTAAATGATCAAATGGCCCTTCCTTTCACTCCATCTCCTCGATTCATCTATAAATACCAAAGGAAGAGTCCATGCAAGGGGTTGGGTCTTGAATACTTACTTGATGTAAATAGATTTGAGGCTGTTGTTTGGTCAATTTAGTGTGTCCTAAATTTCTACATTTAATTTTTCAATCCGGGATTCGTAAGCTGGTGAAGTGTGGCGCACTATATGTGCAAGATAACCTATTTCTTAACTTTTGTCGTTTTTGGTTTTCTAATGTGAGATGGAAAAAAATAAAAACAAGTATGGTTATGTTTGTTCAAGGAAATGATATCCTTTATAATGATTTACCAACTTGAAACTTCAAAAGGAATTTGAAACATACAATGACAAAACTTGAAAGGAAATGAAAATGTGCTGCTGAAATGAAAATGTGCTGCTAGTCTAATAAATCAAACAATGAACCACTGATCATGAAACTCATTATTCTTGCTGTTGTTCAAACACAAAAGAAACTATCTTGAAGGAGATCCAAAAGTTGCAAAAAAGTAAATCTAAATCAAATTACATCAACTTATCCTTTGATCCCTCATCATTAGTCCAGCTATGATTTTCGGAGGTAACCATAAACAAGTTGAGTAACCCGATATCTAACTTGCAGAAAGTAAACTAATATCAAACTACACATTCCTAATTCAATTCCTCACCATCAGTCCAGCTGTGGCTTTCGGAGGTAACTGAAGATTTCATGAGCAATTTAATATATCTAACTTGCAGAAAGTAAACTAATATCAAACTACACATTCATAATTCAATCCCTCACCATCGGTCAAGCTGTGGCTTTCGATGAGAATAGCTACAGAAGATGTCATGAGCAATTTAATATTTCTAACTTGGAGAAAGTAAACTAATATCAAACTACACATTCATAATTCAATCCCTCACCATCAGTCCAGTTGTGGCTTTCGGAGGTAAATGAAGATGTCATGAGCAATTTAATATATCTAACTTGCAAAAAGTAAACTAATATCAAACTATACATTCATAATTCAATCCCTCACCATTAGTCCAGCTGTGGCTTTCGGAGGTAACTGAAAATGACATGAACAATTTGATATATCTAAATCTAACTACTGAAACAAATGTGCAAGATTGAAATAAAAAAAGCAGTACTGAAATTAAACAGAAACTAAGAAAGTAAATTAGCAGCAGAACAATATTAATTCCATGTCATTAGTCAAAAAGCTATGCAAATGCCTGGGCTGCCTATTTATAACCTGAAACAAGAACACCGATCAGTTAAAAATAACATAAAACATGAGAGATTATAGACAGAAGCAAGATGTAAAGCATGAAGGATTATAAACAGAAATGAAGCATATATACTATGAAAGATGCAATGTATAAACACATGAATGAATTATGGCACAATGGGCTTAAAGAAATAAAACAAGAACTATACAATAATGCACAAAACCTGGTGATGTCCAGGGCCCTCTATGACCTTGGCAAGCGGACTTCAAGTGCAGTACGCTTGGAAACAGAGTCTTCTTATATATTAAAATGTAGTCATAACAGAAAGGTGATATTACGGCACAGTGGCAATGTAATTACATTACAGAGCTATCTGGAGGCTAATGGAGACTAATAAAAACTAAATCTTATGCGTATGCAAACGCGTTATTTATAACTGAAGGTGATGTAACTAATTTCCTAAAGTTTATGCTGATACAAAACACGTAAACCATTACGTCTAGAGATCTAGGATCATGGCCGCGTTGAGGAGTAAATTTATGAAGAGTGGATGTTTGAATTCGGCTTATGGAGCCATGTACATATGTTGATTTGTCTCCCGCAATTCAGAAACGGCCATAGAAATCTCCACGTGACGAGAAACAGAGTCCTATCACCGTGGGACTCTACGGTTGACTTCCACTTGGCCACCTTTGACCGTAGCCTCCTTAGGTGAATTTTCTCGAGCCAATAGGACACGATCCATGTCCACATCATTTCGAACTCTTACCCATGTGGCTCGTTTTACACGCAGACACACCTTAACATAGAGTTTGAGAAAATGGCAGCGGAAAGGGATTCTGCGAAACAAGCTACGGAAAGTGGCAAGATTAGGTAGCTAAATGAGCAAAATCTAAATCAAACAGAGACACAAAAACATAGTTAAAAACCATTTTAGACGCTCTTTTACAATTAATATGCAATGATATTTATGACTTAGAAGGTCCGGGTGAATGAAAAAGGTCTAGAAAGGTGTATAAGAAAGATGCAGATTTGAGACTCAACATACCCCCACTGTGAAGGTGTTGCATGTCCTCATGCAACCAAAATTTGGATAATCCTTCTTCAATTCATATGCCTTGACACTTCAGCCAGTACATCCAGTCCTCTCCTCCTCTTCCTTGGTGCTGCTAACATCCTAGGCTTCTTCATCAAGCACCTGAATTTGATATTAACCAATGCTCTACTTAACTTCTGGCATTTCTTTTTCAATTTTCTGTTCTTTTTCTGCCATAGTCCCAGATGTAGCATGGTATTGTCATGAATGATCTTGTCCAGTTTTCTTTGTTCCTTCAATGCCTCATTTTCATTTTTAATGTGTTTATTTAAAACCTCCAATTCAAATACTTCTTGTTTCAATGATTGGACTAAATCATTTTGTGCTATGTGTGAATTTGAATGGACGAAATGGGGCATGTGTTCTCTCTTTCGAAGATTCTATATAATCATATACTTCCCCTCTTGCTGCTTGGGGTCTATATCAGGTGTCATTTTTATTGGGATGTCCCCAAAATGCCATGAAGGAGAGTTATCTTCAAAATCTGGCTGAGAAGGGCTCACATCAACATCTTGCTGAGAATGGGATGGATTATGTTCAATGTCTGACTGAGAATGAAATGAACCAGGTTCACTAACTGACTGAGAGTGAGATGGACTATGGTCAGCTGAGGACTATTCAGATGTTTCCTCTCCCAAATCAATGAAATGAGGACCCTTCATTTGCGTTTTCCTCAATTTCCCCTTAAGTCTGGAACTTCTTCTCACACACTGTGGACCACTGTCCTTTTGCTTTTATTTCCCTTTCTCTGTCTTCTTGGCCATAGATGACTGTTTTTGAAGATGAACTAATCTTTCAGATAACACTTGATGATCTTCTTCTTCGGAGGAAGGGATTTGATGTATAGCCTCAATACTTTTTCTCTCTTTTGGTGTTATTGGCTTCTTACCCTTAGTTTCTTTCTTCTTCCTCTTTGACAGTCTCTCTTCCCTTTCAGTTCTTTCAATTGTAGTAGTAGGAGTATTTTGGATTTCATCATTTGTTCTCTTTCTCCTACTCCTTCTTGATATGCTACCTTCAGGAATTTCTTGAGTATGAGTACTTTGAGTTTCATCATTTATTCTTTTTCTCCTACTCCTTCTTGATGTGCTACCTTCAGGAATTTCCTGAGGTTCCTCAAATAAATTTCTAATCAAAAATTGTTCACATGTGTCTTTCTTCTCCTTTAACTCTTTTTCAATCAAAATTTTTACAGTAGTGGTGATATAGATGTGGTTCTACATCTCCCTACAGAAATATATACGAGCATTGATCCATGACCATTTTCTTGAGCTATTTAATAGAAAATATGGGAGATTGAGAGTTTGAATTATCACAGAAAATTCATGACAATCCGGTGGTACATACATGGACCCAAAGCGGCCTTCCACAGGTAATGAATTTTTGAACAACTAAGCGGCCAGAGATAGCCCATTCCTCTTTTCAATGCATGAGCAGGGAATTCCTCTCTTTTAAAAATAGTTATGTCCATACATTGGTTTTTAGTAAGATTACTATAAGGCTGTCACTAATGCTTTTATTTTTAAACCAACGCTCACCCTCTTGAGGAAGTTTCGTGGCAGTTGCTATAGATGCCTCGTTCACTGCAAACTTAAGGTCTCCAATCTCTACTTCTAGGCCATTGAACGACCTTGCAAATGCTTTTGTCACTTATTTATGATAACCTCTGAACTTTTGGATAAACCGCAGCCACTTTGATTTCTTCAATATATCCCTTACTTGCGGATATCCCTCCATGAATTTAGGACCTTCTGGTTTTGCTCTTAGCAATTTACCCATCTTTCTTTCTGCTCTTCAAAAATTTGCCTGCATGAGGGTTCAATGGAAATAGAACGGCTGAATGCACGGAGATGAGCACAATGACTATAGGTAGATATCGAAGAGTGGATATACAGGCTGTAGCGTAATAGAGAACGAAGTGGAGTGAGACAGAACAGAGAGGGGTTTCGTGAGCACAGCAGAGATACGGCTGTGAGATTAACAGAACAATAGGAGGAGTATAACACATCCGACAATGATTTGAAATTTGGTGGCTGTAAAATAAATGTGAGCACGTTTAAACAACGGCTATGGATTTATGCGGCTGTAAGAGTCCGTGGTCAAATCAACTACGTCTCATTATCACCGGTGGAATATCGGAGTATGAGTGAAGATCAGGGGTTTCTAAGCGGGGTTGTGCGGTAAAATGAATCTGCGGAAGGATCATATGGAGATCATGAAAGGGTTACGGGAGTTGTCAATATAATCATTGCACATAATGGATGGAGCTTATGGTTTAGAACTATATAAAAATGTGTTTTCAATGCTATTTGAAATGAATTTTACTCATACCTTGGAATCTTTGCCTTTATCCTTGGTCTTCAATTTGTTGCTCCTCTTTGAATGCTCCATGTCTTCATAATTGATCCTCTCACCTGCATTTTATTTCATGATTATGGAAATAACATCTAGATGTACATTCTTTTGAAAACAAAGTAGTAGCTGTGGAATCTGCTTCTGGCTGCGGAAACTGGTGTCAGCTGTGGAAACAGATGTCAGCTGCGGAAACTGACACAGCTATTATTTGAGTGAATGGAAATGAATGGATGACAAATGACTGAATGGAATGGTCATGAAAAAGAATTTTATTGGTGAAAATGGAATGAAAAATGAAGTGAAATGGAATGAAGTGGAGTGAAGTGAAGTGAAATGAAATAGAATGGAATGGAGTGGGTGGTCACAAGACTTGTGAAATGAAAGAGAGAGATTTTTTTTATTTTTTTTTGGAAAATATAGGGTGTCAGGTGTTCCTGATTTTCACCCAATATTTTATGTATAAGATTGCCAATTAGTGATTGGTTTTCAGGCTTATACAATTTCTTTTTCTTTGAAAATAACAAAAGTATGTTTGGTGGAGAAGAAGAATTACATACCAGCGATTACTAATTTTCTTGAAACATTTTGACAAAATCCTCTTTTTGAGAGTGGCTTATAGAAGTCTTTCCAAACTATGGCCATTTCTCGATACAAAAGAGGGTTTGGAACTCACTCTAATGGTCTTGATTCTTCTGCTCCATTGTTAAAGATCTTGTCAATCTCATATGGCCCCAAGCCAGATGAGGTACGAAATTTTCCTTGGAAATCATGTTTAAACTTGAATCAAATAACAATGCCCAATCTCCTTCTTAAAACTTCTTCTCTTCATTTGATGTACTTTTCATGCCGCATTTAGCTCTTTGATATTGAACTAGATCGGTTCTTAAAATTGCTTCTTGTCCGATCTCATCTAGCTCATTCAATTGCTCCATTCTATGCTTTTACGGGCTTCGATAAGTTCATCCCCAATTGAGTTTGCTATCTTGAAGGTCTTGACTTGGAACTCAATGGGGGAGCAAGACTTCTTTCCCATAAACAAGTTCATAGGGAGAATGTCTTGTTGTATTTCTCCATGTAGTTACGTAGGCAGCCACAAGGCTTGGGAAGCCTTTACGCCCAATCTCTTCTATGTAGATGAACAATTTTGGTGATGATACTTTCAAGAACTTTGCAATGTAGAGCTCCACTTGACCATTTGCTTGCGGATGGTAAGGAGAATAGATAAGTGCTTGATTTTGTATTCTTCCATCAATTTATCCACTGGGTTGGATGTGAATTGGCTTCACTTGATCCGTCTACAATTTCTCTTGGAACACACAAAGCGGTAAAAATATATCCTCTATAAAGAAAATGAACAATTGAGATTTTCGGTAGCGGTCTACTAATGCTTTGGCTTCTACCCATTTAGTAACATAATCAAGTACTGAAACCAATATATATTTCTTTTGCTTAGATGGGTGGATTAATAGGTCCAATGAAATCTAAAGCCCATTTTTCAAAGGGTTCAGCATGAGTACCTGTGAGGTGCATATGGCACATTTCATTTGAAAGGAGTAGGTTTCCACTACTCTTTGTGCAAATTGATCACACCTTTTGACATATTGTTTTGCATCTTTGAAGAGGGAAGGCACTAATAATATCCTAAAGAGAGGATTTTATGGGCCGTCCTTTTGTCTACGCAAAGTGTCGCGCCTCATGGTTCATCATGACACATGCCTTAAGAATATCAGGGCATTTCATCTTCACTGACACATCTTACGATCACAAGATTTGGCCTGTTTTAAACAATTAGATTAGAAATCCATGAATATTTTGAACTCTCTGAATAATTTTTCGTTTTTCATTTGGAAATAAATGTGAAAGCGGTCCCGTAACTAACAAATAGTTAGCAATATCTGCATACCAAGGAGTGTACTTAATAGTTCTTGCAAACAAGTATTCATCGAGGACACTTATCCTCTACTGAGGAGAATCTTCTTTAGTATTCTGAATCCTAGACAAGAAATGCAGCTCATCTGTATTTTTTTTCCTGGTCTATCCAACACGAGTAATATTGAATTCTTGCAAAAGTAAGAGCCACATATTGTCACTCTTTTACGCGCATTAATGTAAGGGTTTGTTCATTAAAATATCTAATTGCAGAGATAGTCAAAGTATGAATAAAAAGTTTCATAGCATGTTATGTAATGTCTAAACTTAGTAATTGCATGAACAATGCTAAAGAAAGTTTTTTTTCGATCACAGTATAGTTTAACTACGTAGGAGTCAAATTTTTCTTTGGTATAATAAATGGCATAAGGAACTAAATATTTTTGACCCAACACAACTCCTAGAGTTGTATACTGAAGCTTATCACGATAGAAATATGGAAAGGGAGTTTCCAATTTGGTTCTCTTAAAATAGGTGCTTCAGGATATTCTTGTTTTCAAAAGTTTCAAGGTTTGATTGACATTCGGGATCCCATTTGAATTCACAATCTTTTTTTAAGCAATTTGAAGAGTGGAGATGCTATTTTAGTGAAGTTTTCTATAAATCTTCTATAGTAACCTGAGTAAATCCTAGTAAACTTCTAACATCTCTTTGACAATTCGAATAGGTAACTTGGAGATGACTTCGAAAGCTTTACTTTGAGCTCTATCAACCTGTAATCCAATCTCTACAGAGAATATGATAGCCCCAGAAAACGGAAATCACTTGATAAACATCATAAAGAATTTTTCATGGCTTAATGAAAAGGTTTGTTTCTTTACATCTTATAAGAACTTTTTCCAAATTTTCTAATGCCTCTTCAAATGAATTACCATAAAATGTAAAATCATCCCATATAAACCTCTACACGATCATGGATTAGATGAAGAAAAAATTCCTAAATCTTGCTCTTTGGAATGTTGCAGTGCAGTTACATAACTAAAAGGAAGCACTTTCGGTGAGGCCCAAAAGTTCCCCATGGACAAGTAAATGTGGTCTTATCTTGGAGAGTCTTTAGGTGCTACACGAGATTTGATTATAGCCACTAAAACCATCCAAGAATGAAAAGTACTTTTTACTGCTAATGTGTCTAATACGATCGATAAAAGGCAAAGGAAAGTGATCCTTCAAAGTTGCTTTGTTCAATTCCTAACGTAATCAATGCATACCCTCCATTTAGCATTCTTTTTAGGTACTATAACCAGAAAGGAGAAACCCATCGACTGCTATCTGAAATTGGATAAATGAAGTTTACATTGAGTAATTTTTGGAGCTCTTCTTTCACTATCTCCCTAAGATTTGGATTCATCCTTCTTTGAGGTTGTCTACGATTGGTCTCTTGTTTTCCTCAATATAGATATGATGGATGCAAGTCTTAGGATGTAAATACTACTTCATGTCAGAGTATACTCCCATGCAAATGCGGTAGAATGTTTTTGCAAAGATTTTGGTTAGTTCTTCTTGTTGTGACTTTTTCCAAATGTTTGTTGGTATTCAATGTTTTTCTGGAAAAATCTCAATAGTAGAACTACCAAACTCTTACCATAGAGTAAAGAGACATTTGTCTTGAAGTGATAAATATTCTATGTCGATTCCAAGCGAGGTGAAATTGTGTGGGGTCATATTACGAAGATGTCTCAAAATTTTCTAATGTGTTCGAGAATTTGACTATCCTCTGCTTGATTTTAGAAATGGTAAAGACGAGGTTGTATAATGTCATCATCATCGACACGATTCATTGTCTCCTACTTCCGTAATTGCTTTTTCTTTGGAGGATACAAATTGAATTTCTTTGTCGAGATTACCATTAGAAATGTACATATCCCCCGGATCTACAACTAATAAAAGCATCGAGATTTGTGGCTAGCCAAGAGTCTTCCTAAGATGTAAGTGGGTGCCCTCTAGATTACTCTTGGGAGTAAAAATCATAAAATCTTTGGATATTCCCAAGAATCTAAGAGGCCGAAATATCTTCTAATACACCATCTGGTTTTTAATAATTGATCGATCTGCAAGTTGCGGTAAAGTAGGTGTAAAAGAAGGTTAGGAAGTTTTAGGCTTGGTCCATAGTCTATCTACTCATAATGTTAATAGCTTTTGGCTCCTAAGTCAATCAATGTGTTTGGAATTTCTATCCCATTTATATGTGTCTTGACAATTAGGACTTCACGGATCTACATGCTTATGCATGGTAATTTTTCCCATCATAATATCTGCAGTTTTTCCTACCGGATTGGATTCTTCTTGTGTCTTTTAGTTTCCTTCCTGGTCTTTTGAAACTCAACTCCTTTATTGTTTTTGCTAAAATAGGAATACGCTCGAATGGCTTGTAGACGAGGGAATCTTGATACAACACGTTCTTCAATTCATCTAGAAAATCATAGTTGAGGCAACAAGATTTTTCCACCCCCTTGTCAATTTGTAGTCTTTCACGGGAAAAGGAGGTGTATATGAAGATGCACGGAGTTGCTCAACTATAGGAGTTGTGGGTGTTAACTTTTCTTTTCTTTTTTATTTGTTTGAATTTTGAAGAGATTCTTCCTCGGAACCCTTATTGACCTTAAGAGAGTCCTCCTCGGAGGTATCTTGCTCTTGAATATATATAGAAGGTTTTTCTAAATTCTACCACCGGATCCGAGTTGTACATGCGTTGAGAGGAACAATCGCAATATAGGTAGGAAATTGTTGTCCTTCTACCATGTAAGTATTACGAGGATTTTTATTGTTAGGATTTGGCAATGGGTGGCAGGCTGGAAGTTAGGATTTGTCTTTTGTTGGTATGGGAGCATGAGTTGAGGATTTGGATTTTGTTGAGAAGGTTGTTATTGTGGAAATGGCAATGAAAATTGTGGATTTACATTTGGAAGTTGTGGAGCTTGTTGATTTTGAAAAGATGGAGGATATTGATAAAATTGAGAAAATATCCCATAAGGATTTTGCATCCCTTGTACCCATGGCTGATATGGATTTTGATGTTGGGGCCAAGTTTTTTGCCAAGGATTCCAATTTTGCGTGTGAGGTTTGAAGATTCATAGGGTTGTTAAACCTTTGAGTTTTTTGTCCACCTGCCAAGGTCTCACTTGCAACAAAGCAAAGAGCAGATTCTCTGCGAGATTTGGGTCTTCTTGAAATTCAACATTTGAGTCCAGGAATTGAAGGACAATCCTTGATCTCATGATTCTCTGAGCAAATCATACATGTTTCTACAACTTTTGCATCCAAGGGACATTCCCTTAAAGCATGTTTCTTCCTACATTTCAGACAAAAGATGGCTAAAGCATTTGTTTCTGCTTTCTGCTTGTTTTGGATTTTAAGGGTGTCTAGTTGTTCACTAAGGCTCCCTAAGATATCAGTTTTGAATTCATCAAGCATATTACCAATCTCTGCCCTACTTACTGATCCAGTTGCAGATTTGTTAGCCCTAAGAAGAGAAGGATCCCTAGGCCCTTTTCCTGTTTTAGATTTTCCTCTTGAGAGATGGACACATAGTTCTGTTATGTCACGAAGTGGAA
This sequence comes from Pinus albicaulis, assembly GCA_034641835.2. Classification (NCBI taxonomy): domain Eukaryota; kingdom Viridiplantae; phylum Streptophyta; class Pinopsida; order Pinales; family Pinaceae; genus Pinus; species Pinus albicaulis. The sequence goes on from CM076570.1 coordinate 1,592,192,709, forward strand.
GTTGAGAAATGTCTCCTTTCCCCATCATGTTTAAAATATCTATCCATTCATCTCTAATGGCTTTTAATATGAGGGCTTTCAAGGTTTCATCATCTAAGTTGCTCATCTTTTCTCTTTTCAATTTGTATTGAAATCTTTCAAGTAAATCTTCCAAATTTTCATCTTCTTTTTGCATCATTTTGAATACCTCATCCTTGTGATTGGTGGGCATACAATAGTCCAAGTATATATCCAAAAATGTTTTTTTCATATCATTTCAAGTCCTAATAGATTGAGTAGCTAATCCCATGAACCATTTCAAAGCAGCTCCCTTCAAAGTTGAAGGAAACAGTTTGAGTTTTTGAGAGTCTTCCATATAGTCATAGGTTTTGGCACACGACTTCAAACTCAAACAGAAATGTTTCAGGATCCTCACTTCGAAATCCATAAAAGTTAGGGAGAACAGATGGTGAGATATTTTTCATCGTTTTATGAGTTTCCTCATCAACTATAGGGAATCCAAACAAGTTGTCTCCTTCCCTATTTCTTCCATTATTTCCTTCACCATTGTTGTCTCCATTGTTTCCTCCTCCTCTACCTCTACCTCTAAATCCATCTATTATTTCCTCTACCATGATAGTTTCTTTAGAGTCCTTAAAGTCCTCTGATTCTTCTATCAAGGGAGGATGAGAGGGAGTCTCTTCCTTTTCTAAATGAGATTTGGTAGGTGGTATAGGAGAATCCTCTAATTCAGCTGCTCCTTGAATTTCAAAAATCTTAAGGCTAGGGGTAGATGGTGGTGAATCTGGTCTATGCCTTGAAGAAGATGGAGTTGTAAAAATCGAACTCTTGGCTTTAGCTATAAACCTTCCCCTAGAATCTCTTGCTCTATGCATGTCATTTTTTTATTTTTAAAATTTGGGCTAATAATTCTCTTTCTGATCTTCCAGGTCACACTAGGTGCAAGAAGAGAGCATACTTAAGAAATTACTAAACCAATAACTCTCTTTTCTAATCCTCCAGATCACACTAGGTGCAAGAGGAGAGCATACTTCAAGAAGTTATCAAGTTTTCCCTTCTTTTGTTATTTTGTTTTTTTTTTTTAAAGAAAATTGGCTACCTAGTTACACTTCCCCGGCAACGGCGCCAAAATGTTTGGTCAATTTAGTGTGTCCTAAATTGCTACATTAATTTATCAATCCGGGATTCGTAAGCTGATGAAGTGTGGCGCACTATATGTGCAAGATAACCTATTTCTTATCTTTTTGTCGTTTTTAGTTTTCTAATGTGAGATGGAAATTTTAAAATAAAAACAAGTATGGTTATGATTGTTCAAGGCAATGATATCCTTTATAATGATTTACCAACTTGAAACTTCAAAAGGAATTTGAAACATACAATGACAAAACTTGAAAGGAAATGAAAATGTGTTAAGCCGAAATGAAAATGTGCCGCTAGTCTAATAAATCAAACAATGAACCACCGATCATGAAACTCATTATTCTTGTCACGGTTTCAAAACACAAAAGAAACTATGCTTAAAGAAATCCAGAAATTGCAACAAAGTAAATCTAAATCAAATTACATCAACTTATATTCTGATCCCTCGCCATTAGTCCAGCTATGGCTTTCGGAGGTAACCATAAACAACTTGAGCAATCTGATATCTAATTTGCAGAAAAAGAAATTAATATCAAACTACACACTCATACTTCAATCCCTCACCATCAGTCCAGCTGTGGCTTTCGGAGGTAACTGAAAATGACATGAGCAATTTAATATATCTAACTTGTAGAAAGTAAACTAATATCAAACTACACACTCATACTTCAATCCCTCACCATCAGTCCAGCTGTGGCTTTCGGAGGTAACTGAAAATGACATGAGCAATTTAATATATCTAACTTGCGGAAAGTAAACTAATATCAAACTACACACTCATACTTCAATCCCTCACCATCAGTCCAGCTGTGGCTTTCGGAGGTAACTGAAAATGACATGAGCAATTTAATATATCTAACTTGCAGAAAGTAAACTAATATAAAACTACACATTCATACTTCAATCCCTCACCATCAGTCCAGCTGTGGCTTTCGGAGGTAACTGAAAATGACATGAGCAATTTAATATATCTAAATCTAACTATTGAAACAAATGTGCAAGACTGAAATAAACAAAGCAGTGCTGGAATTAAACAAAAAGTAAATTAGCAGCAGAACAATATTGATTCCATGTCATTAGTCAAAAGATATGCAAATGCCCGGGCTTCCTATTTGAAATCTGAAACAAGAACATTGATCAGTTAACATAAAACATGAAATATTATGGACAGAAGTAAGATGTAAAGCATGAAAGATTATAAACAGAGATGAAGCATAAATACTATGAAAGATGCAATGTATAAACACATGAATGACTTATGGCACAATGAGCTTAAAGAAATAAAACAAGAACTATACAATAATGCACAAAACCTCAGCGTGTGTAGGGGCCCTCTACACCAGCCTTGGCAACAGACTTCAAGTACGAATTACGCTTGGAAACAGAGTCTTCTTATATATTAAAATGCAGTCATAACAGCAAGGTGATATTACGGCACAGTGGCAGCGTAATTACATTGCAGAGCTAATGGAGACCAATAAAAACTAACTCTTATGCGTATGAAAACGCGTTATTTATAACTGAAGGTGATGTAACTAATTTCCTAAAGTTTATGCTGATACAAAACACGTAAACCATTACGTCCAGAGATCTAGGATCATGGCCGCGTTGAGGAGTAAATTTATGAAGAGTGGATGTTTGAATTCGGCTTATGGAGCCATGTACAGATGTTGATTTGTCTCCCGCAATTCAAAAAAAGCCATAGAAATCTCCACGTGACGAGAAACAGAGTCCTGTCACCGTGGGACTCTACGGTTGACTTCCACTTGGCCACCTTTGACCGTAGCCTCCTTAGGTGAATTTGCTCGAGCCAATAGGATACGATCCATGTCCACATCATTTCTGACTTGCCCATGTGGCTCGTTTTACCTGAAGACACCTGTAACATAGAGTTTCACAAAATGGCTGCGGAAAGTTGCAGAAGCTGCGGAAAGTGGCAAGATTCCGCAGCTAAATGAGAAAAATCTAAATCAAACAGCAGACACAAAAATATAGTTAAAAACCATTTTAGATGCTCTTTTTCAATTAATATACAATGATATTGACAACTTGGGAGGTTCAGGTGAATGAAAAAGGTATAGAAAGGTGTATAGAAAAGATGCAGATTTGAGACTCAACAGCTGTTGAAGCTCTGATTGTAATTGAAGAAGGATAGGCTTAGAAGATGAGTTTGTAGTTGTAAAGACCCATCGGACTAGAATATTGTGACTGGTTTGAACATCAAATATACAAGCTGATTTATGGGATCCTGGTCTTTGTTAATGGTGATGTGTTTCTTACTGTAATTTTCATTTTACTTATGTTTTCAATTCTATCCACTTTCTTTGATAAAAAATAGGAAAAATAGAGTAGGATTTACTGTCAAAGTACCCTGTCTCTCACTGATAAGTTTTATCTCAATGTTTTCTTTTGATTGTGTTTCAATGGTAATTCAATAGAGTATAACTAGTGAAGTGTTGGTGAGCCCATGTTTCCTGAGTATAACTTGAGATATTGTCTTTGAAATTTCTTGAAAAGTCTCCTAATTAAAGTTGAGCTAGAGAAGTCTATGGTTAGCCTTGTCCTTTAGTTTATCTCCAACAATTGCTTTGAAAGTTTCATTGAAGAGTATGTCAAAAGCAGGCTAGGTTCAAAATCCTTACCTGATCTTAGCCTACTTTTTATGTTCATCTTGAATGTTTTTTCTTTGAGAATATGCTGAAAGCAGACTATGTTAAAAGTCCTGATTTGATCTTAAGCTATCCTTTTTTTAAATTTTTTCCCTTGGGAATATGCTGAAAGCAGGCTAAGTTAGGAGGGACTACATCTCTGGGCCTTACTGTCAAGATGGTGTAGGGTGCTGCAATAAAAGTCTTTACTTGATCTTAGGCTATTCTTTGTTTTCTCTTGAGTGTATGCTGAAAGCAGGCTAGATTCAAAGTTCTTACCTAATCTTAAGCTGCCCTTTGTTTTTCTTATATGTTCATTTCTTTCACACTTCTCAATGTTCCATACCATAAATCAATTTAAATAAATCCTTTGACATAGATGACTTGCCCCATAGACCACTCTTGAAACTTTTTGTGCAATTAAATCCTCTTGTGACTCCATAGCCCAATGGACTGATACTGTCCCTGACTTATCCTATCAGCTGAGCCATTATTCCAACTCACTCACACCTTCACCCCTCATTGGACTTCCTTCATTTTGATAATATTCTACCCCAACCAAAACAAAAAAAACTCCTTGTAATTCATAACTAGCCTAATATCCCATCAAATCTCAAAGACATATCTTTTGAAAACACTTATATAGAGAGATCCCTCTCTGAATCTAGGAGAGCTCGATCCTAGGATTCCAAAGTGGTTTGATGTTTGCCCAGCATAATTATTCTTACCAATCTTGCAAAATTACAGAGGCCTAACATATTGGCGACCATACTGGGGAGTATTTTAGTAATAGATAACTTCACAACTCAATGAACCCCTATTTCTAAATGAGACAAGTGTCACCAAGACTGGTTATTATTGGTTGTTGATGGTGAACAACAACCAAAGCTTGAAAAAAAGTTAAAATCCTTCACCTGGTGACTCCATTGGTGTTCAGTAGGCCGCTGACCCCACTAATTTTTCCTGAGACTCCACTGGGAAATTTTTTCATCCTTCAAACATTATTCGAATCCAGTTAAGAAAACTTGGAGGATTGAGTTTTCTTTGAAAAGGATTAGTTAGGGTTTAAAAGACTGTCATACTTGGTTGAACTTTTCTCATGATTGGGTCTAAAAGCACCACATAGTGTCTTCTAGAAAGATTTATACTAGAGCCTATCCTAACCCAAATCCTCCTGAGATAGTTGATAATACAGAAAATATCCTTAGGAAATCTCATAAATCCAAGACCTCAACTATTGTTAGACCAATTCATAGAGCTAACTCCGTCCCTGAAAATCTCTTAGCTCTACAAGATACATAAGTTGACTTAAGAAACCCATTCAGAACTAGGTCACTCGATGATATAGATCATATAGACTTTGAGTCTCCACACTCACCCCAACATAGTGGTGAACATCTAGGTAGCAGAGAAACCACTCCACCTGATCTGTATTTCATTCATAACTTTGGTTTTTCTCATCCTAGATCTTCTCTATAGTATTTTGTTGGTCCAAGTACTTCTGCTATTCACACACCCTCTATTCAAACTACTCCATTTCATCCTCCTACCCCTTTCATAAACCCTCCACTTGTAAACCCCCCACTTTTTCCACAACCTCCTATCATGGCATCATGGTACACTCCTCTAGTCCTTCCTTTACCTTTAGTAGCCACCAGACTATTAGTCAAAAATTCCCCATTTCATTGGAAGTGAAGCCACTACTACTCAACATCATGTGGACAAGTTGAATGATGCTTTTTATTACATGGAGGTAGAAGAGGAGACCATTAAGATGAGAATATTTGCCCAAAGTTTAGGAGGAGAAGCCAAGAAATGGTTTAAGGGTTTAACTCCTAATAGCATCAAAGATATCCCTTCCTTACATCAAACATTCATAAAAAAATGGGAAATTAGGAAGAACCCTCTTCAAATACTTTCATATTACAACAACCTCAAGAGAAACCCGGGGGAAAGTGTTCAAAATTATTGCACTAGATTCAATAGTGTTTATAATGCACTACCCCTAGATTTGAAACCTCCACAAGGCTTGGCCTTGGCTAAATTCCCTGAAGGATTTGATCCAGAAATGGCCTTTTAGCTAAAAGAAAGGGATCCCTTAACTTTAGAAGATATGCAAAAGGGAGCTCTTAGTGTAGAAGCTAATCTGATTGAGAAAAGAGCAAGGATGAGGACTGAAAAGAAGGTATCATTTAGGGAGGAGGCTGCACCTTCCATGTCTACTTCAAAGATAGAAAGGATGATGAAAGCTATGATGGAAAGGATGAGCATATTTGAAAGAACTCCTCAAAATAGGAATCAAAATCAGAATTTTAGGAGAAATCAACCTCAGAATAGACAAAGAGATGCTAATCAGCATATGAGACCTCCTTTTCAAGAAAATTATATTGATGAGGATGAAGAAACAAATGAGCAAACAGAGGAAGGTAACATAAACATGTTGGGAGTAACCAATGAGGATTCTGATTTCCCCCAGGAAAGTAAACAAGGTCTATACACACCCTATGATGATAGAAAACCAGAAACTAAATACTATGAACAAGATTCTGAAAATTCCATCATAGGAGAGCCCAAAAAATATGACCTAAGAAGTAAAAAGAACCCAGAAAACCTCAAAAATAAAACCTCTGATAATTCTGCGAAAAACAGCCCTATAAACACTTCTAAAAAGACAACAAAAAAGCATAAAAAAGTGGCTGAAAGTTCTGATTCTATCAAGGGAAAAGACACCCAAATCAATGAAAAATAGGGTAGTGACCTTAGCAACACTAGCATTTCAGCTATTGCTCTTGAAAAAACCATTCTGACTGCTGCTAAGTGTAGAAATCAGCAAGCTGATTTTGCTGATAAAGGTGTGACTAACAAGGCTGAATCAAACATTTTAAAAAATCAGATCCCCTTTAGCATAGAGAATTAAATTTCCAAAATCAAAATCTCTATCCCACTTACTGAGTTAGTCACTCAAAATGTATATAGAGGTCAAGTTTTGAAAGCCTTGAACATAGAAAATGTTCATGACACTGTTAATTTAAATGATGATACTCTATAACTTCTGTTCGGTCCCAAAATTGAAGGGAAATTTCAAGAAGGAATTACCCCTCCATTCTATGTCAGTTTGAATATCCATGATAATATTTTACACAGTGCTATGCATGATTCAGGGGCTTCTCATAACCTCATGCCAAAAGTAATCAAGGAGAGATTAGGCCTTGAGATAACCAGACCATATAAAGATTTGTATTCTTTTGACTCCAGTAGGGTAAAATGCTTAGGCCTGATCAAAGATCTTTGTGTAAACCTGACCCAAATCCCAGCCAAATGCATAGTGATGGATGTGCTAGTGGCTAATGTACCCCCCAAATATGGCATGCTTCTTTCAAGATCATGGGGTGTTAAGTTACAAGGTACTATGCAGATGGATATGACTTATGCCACCATCCCTATCTTCAGTCAACCTAGAAGACTTTATAAGGAAATCCACATGAAATACATGGTGAGAAGTCAATAAAGACCTGAGAACTCCCCTCTTTATTCTATACATACTGACCTTGACTCATTCATTATTTATAATGATGAGATTTCCAATGAGAAAGAGTTAATCAATGAAACATCTACCAAAGTGGAAATCATAGATGAAGAGGAAAACAAGGGGAAAACTAAAAGATAGTTTGTTAATTCAGAAAATCATAGCAAACAGATCACAGGTCTTGAATATCAAAACAAAACTGAACATAGTAACAATCCTGAGAATCAATGAATAAACCCTCAAAACATTGAAGATCTTGAGGAACCAAACAAAGATAAACATAGTGCAGACCCATAGGAACAACACGGTCACAGTTTATGCCAACAAAATAGAGAGGAAAACAATGAAATTTATGACAAAATAGAAAACAGTCCTCTTTGAAGTATGAGCTTTAATGGGTCTTGCTCTAAAAATGGTGCAGGAGCAGGCATATGGGTACATAACACTGAAAACAATTACACTGAAGGTCATTCCTATAGGTTGAATTTCCAATGTACAGATAACATTGTAGAGTATGAAGCTCTCCTTTTGGGCCTGCGTTTGCTGAAAAAACTAGGGGCCAAAAGGATAACAGTTCATGGAGATTCAGAATTGATAATTAGGCAAGTGAATGGGGAATACACTGCTAAACACCCCAGACTTAGAGCCTATAGAGATGATGTTATGGGCTTGTTAAAAAAATTTGCTGAGTTCCATCTTACCTTTGTCCCAAGGAACCAAAACATTCTAGACAATGGATTAGCCTTTGCTGCTAGAACTTGCCTTACACCTTATGAAACCAAGCAATGCACCAAACAAGTCAAATATAGACCAGCTGTCCCGGATAATGAAAAATACTGGCAAGTTTTTGATGGAGATAAACAAATAGAGGACTTCCTACAGTCCAAAAATGAATTTGAACTACCAAACTCAGGTTCAGAGTGTAAACAAGACTGTTCTACCGAAGAAAACCCACTTGTTGAAGAAGAAAAGTCTCCTGAGATTGCTGAAATAAATCTGTTAATTGATAGTCCCAAAAACACAACAGAGAAAGGCACAGGCTCAGAAAATGAAGACTTAGAAGTGCTAAAATCTAAAAATCAAAGCTTGCCAAAAGGACTGGTCCCATTAGAAGAATTTTTTGACTTCAATGATGTTTCCAAAAAGCCAAAACTTGAACCAGTTGAGGCTGAAGTGGAAGAATGCAACGTAGGCAGTGAAGAAGAACCCAAAATGATCCAACTATCTAAAATGTTGCTTGCTCATATTAAACTGAAATACATTGAGCTTGTTGGTCACATATAAAATTTGTTCTATCAAAAGGTGGCCAAAACATTGTTCAGCCTTCAAGAGACAGTTTTATTGCCAAAATGTTATCTCTTGAAGCCTCTGGAAGATCTCATGCCCATGTCTAAAAATATTCACTACTGTTTCCCTTCAGAACTCAGAAATTCTGCTGAAAATTCTATGAGAAAGACTGTTGCAAAATCCCCTTTCTCCCCTTCCTCCATTCAAAAACTAACCTTCATTTTTACTCTCTTTTTCCCCATCATTTTCCTCATTTCCCCTTCATATAATCCACCTTGCATAGTTTAAAACTCCTTTTTAAACTATATCGAAACCCTCAAAACCCTTGAAAACCATTGAAAATCTATGAAAAAACCCATTTTTTATTAAGGACTTAAGCCCCCTTGGGCTAAGTCTTAAACCACTTCCCCACCATACGCTTTGGTGCTAGAACCAAGCACTAACCCCTTTCAGCGCTAATCGCATCGAAAAGTCCCACCGTGATCACCATTATGTTGGAGTCTCGTGTTTTGATAGTTTGGAAAATCAAAAGACAAGGCAACATCAAAACCAATCTTTAGAGTTCCAGGATCTAGTCCTCCTGTTCTCAGAGAGGGATCTCTCAAATGTTTATTTGCAAAGGTTTATCTTGTGTGCTTAGAGTATTTGTTTTAGACTAGTTATTAAGTGCAAGTGTTTGTTTGATTGTTGGTTGATTGATGTAGTTGCTGAACATTGAGATCTAATTGAGCTTGAGACTTCTATCTGTAAATAGTGTTCACTGGCCCTTGGAGCTCTGCTTGTGATAGACTCAGTTAGTCTGGGGAGTGTAGATGATTGCTAAACTAAAGCATTGGAATTAAAGCTGTAACTGGTTTGGAGCATCAATACAAGCTGATTTATGGGATCTTGGTCTATGTTGATGGTGATGTTTTTCTCATTGTAACTCGTCATTTTGTTTCTTCTTTCACTATGTTTCATCTTCTCTTATAAATAACAACATGCATAGAGTTAGGACCTACTGTTTATTAGTAACCTTCTATGACTGAAAATCTTTATCTGAATGTTTTCTTCCAATCTGTGTTATTTTGGGATGATTTAATTCAGTTTAAGCTTAGGAATGCTGGCATTCCCTCGTCTTATTTCCTTAGCTGAATATTATTTCTTGAATGTTATGTTCAGTATTAGTTAAGTAGAGATTAACTAAGGAAGATATGGTGTGCCCTGGTCATAGTTTTATCCCCAAAGACTGTCTGAATGTTTCCCTTGGAATGTGCTAAAATCTTGCTAGTTTAGAAGTACTTACCAGATCTTAGGCCATTCTGTGTTATCTTTGTTTTTGTCTTGAAACTAGCCAAGTAAAGCAGAGCTAGGAGAGGATTTGTGGTGAGCCCGGCCCGCTAGTTTCTACTCCAACAATTGCCTTCAAGTTTCCCTTTGTTTTAAAATGTTTTCTATTGAAAGTGTATCAAAGGCTGGCTAGTTTAAAAGTACTTACCAGATCCTAGTTTACTTTCATGTTTTTTTTTTTAAGTGTATGTCAAAAGCTGGCTAGTTTAAAAGTACTTACCAGAACTTGGGCTGCTTTTTGTTCCTCATTTGTTTAAATTCTCCTTCTTATTGTACCCTTTCATTCCATAAATCAAACTTCAAAGAGATCCTTAGACATAGATGACTTGCCCCATGGACCACTCTTGCCTCTTGTTATTCCAATTAAACCCTATCATGACTCCATAGCCCAATGGACTAAAACCCGCAATTATCTGTCTTTCTGGCAAAAGCTTACTCTGATTGTTTGCAACTTCTCACCTTTGAAACTCTTTGCATTTAGAACTTTCCACCTCAAGTAGTAATCATGCTCAACCACCCAAAAAACAAAACAAACCCTTGGCCTTCATAACTAGCCTAATATCATTACCCCAAACTTCAAAGATAAATCCATCTCTGCACTTATTGGAGAGATCCCTCTCTGAATTCAGGAGGGCTAGATCCTAGAATCCCAAAGTGGTTGAAATAATGTTGTTTCTGTGATTGGACTTTGCCAATCTTGCTAATTACAGATTCCTAACATTTATGGCGACTCCGATGGGGATCGAACCCAGAATCTCTGGTTCCCTTTAAAATTTTATACCGACCTGGTGAGTAAAAAGAAGCCTTTTCAAGCACTACCAAGGAATGATAATCATGATACAACTTGTTTGAATCAGTGACAAACTAGGTAAAACCTAGGATTCTCATAAGTTTTTATCTAACCTTGAAAAATCAGCTGGCTTAGCCATAAGAGTAGACTTTCTTTGTCTCATAACCGTAGCTAAGTTGTGAAATAGATATAGGACACTCTTAGAAACCACAACTGAAAAATAAACTTAGAAAAACACAAAAATATTTCAGATTGGTATCCAATAAACATGGTGGTGGACCATAAAACCTTTTACCTCCTTAGGAGCTAAAAATTTCCACTTGGCGACTCCACAATCCTCGATAGACCTTAAGAATCCACTAGGGAAGAACCCTTATCATTGTAATATCATTAGAACTCAGTTAGAGGAATGTAGGATTAAAATTTTTGTAAACAGATTAGTTAACCTATCGAATATTGTCATACCTGGTTGAGCTTTTACTGCTTATTTGGGTCTGAAAAACACAACACAGTGGCTCCTAGAAAGATTCACACTAGAGCCCATCCTGACCCTGATCCACCTGAGATAGTTGATAACCCAGAAAGTATCCTTAGGAAGTCTCCTAAGACAAAATCTCCAACTGTTTTCAGATCACCCTTGAGAGCTAATTCAATTCCTAAAAATCTTTCAGCTCTGCACCGATCACAAGTTGACTTAGTAAGTCCATTCAAAACTAGGTCATTTGATGATATAATTCAGCTAGACTCTGAGTCTTCACTTTGATCCCTGAAAGTAAGTGAACATCCTGGAAGTAGAGAAACAACACCACCTAATTTACACTTCCTTCACAATTTAGGTGTCTCTCATCCAAGATTAGCTCAGAAATCTACTACTGTTCCATCCACATTCACTCATCCTCTATCCACCCTCCAAACCACTCTACTTCAGCCCACTTTTCCTTTTGTTAATACACCCCTTGTAAATCCACCCCCACCACATATCATGGCTGCATGGTATGCTCCCTTAGTCCTTCCTGTACCATTAGTCAATCTTCCACAGGACTATCAGTCCAAAATTCCATTATATGATGATAGTAATGCTACAAATACATCACAACATGTGGATAAGATGAATGACTACTTTGACAGAAATGAAATTGATGATGATTCTGTTAAGCTTAGATTTTTTGCTCAAAGTTTGGGGGGAGAAGTAAGAAAATGGTTTAAAGGCTTAACCCCTCATAGTATCAATGATCTCCAAGCCTTCCATCAAACATTCTTAAACAAATGGGAAGTGAAGAAAAACCCTCTCCAAGTCATCTCTGATTACAAGAACCTCCATAGAAACACAAGGGAAAGTGTGCAATCTTATTGCACCAGATTTAACAGTGTATATAACGCCCTTTCCCCAGATCTAAAACCTCCACAAGGCTTAGCTTTAAATAAGTTTCCTGAAGGGTTCGACCCCGATATGGCCTATCAGCTGAGAGAGAGAGATCCTGCAACTCTTGAAGAGATGCAAAGAAACGCTCTTGCTGTGGAAGTCAACTTGATGGAGAAGAGAGCAAGATTGAAAAATGAAAAGAGAGTATCTTTCAGAGGGGAATCCACACCTTCTACTTCCATCTCAAAGATGGAGAAAATGATGGAGGAGATGATGAAAGAGATGAGCATAATTAAGAGATCACAAGCAAGCCAAAACCAAAATGCTCCTCAAAACAGAAACCAAAACCCGAACCAGAATCAGAATTTTAGAAGAAACCAACCTCCAAACAGACCTAGGGAAGATGATCAACAGATCACTCCTCCCTTTCATCAGAACTATGTAAGTGAGGTTGAGGAAATAGATGAGATAACAGAGGAAGATGATATCAATATGCTGGGGGTAGATAATGATGATTTTGAGATTCACTATGGTAGAAAACAAGGTCTATACACACCTTATGATGACAAAAGAGATGATGATGAAAATTATTATCAAGACATGGAAAATGTCATCATAGAGTCTCAAAGAGAATATGACCTTAGAAGCAAAACTAGTCAACAAATTCCCAACAACAAAACCTCTAACAAATCTTCACAAAAAATCACTACAACCAAGTCTAAAGTTGTCAAACAAAAGGACAAAACAGTGGCTGTGAGTTCTGGTAATGATAACGAGAAAAGCACTCAAAACAATGAAAAACAGAGTGCTAATATTAGTAGTACTAACACTTCAGCTAGTACTCCTGTGAAAACAAGTTTTTCAAATGTAAATAAAACAAACCAGCAAGCTGATATTGTTGATAGACTAGTGGCTAGCAAGGCTAAAACAAGTTCTTCAAAGAACCAAATTCCTTTCAGTCTGGAGCAAGAAATTTCAAAGATCAAAATCTATGTTCCCTTGACTGAGTTAGCTGCCCAACATGTATATAGGACCCAAATCTTGAAGGCTTTAAATATAGAGGAAAATGAGGACATTGTAAATCTCAACGATGACCAACCAGAGCTAATTTTTGGTCCTAAGATTGAAGGTAGATATCAAGAGGGACCTGTTCCTCCCTTTTATGTGAGTTTAAACGTTCATGACAAGATTTTGCACAACGCTATGCATGATTATGGGGCTTCTCATAATTTAATGCCCAAAGCTGTGATGGAGAGCCCGGGCCTAGAAATCACCAGACCTTACAAAGACCTTTACTCCTTTGACTCCAGTAGAGTAAAATGTTTAGGATTAATCAAAGACCTCTGTGTTAACTTAGCCCAGATTCTAGCCAAATGCTTAGTCATGGATATTTTTGTGGCTGATGTGCCCCCAAAGTATGGAATGTTATTATCAAGATCTTGGGGGGCTAAGTTACAAGGGACTATGCAAATGGACATGACCTATGCGACTATCCCTATTTTCAATAAGACTAGAAGACTGTACAGGGAATCCCATATGCAATACGCCGTTACAAGTCAAGACAAACCACAAAACTCTCCTCTGTATTTTGTAAATACAGGCCTTGATTATTTTATTATGTTTAACGATGAAACACTTGGTGAACAAGTCAATTTACCAGGATTAAGGGTCGATAGGGAGGAAGAGGAACACAACACAGGAACGTTACAACAGTTTGCTGAACCAGTGAATGTTAGCAAACCAAGCAAAGGTCTTGAGCTACAAGTCATGTGTCCATTGCTCATAAACCTTGATAATCAGGAAATCAACCCTCAACACAGTGAGAAACCTAAGGAGTTGAAACAAATACAACTAAGTGCTGAGACTCAACAACAGTCGGAAAGCACGTTAGTTGAAAAGGACAACCACCAAACGAATGAAACTGATAATAGTCCTCTGTGGAGTATGTATTTCGATGGGTCATGCACCAGAACCAATGCTGGTTTAGGTGTTTGGATTTCTAACACTGAAAACAACCACACAGAAAGCATTTCCTACAAATTAAACTTTCAGTGTTCTAACAACATAGCGGAATATGAATCCCTTCTCTTAGGCTTACGTTTGTTGGAAAGGTTCGGAGCCAAAAGAATCAATGTGTATGGGGATTCAAAGTTAGTCATTAGGCACGTCAATGGGGAGTATAACGCAAACCATCCTAGACTCAAAGCCTATTGAAACAATGTCATGGACCTTTTAAAAACTTTCGAGGAGTCCAAATTAATTTTTGTCCCGAGAAAAAGAAATATTGCGGCCCACAACTTAGCTTTTGCAGCTAGAACATGTTTAACACCATATGAAACCAAAGACTGCACAACTCAGATAAAATTTAGGCCGGTCGTGCCTAATAATGAAAAGTATTGGCAAGTGTTTGACGGAGACAAAAATATAGAAGACTTCATGCAATTCATAAATGAATTCGAACTACACAGTTCGGACTCAGACTGCAGTGAAGAAAATTTTCTTGGTGAAGAAGAACCGTCTCTTGAACTCGCCAAAATTAATCTTCTGACTGGCAAACTTCAAAACAAAATAGAATTGAATGCAGAGTTAGAAATAGAGGAGTTAGAAACTCTGCACTCTAAAGATGAAAGTTTTCCAACCGGTCTGGTGCCTTTAGAAGAGTTGTTCGATTTTAACGACATGGCCAAGAAACCAAAAGTGGAACCTGTGGAGACTGAAGTGGAGGAGTGCAATATAGGAAGTAAGCTTAAACCAAAGATGATTAAACTATCTAAGACTTTACCAGCTCACATTAAACTCAAATACATAGAGTTGTTTAAAGAGTTCTCTGATGTTTTTGCGTGGAGTTACGAAGATCTTAAATCCTATGACATTGAAATAATACAACACAAAATCCCTCTTAAAGAAAACCAAAAACCATTCAAACAGAAACTGTACAGAATAAACCCTGTTCAGCTGCCTTTGGTTGAGAAGGAGATTAGAAAAATGTATGATGCTGGTGTTATTGTCCCTATTAGATATTCAGAGTGGGTATCTAATCTGGTGTTCGTTAGGGAGAAAACTGGAGATATTAGGCTTTGTATAGACTTTAAAGACTTAAACAAAGCGTCATTAAAACACAACTACCCATTACCTAAGATGGATCATATTTTACAAAGGGTGGTAGGGTCTAAAAGAATTTCTTTGCTGGATGGCTACTCAGGGTACAATCAGATCTTAGTTCACCCTGCTGATCAATTAAAGACAACCTTTACTACACCATGGGGCACTTTCATGTATGTGAAAATTCCTCTTGGTCTAATGAATGCTGGAGCAACTTTTCAAAGAGCCATGGACATAGCATTCTTGGAAGAACTGGGCTACTTCATCATTATATACCTTGATTATGTTACTATGTTTTCAAAAACAGATGAAGAGCACTTAGAACATTTAAGAAGAGTTTTCGAGAAATGCAAAAAGTTTGGGATATCTTTAAACCCTAAGAAGACACTATTCGGTCTCCAAGAAGGTAAACTTATTGGGAACATTATTTCTGAAGAGGGTATTAAGATAGATCCAAAACATCAAAGGGTTGCAATCTTTCGTTGGAAAGATCAACTTTTTGAAAAAGGGTCAAGGGGTAAAATGGACCTTGGAAGCAAAGAAGTCCTTTGAACTGGTGAAACAAGAATTAGCCAAAACACTGGTTCTTATAAGTCCTGATTTCTCAAAATATTTTTATATTTTTTAATTTGCATCAGAACATAGCATAGCTGCTATCCTTCTACAGAAAAATCCACAAGGACAAGAGAAGCCTATTGCATTCTTTAGTAAGGCATTGAGGGATGCTCCTCTGAAGTATAACATTATGGAGAAACAAGATTTTGCTTTGGTTAAGGCTTTGAAAGACTTTAGAGTGTACATCCTTCACTCACACATCATTGCCTTTGTCCCAAACTCAGTTGTTAAAGACATTCTAACACAGGACCCAAATGGTAAGAGAGGTAAGTGGATTGATGTTATTCTTGAATATGATTTAGAGATAAAACCCACTAAACTCATCAAAGGCCAAGGTCTAGCTATATTAATGGCTGAATCCAATTTTGAAGTTCTTGATATTAATATGATTGATGCTTTGGATGACCAAGAAGGATTCTCAACTCCTATTGTTGAAGACCATTTTATGAATTCTCCTTGGTATGCTGATATTATTTATGTTTTTCTTAATTTAAATACACCTCCTGGTTTGACAAAGACAAAGGCAAGATTCCTAAAGTTAAAAGTTGTAAACTATTGCATTATTGATAAATGTCTTTATTGGAAAAATGCAAGTGGTCTATTTCTTAAATGTTTGCCTGAGTTAGATGCAGAGAAGGTTAAACACGAGTTCCATGAAGGAGAGTGTGGAGGTCATTTATACTGGAAGACAACAACCAACAAAATTTTGAGGGTTGGTTTCTATTGGCCTACTCTTTTTCCTGATATACACAAGATGATCATAGCCTGTCATAAATGTCAACTTTTTGAAGGCAAAAGAAAACTGCTACCCCTACCTCTGCATCCAATCACTGTTGAAGCCCCTTTTCAATAGTGGGTACTTGACTTCATAGGAGAAATCCATCCACCATCTTCTGCCCAGCATAGATGGATTCTCACCGCCACAGACTATTTCACTAAGTGGATAGAAGCCATACCTTGTAGGCAGGCCAATGATTCAGTTATTATAAAATTCATTGAGACTAACATTCGCTCCAGATTTGGCTGTCCTACCAAGATCATCACTGATAATGCAGCAACATTTGGATCAAACAGGATGGTTGAATTCTGTCACAGATATCAGATAACATTGGGGCATTCCACGACCTATTACCCCCAAGGTAATGGACTTGCAGAATCCTCAAACAAAAGTTTAGTGAACATAATAAAGAAATTGTTGGAGGATAACAAAAAGTCTTGGCACACGAAGCTTGCTCATGCACTTTGGGCTGACAGATTGACATTGAAGAAATTTATAGGCATGTCACCTTTTCAGCTTGTGTATGGCACCGATGCAATATTTCGAAATAGCCTTGGTGTGCCAGCCATGAAGTTGATTCAAGAGTTTCAAAATGAAGATAATGACATGATCAGAAGGATAAATCAGACCATTCATCTTCAGCAAACCAGAGAGGAAGTTTATAACAAAGCATTGCAAAAGTAGAACAGCATCAAAAAGCTTTTTGACAAAAGAACAAAGGCCACCAATTTCAAAATAGGGGACAAAGTTCTGAAGTGGGACTCCAGAAGAGATGATAAGGGTAAACATGGCAAATTTGACAGTTTGTGGCAAGGTCCTTACATTGTTCAGTCCTCCATTGGTCCAAATGCCTTTTTTCTGCAAGAGTTAGATGGTACAAATTTGTTTGGGGGTCCTGTCAATGGCAGGGTCCTCAAGCATTACTACTGCTGAGTTCAATTTTAAAGCTTTCATTTCCATTGTAAATACCATTGCTTTGTTCTATTTCACAAGAAGAAAAATTAAAAAACACAAATTACAAAAACAATAGAAAAGAGAAAAGAGGTCAGATTGTAAAAAAAAAACAAGAAAGGTACAGCCCCATACCAAAAAGAGAAATAAATTCTGAAACTGTGCAAGCTTAAATGCCACTCCTGAAAAACAAACTCCTAGTTAGTCAAACAGCCTAATCTTGACTAATTGAGTTTTAAATTTATTGCTGATAGGATAGTGAATTCGATTTTCCAAACTATTTAATCTTGGCTTATCAGTAGATAGATTAGGATAGAAATTAAAGGTTCAAACATTCTCAAAACGTGAACCTAAGTTTCCAAGCAAGACATTGACTCCAATCTATGTTTAATTCTGAGTCAAAACAAAGGTAAATCTGGTTCTAATCAGCTCAAAATCTGAACCAGTTGACAAAAGAAAGACAGCTCAATAAAGGGGAAAAAACAGAGCTGTAAAAAGGTGAAAGAAGTGCTTGAAACTTTCAGATCTTAAGTCTTCCATTTTTTTATTTAAATTTTATGCAAAATAAATATCTATGTGCAGCTTGTTTTTTATGCCATAGATCACAACAAGTGAAATATTTTAATCTTGACTTGACTGTTTTAAATTTCTGTTGTAGAATTTAGAGAATAAAATCTGTTAGACTGTTTAATCCTAACAGATTGGTAGATTAGGTAGAGAATTATATGGACTCAACTGTTTAATCTAAGTCCATGTAGAAATAAGGAGTAGAAATAGATTAGATTTCCTATTTTCAAAAGAATAAAATGTTGTAAAGAGTTTGCCAATCCAAGTGCACTCTAATGAAGAAAAAATGCTAGATCAGTAGGATTGGGTAGGTAGAAAGCTTGTGTTGATGAAGATCCATTGTTTTTTCAATGTTGCTAACACATTTCAGAGCAAAAGAAAATTGTCCCAGCAAAGAAGGCAGCCCAATGGATGAGGTATTTATCAGCCTCCAAGAGAAATGCAGGTCTGAAGTTCTTGATGCCTTCAAAAAGGCACCATCCCCAAGTGGAGCCACTGTTGGCCACCTATAAAATTTTTTCTATCAAAAGGTGGCCAAAACATTGTTCAGCCTTCAAGAGACAGTTTTATTGCCAAAATTTTATCTCTTGAAGCCTCTGGAAGATCTCATGCCCATGTCTAAAAATCTTCACTACTGTTTCCCTTCGGAACTCAGAAATTCTGCTGAAACTTCTATGAGAAAGACTGCTGCAAAATCCCCTTTCTCCCCTTCCTCCATTCAGAAACTAACCTTCATTTTTACTCTCTTTTTCCCCATCATTTTCCTCTGATTTCCATTTTTCCTCATTTCCCCTTCATATAATCCACCTTGCATAGTTTAAAACTCCTTTTTAAACTATATCGAAACCCTTAAAACCCTTGAAAATCATTGAAAATATATGAAAAAACCCATTTTTTATTAAGGAATTAATCCCCCTTGGGCTAAGTCTTAAACCACTTCCCCACCATACGCTTTGGTGATAGAACCAAGCGCTAACCCCTTTCAGTGCTAATCGCATCGTAAAGTCCCACCGTGATCGCCATTTTGTTGGAGTCCCGTGTTTTGATAGTTTGGCAAATCAAAAGACAAGGCAACATCAGAACGAATCTTTAGAGTTCTAGGATCTAGTCCTCCTGTTCTCAGAGAGGGATCTCTCAAATGTTTATTTGCAAAGGTTTATCTTGTGTGCTTAGAGTATTGGTTTTAGACTAGTTATTAAGTGCAAGTGTTTGTTTATTTGTTGGTTGATTGATGTAGTTGCTGAACACGGAGATGTAATTGAGCTTGAGACTTCTATATGTAAATAGTGTTCATTGGCCCTTGGAGCTCTACTTGTGATAGACTAAGTTAGTCTGGGGAGTGTAGATGATTGCAAAACTAAAGCATTGGACTTAAAGCTGTAACTGGTTTGGAGCATCAATACAAGCTGATTTATGGGATCCTGGTCTATGTTGACGGTGATTTTTTTCTCATTGTAACTCATCATTTTGTTTCTGTTTTCACTGTGTTTCATCTTCTCTTATAAAGAACAACATGCATAGAGTTAGGACCTACTGTTTATCAGTAACCTTATCTTACTGAAAATCTTTATCTGAATGTTTTCTTCCAATCTGTGTTATTTGGGGATGATTTAATTCATTTTAAGCTTAGGAATGCTGGCATTCCCTCATCTTATTGCCTTAGATAAATATTATTTCTTGAATGTTATGTTCAGTATTAGTTAAGTAGAGATGAACTAAGGAAGATATGGTGTGCCCTGGTCATAGTTTTATCCCCAAAGACTGTTTGAATGTTTCCCTTGGAATGTGCTAAAAGCTCGCTAGTTTAGAAGTACTTACCAGATCTTAGGCCATTCTATGTTATCTTTGTGTTTGTCTTGAAAGTAACCAAGTAAATCAGAGCTAGGAGAGGATTTGTGGTGAGCCCGGCCCGCTAGTTTCTACTCCAACAGTTGCCTTCAAGTTTCCCTTTGTTTTAAAATGTTTTCTATTGAAAGTGTATCAAAGGCTGGCTAGTTTAAAAGTACTTACCAGATCCTAGTTTACTTTCATGTTTTTTTTTAAGTGTATGTCAAAAGCTGGCTAGTTTAAAAGTACTTTCCAGATCTTGGGCTGCTCTTTGTTCCTCATCTGTTTAAATTCTCCTTCTTATTGTACCCTTTCATTCCATAAATCAAAATTCAAAGAGATCCTTAGACATAGATGACTTGCCCCATGGACCACTCTTGCCTCTTGTTGTTCCAATTAAACCCTATCATGAATCCATAGCCCAATGGACTAAAACCCGCAATTATCTGTCTTTCTGGCCAAATCTTACTCTGATTGCTTGCAACTTCTCACCTTTGAAACTATTTGCATTTAGAACTTTCCACCTCAAGCAGTAATCATGCTCAACCACCCAAAAAATAAAACAAACCCTTGGCCTTCATAACTAGCCTAATATCATTACCCCAAACTTCAAAGATAAATCCATCTCTGCACTTATTGGAGAGATCCATCTCTAGATTCAGGAGGGCTAGATCCTAGAATCCCAAAGTGGTTGAAATAATGTTGTTTCTGTGATTGGACTTTACCAATCTTGTTAATTACAAATTCCTAACAGAGCTATTTAAAGAGTTTTCTGATGTTTTTGCATGGAGCTACAAAGATCTAAAACCATATGATACAGAGGTAATCCAGCATAAGATATCCTTCAAAGAGAACCAGAAGCCTTTAAAAAAAAAGCTGCGCAGAATCAACCTTGTTTAATTACCTCTGGT
Organism: Pinus albicaulis; assembly: GCA_034641835.2. Lineage (NCBI taxonomy): Eukaryota > Viridiplantae > Streptophyta > Pinopsida > Pinales > Pinaceae > Pinus > Pinus albicaulis. Next base: position 1,592,213,543 of record CM076570.1, read on the forward strand.
GGAGAAAGAAATTAAGAAAATGTACGATGTTGGAATCATAGTCCCAGTAACATATTTAGACTAGGTATCTAATCTTGTATCAACTAGGAAGAAAACATGAGAAATAAGGCTTTGTATTGATGTCAAAAACTTAAACAAGGCCTCATTAAAAGACAATTATCCCTTTCCCAAAATGGATCACATATTACAAAGGGTAGTTGGTTCTAAAAGAATTTCTTTGCTAGATGGCTTCTCAGGTTATAATCATATATTGATACATCCTGATGACCAACTTAAGACAACCTTTACTACTCCTTGGGGTACTTTCATGTACGTGAAAATTCCCTTTGTTTTAATGAATGCCAGTGCTACATTTCAGAGGGCCATGGATATAGCACTCTCAGAAGAAATAGGTCATTTCATTGTGATTTATCTCGATGATATCACTGTCTATTCTAAAACAGATGAAGAACACCTAATACACTTAAGAAAAGTTTTTGAGAAATGCAGAAAGTATGGGTTGTCCTTAAATCCAAAGAAAACATTGTTTGGTCTCCAAGAAGGCAAGGTCCTTGGACATGTCATATTAGAAGAAGGAATAACGATAGACCCAAAGAGGATCGATCGTATCTTGCAAATAACCCACCCTAGAAACATCAAGGAACCTCAATATTTCATTGGGAAGATTAATTTCTTGAGAAGGTTCATACCCAACTTAGCTTAACTCCTCAGAAACATGACAAAAATGCTTAGAAGAGAAGAAGGAGTTAAGTGGACCTTAGACAAAGAAATAATTTGAGCTGGTAAAACAAGCACTTACCAAAACACCAGTTCTTATCAGTCCTGATTTTACAAAGTATTTCTACCTCTTTTTGTTTGCATCAGAACACACAGTAGTTGCTGTCCTATTACAAAAAAACTTGGAAGGACAAGAGCAACCAATTTCATTTTTTAGTAAGGCATTAAGAGATGCACCTTTGAAGTAAAACATAATGGAAAAATGAGCCTTTTCCCTAGTCAACGCCTTAAAAGACTTCAGAGTTTACATTTTACATTCCCACATCATAGCATTTGTGCCTCATTCAGTTGTAAAGGACATATTGACCCAAGATCTAGATGGGAAAAGAGGAAAATGGATTGCTGTAATTCTGGAATATGACTTAGAAATCAAGCCCACTAAGCTCATAAAAGGTCAAGGACTAGTAAAAATTATGGCTGAATCCAACTTCCAAGCTCTTGATATAAACATGTTGAATGCATTAGATGAACAGGAGGAGTTGTCAACTCCAATGATTGAAGATCAGTTTTTGAATTCATTTTGGTATGCTGATATTTTGTATGTATTTCTTAATCTAAATGCCCCTCCTAGTTTATCTAAAACAAAGGAAAGATTCTTAAAATTGGAAGTTGTAAATTATTGCATTATGGATAAATGTTTATATTGGAAAAATGCTAGTGGATTATTGCTTAAATGTTTGCCTGAGAATAATGCAGATAAGATCAAGCACGAATTTCATGAAGGAGAATGTGGAGGCCACCTCTACTGGAAAGAAACTGCTAAAAAATCCTTAGAGCTGGTTACTATTGGCCCACCCTCTTTCAAGATATCCACAAAATGATTATTGCCTGTCATAAATTCTAGATCTTTGAAGGCAAAATAAAGTTGCTTCCCTTACCTCTGCAACCAATCAATGTTGAAGCTCCTTTTCAACATTGGGGTCTAGACTTCATTGGGGAAATCCATCCTACCCCTTCTGCCCAACATAAATGGATCCTTACAGCCACAGACTACTTCACCAAATGGATAGAAGACATCCCTTCAAGGAATTCCACAGACTCAGTTATCATTTCATTCATTGAAAACCATATACTGTCTAGATTTGGCTGTCCTACAAAGATCATTACTGATAATGCTGTTGCATTTGGATCCAAAAATATGGTGGAATTCTATCATAAATATCATATTATATTGGGTCATTCTACATCTTACTACCCTCAAGGTAATGGGCTGGAAGAATCCTCAAACAAAATTTTGGTAAATATAATTAAGAAGTTGCTGGAAGATAATAAGAAATCATGGCAGACCAAGCTAGTACATGCACTATGGGCAGACATACTAACAATTAAAAAATCAATTGGAATGTATCCCTACCATCTATTTTATGGGATAGACGTTGTATTTCCAACCAGTCTAGGAGTGCCAGTTATAAAGCTGATCCAAGAAGTACAGTCTGAAGATGATGATATAACAAGAAGGATAAACTAGACTATACATCTGCAACAAACCAGAGAGGAAGTATACATCAGGGCACAACAACTACAAGAAAATATCAAGAAACTGTTTGACAAAAGAACTAAGGCAAGTGACTTCACAATAGGTGACAAAGTATTGAAACGGGATTCAAGGAGAGAAGATAAGGGAAAACATGGAAAATTTGATAATTTATGGCAAGACCCTTATCTCATTCACTCTGCTATTGGAAACAATGCATTTTTTCTGCAGGAATTGGATGGATCTGAATATTTTGGAGGTCCTGTCAATGGCAGGATGCTCAAACATTATTTCTAATAAGCAATATCTTAGTTTCTAGGTTTTTTGTTCATTCTATATAATACTGCTTTTAAATTTAAAGAAGAAAAATTACCAAAAACAGTAGAAAAGAGAAAAAGAGCGCAGATTAAAAAGAGAAATGTACAGCCCCACACCCAAAAAAAGAGAAATCTGAAAGTGTGCAAAATTAAATGATACTACTTTAAAAAAGAACACTATTATTTAGTCATACAATCTAATCATGACTAGATAAATTTCAATGTACTACTGATAGGTTAGTGAAGAAGATTTTCCCAACTGTTCAATCTTAGCTTATCAGTAGAATATATTGGGATAGAAAGAAATGGCTCTAATCAGATAAAAACCTAATCCAAGGATAGAAGAAAGAATGGTTCAAAAGTGCTCAAAAAACTGAACCAAGAATCACAAGAAAATATGGCTCTAACATGATTAAAACTTGAGCCAAAGAAAGAAAGAAGGATGTTCTTAATTTTCAGGTCTTAAGTCTTCACAAAATTTTGTTTTAAATTTTCTGCAAATAAACTCTATTTGTAGCTTGTACATACAACCATAGACACTACAACAAATTAGACTGTCTAATCCTGATTTGGCTATCTTTTAAATTTCTGTTTTAGAATATAGAGAATAAAATTTGTCAGACAGTCTAATCTTGGCAGATAGTGGCTAAGGTAGAGAATTTATGCTTCCAACTATTTAATCTGAACTCATGGAAGAAATAAGGGTGGATTTATATTAGTTTCCTACTTTCAATAAAAGAATAAAATATTGATGTGAAAGGTTTGCAAGTCCAAGTGCACCTTATGAAGAAAAAATGTTAGGAAAGTAGGCTGTGTAGGTAGAATGTTTGGGAGAAATTTTTTTGCTGATACAAAATACTGATCATCTTTTTTAGGCAAAATGATCAAGGAAGAAGCAAGTTGTCAATGGATAAAGGCACAGGTCTACATCCCAGAGATCAATTTCTGAAGTTCTTGAGACCTCCAGAGAGCTGCCATCCCCAAGTGGAGCCACTGTTAGCCATCAGTAAATTTTGTTTCAGCAAATGATGGCTAAAACAAGTCTTTAGTCTTCAAGAAACAAATTTCATACAAAATCTATGACTTATTGAAGCCTCTATGAGTTCTTTACCCTCAAATAAATCCATTCCACTGATATCCTCTATCAAAAATCCACTAAATAACCCTGCTGCTATAAAAGAAACTTTTGGTCAAACCTATTGTTCATCATTTTTCCTCCAAAAACCCTTCCATTTCATTCATTATCATTTATTTCAAGTAACCTACCTCCTCTGCTAAAATTCCTTTTTCCTTTTGAAAACCCCTCACGTTCATCAAAAAAATCCCTTTTAGACCAAGAAAACCCCTTTTTTTGGTTTGAAATTACCCTATTCTACCTATCGAAACACTAAAAATCATAAAAACCCCTAAAAAACCTTTAAAAGCCTTCTCCACCCCTTGTTAGACCTTAAGCCCCCTTGGCTTGAGTCCCTTGCCATGTTTCTTCCATATGTACGAGCGCTATGACCAAGTGCCCAAACCCCCATCGCATCAGCATTTCCACTTTCTTCTTCCCCCTTATATTCTTATACTGATCCACCGATGTGATTGGCCCCTTTTCCCTAGCTTCTGGTCCCATACTCCTCCATGGGACCATGCCCCAGCCCCAAACCTTAGCCCTCATCGCATTGACACTTTTCCATTCCTCTTCTATTCCTTTGTTTCCCTCCAATGCGATCCCTCGAGTGCTTAACCCCATCTCCTGCTCCGTCATATGAATATGCCCCAGCGACTAGGCACTAGCCCCCATCGCATCGACGCTTTTATATCGCATCGACGCTATCACATTCTGCATCGCTCCCCCCTTCTGGCAATGCAATCTCCCAAGGGAATTTTTCCTTCGCCCTTGCTCCTCATGTGACCCGACCCCAACCAGGTGTTTAAACACTACGGGGCCACTATTTTGTTCACAAGTCAAACCCTTGGTGCCTCCGCAGTTGACTCCTTGGGCTACGGGAAAACCCATATGAAGGGTTATGATTTGTTGCAGGGGAACACACCTATCTCTTTTCTCCGTACCCTATGCCCCCCTGCAATAGATCCCGATCATTTATCTATTTCCTAATCTGACGGTTCTCCTTTGACCTGACATCAAATCCCCTATGGAACCGCACCCCACAACCCAGTCCCCTCTCCCAATCATCGGCTGACACCTGGCTTCCACTAATTTTCCTTGCCGAGCACCTTCCACCTATCGCGCTCCCCCATGGTCGTTGGATCTACACCCCCAGATCCAACATCCTACATGTTGTTTCATGCCCATTTCCCAAACTAACAAATCACACATTATCCATGCGAAAAGGGTGGTTTCATAAGGGACGTGTGGCGATAAGTGTATGGTATCGTGTTTGTTCGGGCGAATACCACTAAACCGTCGAATGTTGTGCGAAAACCATTAGTGGTATTACCAAAACCACCTCCCATTATTGTACTTGATTTCAAAATTCCTCCACGCTCTCTCGCCTTTTTTCTTCACTGTTCCACCATAGAACCCCTCCCCTAAATTTCTCCTCCCTCTACACTGCTCCACTGCCACTCCTTGACCTCTGTAAGCAGTCTTTTCCAACCACGTAGGGTTTTATAACGTGTTTATTAATTTTTTCAGGGCTCGATGACAGTTTTAAAGGCCAAAGAGCTTTCTCATGGTTCAATAAGAAACATGGCCGAAGATTACCACCTCTTGTTAGTTATCAATATTTTTCACTTGTTGGTGATAAATAGTTGTAACAGCCAAGTTTTCTAGCAGTTGATCTAAAAAATTGTCAAATTTGCCAGCTAGAAAACACCCATAAAATTTTTTCCCTCTTACCTTTCAGTCTGCCCATGACGGGATGAAACCTCATTATCAAGCCCTATCTAGCCTTCAGCCATACTAGTTTTCCCATCAGCTCCAAAGAAACAATCCAAATCTGTCCAAAGAAGTTTCCCATAAGTTAGGTAGTGGCGCTTTAGGCATTTCTCCCTTGGCAAACTATCCTAAAGCCAAATAACCTCTATCTACTACAGACCAATCATAACAGACCATTCCCATTCTGCAAACAAAGTTGGTTACAACCCTAGGTCGCGCCACTAACAAACCCTCAAGTCTCAGCAATACATGTACCATAAGTCAAACTGATTTTAAGTGTTTTTATAGTGTTTTAAATAGATCTTTCAAGAACAGAAGTATACCAGCATTCCCAGAAGACAGTATTTGTTTCCACATGAGAAGACAACTGCTTCTCATGTGACTTTGAGCCTGGAATGTAGCTACAGGGCAGAGAGTTGTTTCATTAAGCTCCTGTGATCACAGTCAAAGGTTAGTAAATTATGAATGACAATAAGCACTTTGCAAATACTAGCCAAACTGCTTATGATGCCTAAAGAAGCATAGAGACATTAGAAAAGCATATTTACATGTCTCAGAGAAATGGTCATCTTAACTATTATCAAGTTTTCATTCTTCATTGGCTTAAGCATGACAGTGAAAGGAAAAATAACACTGTTAACAACTGATGAGATGACATGACTGAAAAACCTCCTTCATCTATAAGAAAAGGGTTTTTGAAGACTAAAGAACCTCCTTCATTTTATAAGCAGAGGGTTAAGAGCGCCTCCTTCATCTATATGCAGAGGGCCAGTAGATAAAGTTTGATTTTTAGAATTTGCACAGACTAAAGGACATTTTTTGGCATACAATGAGATAACAACTAAGGGTTTCTGAAATAAAATGATGATTAAAGGCAGAGGCATAGCAGTAGTGCTTTTAAAAATTGTTTACAGAAGTTCCTCTGTTATTTAGTTACAATTTGAAGTAATGGGTTCATCATCAATGAAGAAATATTATTAAGCTAATAGCTAAAGGAGCCAAAAGGGTCTTGGTCCCAAACTAACTTCTGCCATCATGTATAAGAGAAGCCACTATCAGTATGATCCATCAAACATTCTTCATTTGGTTGAAACAGAGTTTGAAAGGAAACCAGACATTTGTCAAAATAGGCCTCCTTCATCTAGAAGCAGAGGGCCAGTGCAATAATTGACTTTAGGGTTTTCACTAATTGAAAGACAAATGGTGAGAGCAGTAGGAGACAATTGAAAGCTTCTAAACAGAGAAATCATGTCAAAAACAAAGGGAAAGCATTAGTACTATAACTATCAAAGAGGATGGCTTATCTCCTATCAGAGTTTGCTTTCAAAGATAGTCTGAAGCCAAAATAAAACAACTTTGCTGATGGTTGAGAGATGGGTCATGACATAGGCCAATGATGATAATTACTTTTCAAAGGGTACTGTTCTTCCTGTTCATGAGGGAATGTTTTTCAATTACTCATTATAGTAGACAAAGGAGATTTGAGCTTAGTTTTCCCAAGGGGCAGTGCAACTGAACACATAGGTTGATAAATGTGCAAAGAAATATTATGGCATATGTTTCAGATTCTAGAAAGACTTTCAAAGACAATAATACATGCCATTGTTACAAATGAAGGCATTCTCTTTATGAAAATAGTTCAAAGATACCTTGCTGGTACATTCTGAGTAGAGGAAATTTTTTAGAAGAGGTGCCCTTCTTAATGAACAGAGGACATTAAAGCTCAGGTGAGTACCACTAGGCCTCACTCACAGTTAAAGAGAAACATCGTTTGGAGAATACATCTACAGTCCCTACATGGATTTGAGCCAGTTTCCTTCTAACAAGCAGATATAATCATAAAGAACAGAAACTGCCAAATCAAGTTTTAAAGAGATAGGTCATCTCCTTGCAAAATGGCAAAGATGTTTCACAAATAATTGGTCCTCACCAAGTGATGATTAGCCTTCATAGTGGTCTGCTCATGGTAAAAGAAAAGATCAAAAGCAAAGACCTCCAAAACAGTCACCCACAATTTTTCAAAAAAGGCCCGATCGATTTTGGGTTTGTTTTTGTTGAAAAAACACGAATAATAAGATTGGGGTTCCTTTTTAGTTCGCAAATCAACACCTTCTTTTCAAAAAATGGGACTTACCAAACAAACCCTCACAAAGGTAATCACGAAGGGGTATTAACTTGTTCACGTCCAAAGGAGTAAAGGGACTGTTGCAAGCCTTTTTAAAAATCTCTCAAAATACAAGGCAACACTCCTCTTGTTGTTCACAAGACCGGAGAAGAGGCATTTCAAGCTAAACACAAAGTTTTCAGGCTTTTTAGGGAGCGCGACGTGCCTGTAGAGTTGCGCGGTGCGTTCAGGAGAGTGTTTGCAAAGGGTTTCAGTGGTTGCGCGGTGCGCCTGTAGGCGCCGGTCACGACAGCCCGTCAGTGACCCGACAACTCTTCTATTGCGCAACGTTCTCCCGGTTGAACGTGCCACGCACATTTTAAACACTCAAAGCACCTCAAATGAACCTTGAAGCTGGTCAAACCCCTCAAGCAAAGCCCATCATCGATTTCAAAGGTATTTTATGTGCCTCCTTGCTATTTTCAAGACTGTTAAGTGATGGTGAAAGATGAAACTCATGATATAGATCACAGTGTTGAGTATTTTAAAGGAGGGTTGTGCTTTCTGTTTGAAGCTCAAAATTGTTGTGGTTTTTTTGCCCAACACTGACATGGTAAAAATGGTGGGTTCCTATTGATGTTTAAAAACCTAAAAAACTGCCCTCAAAACAAGTTGAAAGGTGGAGGCAGTGTTTAAAGGGAGGAAAGACAGGGGTTGAAAAGTGAAACGTTGGGCCTGATTTCAAACAGCAGTGATCCTTCTATAAATGTTTTCTCATTTCAAATTTTTCCTCGGTGTGGTGAAGAACAAAGTCAGGGCTGCCTCTTTGACCATAAAACAAACTTTGGTGTGTGAAGTTGTCATTACCATTTGGAGGTGTTTGTCAAAATCTGTGTGAGAAAACAGTGAAGACAAGGAGGGTGTTTTGATTAAGAGGAGTATCTTGCCTCTGTCTAAATACTAGGCTGCCTAGCTTACACCAAAACACCTAGAGCCCTTTGACCTTACCCAAACACAATGACCCTTTGAATGTGTGTACCTTTTCTTTGACTGTGTGCTTGTCATTATAAATATTGGTGGATTGGCATACAAAGGGGAAGGGTAGTGTTTTGGGAGGAAAAAATACCTATATCAAAGAAAACATTTCACACAACATTTTAAGCAATTCACCTTGTTCAAACAGTAGTTTACAAGAAGACAGAGTTGTGTTTGAGGAGACATTTCAAAAAACCATTTGAGGTAGTTTGGTTTTGCAGAGAGCATCCGGAACAAGATGCCTCCCAGGCAGGACAGTAGGAGTGGTTTGCATAAGCGATTTGAGCCTATTTCCACTGAAGAAGTGAATGCCCACCCATCATTCTTATTCAATTTCCATGAGGTGGGATGTTTAGATTTTTGTCAAAGGGTGCAAGAGGTGAAGAGTTTTTCTCCTTTGACACACCTTTGCACTTTGAGGTTTCAAGATAAGCATTTCCAGTTGGCAGGCCTTGACTTCAACTTTTCTCCAAGGTCCATCTCCAAGGCTACTAAAATCCCCTATATTGGTGAGAAATGGTTTAAGAAAGCCATTTGGACTTATAATATTACAAGCCCTTTCTAAAGCTTGAACACAGAGATTCTTGTCCTTCTATTTTCCCTTTCTCATATCTTTTAGCCAGCTACGCCCCCCTCATGAAGATTATCATGAAGTACTTCATTTGTGAGGGAAGATTCTCTCGAGTTTATGCATATCACATTCGACTGATCATGAATTTCACTAGGGCCAGATTGCTAAATCTTCCTTTCTTCTTACACAAGAGAATTCAGAAAATGGCTTCCACTGTTCAAAAGAAGCCTCCTTCACAGCAAATAGCCTGTCTCTTCCATCACTCTCTCATCAAAATCATCATTCTTCATCAGCTTGAAAAGAGAGAGGTCTCTTGGGATACTTTCATCACTCATCCAGATTTCTCCACTGTCCCTCAGGTCCATACATCCCCTACACCCCCTACTCATCATCCTTCACCTTCTTCTAGCAGACCTATTCCTAAAAAACTCAAGTTTACCATAGAGCAAGCACAAGAGCTTGAAAAGGGAGAAGAAAATTACCATGATGATGAGGAAGATGATGAAGGGCAGCAGCATGAAGAACAACAGATTGATGATGAAGGGCAGCAACATGAAGAAAAGCAGACTCATGATGAGGGTGAACAGGCTTATGATGACACACAGTAGCAAGGGTATAAGGAAGAAAGCACTGAACAACAACATCTCAGTGATGAAGGGCAGTAGCATTAAGAACAACAGACTCATGATGAGGGTGAGCAGACCTTTGATGATACACAGTAGACTTATGATGAGGGTAAGCAGCCTTATGATGACACACAGCAGCAAAAAGATACTGAACAATAGCCACATAGTGAGGAGGAACAGGAGCAGCATGAGAGTGATAAACAGGGGCAGCCACAGCATGTTACACATCAGCCACAGCATGAGGAACAACAACCTCAAGAAGAAAAAGGGCAAATTGACAAGGGTAAAGAACCCATGGAGCATGTGCTAGCTGCCTCTCCGAGGCAAGGGGCCATGCTCTCTTCCCCAAAAGTCACCAAGCTTTCGACAGCAAAGAAAAGAGTGCCTAGAGTTGGCACTCCAAATGTGACAATGGCCCTCCGAAGTAAAGGAAAATTTCCAAAGAAGCCCATGATTGATTTGCCTAGGAGGAAGAGCACTAGAATAGCCACCCAAAGCAAAGGGAAGGGTAAGGAAGAAGGCAGTCATGAACAGGAGAGTGAATTCGACATCATCCAAATCTAAAGCGATGATAGTGATAATGAGGCCCGGATTCTAGAAAGCCTCTTGATTCATAGAGAAAGCCAAATTGATGCATTGAAGGATGATCTTCATAGAGCTAGGAATTTCAATCAATTTTTGCAAATCCAAAATAAGAAAATGAGTGTCCATATGGCTGTTTATGAGACACGGGCGACCAAATACAAGAAGGAGGCCTCCAAAGCCCAAGTGAGGTTGGAAGAACTCATGGGCGAGTTCGATGAAAGTGAAGACGAATATCAGCCTAGGCGAAAGAGGCCAAGAACCATGGGGCTTAAAAAGGCCCTTGAGAAGCAAAAAGAAGAGGAAAATGCCCTTCTCCAATCTACCCCTCTCACTGCATTATTAGAAAAAGAGATAGAGAACAATAGGGAGGCATGGCTTGAGAGAGTAAATGACCACCTGGAGAAGAAATTTGGGAAGGCAAATAGGGATTTAGACCTTCAAAGGAGAATGACAGGGCATTATAAAAAGTTAAATCAGTTTTCCCGGCGCAAGTTGAAGGCTGCTCAAGAAAAGCTCAAAGAGGCTAAAAGGAGGTGACCGACACAAAAATTGAGGAAATACACCTCAGGAATTTAAATTTTGGCCTCTGCTTCACAACATGTTGCTGAAAACCCTTGAGGGTCATGCTCACCAATTTTGGGCGAATTTTGACATATTTTGGTTTTTTGTCATTTTTGAGTTTTTGGCCAAAACTCATGGGCATCGCCATTTCAGTTTGGGGCATCATAAAAGGATGAGGATGGTATCATTGGGTGCCATAATTTTAGGACCACATACTCAGCGATTTTTAGGACATTTGAAGATCATTTTCTCCCCCAAAATGGCGAAAAATGCTCGCTTTTTCTACACTCTGCCCGGTCTATCAGCAAGCCTTATTTTTTGGATTTTTACACACAGGCCCATATTTGGAGGACTTCCAGGCATCATATTGGGAAAATTAAAGTTGTTCCAGAAATTAGACACTCAGAGTTTTCCAACGAGCTATCATGAGCCTTATTTCGACATCAGGAAGGCTGCCAAAAGTTGTCGGAAAGTCAGGGGACCTTTTGCTGATGTATTTTTTGAGTATTTTTGTAAAAATTGAACCTTTAAAAACTGCTTTTTCCCCATGTGCGTTTAGCTATTTTTGCACATGAAAAGTTATGAAAAGTCAATTTATTTCCCTTTTTTAGAATTTTTTAGATATTTTATGAGATATTTTGTGCCTTGGGCTTTTCTAAGCCTCAAGGACAAGTCTAGATATTTTGGATACGCCAATGAGATTGCAAGTTGAACCAAGAGGTTTTCCTCACTTTGGCCTATTTATTCCAAAGGATTTCATTGTAAACAAGGCTTAACTTGATGAATAGAAGCAATATATGGTCATATAATCTTTGGAAGAAATACTTGTCTCATGCTTTTGGATAGTCTCTTGGATGTTCTTGGATGATGAAAGAGGATTGTTGTTGGATTCCATGACTTGGTAGAATGGTATAGTGTCTCTCTCTTTGTTTTGTTTCCTAGTTTTCATTCATAAATCCATGTTTCTTGCTTGCTATAGAATAGTAGAGAACAAATTTGAGAGATGCCCTTAGAGGCACCTCAAATTTCCTGTTTCTTCATAGCTTCCATGTTTTCTTCATTCTTAGTCACATTAAAGAATTCTTGATTGCTCTTTAATAAATTAAGGATATTTTTGCTTGTTTCATTCATGGTTTTATGCATGCTAAGTATGATTTACGGTACGCCCTGCTTACTCATGGCTAGCCATAGCTCCATCCATGAAATTTCTCTTTGACTGATTAGATTGTCATTTGTTGAACCAAGGAGGTCTTGTTCTGATCTTGCCCTATGCCTAAGACTATGCAATCTTGTTTTCAAAGAGCCCAATAGCTTGAAGTACTGTGTTTAGGCGTTTGGGCATAGTGTTTTGATTTTTTTGTCTATCTTAAGTGTATTTCCCCAAAGTCTGATAGCCATTTCCCAAATTTAGAGAGTTATATATCTCTATGCATGGCTTGAATGTTTATTTCTGTGTATTGATTAGCTTATAGTTACATTTCTCATGATTAATGGTTTTCCCTACCATGTTTATGTCAGCTATTAAACTAGTTATGCTTGAAATCCTTTGTTGTTCACAACCTTGATGTCCATCTTACTCCATTTTTCCCAAAGATCCTTTCTACCTCGAATCAAATCGGCCCTTCAACAACCTTGTATCACCATCTGATAGCTTTCTTGACCTTTTCGACTCCATAACCCAGTTGATTTGACATCTTTTTACCTATCTTATATCTTTGATCAGTTCATCCCTCACAACCTAAAAAACAAAACCAAAAACCTGCTTCATAACTAGCCTAAAATCATAACATAATAAGCAAGCACACAGATATCCCTTACACAAATAGAGAGAGCCCTCTATGAGTCCAGGAAGGCTAGGTCCTTGGGCTCCAAAGATTGGTTTGATGTTACATTGTCATTTGGCTTGCCAATAAGCCAAATCATGGGACCCTAACACCTCTGAAAGCCTAAATAAAGCAAATTAAAGGTTTACAGGGTCAACTCCATGGTTTGATCGGTGCTTTATGAGCACTGGTTATACAAATAAACCCTCTAATGCGCCGAAGCCACCTGTAGCAGCCAGTAACGAACAATATTAGGGTTTTAAATGATAAAGGATTATGCATAAAGATGGAAGATTAAGGAGCTTAACCTAACAATGAAGAGCCAAAGCCAAAGTAAAAGGGATATTTAACAGTGAATACAGTTAGCAGGAACAGAGTTTAAAGTATCGAGACAGACAGATCAACAGAGAGAGCCTCCAAATGCCACATCAGTGAGGCAATTAATCCACCGAAGTGCCACCTACCAGCTGGTTTGCCTCAAACACATACAAAGTTAACGCATAGTCAGGGATATTTTTACAAAGACAACTTAGAAGTAAATACTAGCTTCTAAAAGCCTCGAAGGTTAACTAAAGTAACCGAAAGCAGATGAAAGTTAATATAAAAACAATTATCAGAGTTAAGACATTATAGTTCTCCTCCTTTCAACCTCCCAAAGGCCAAGAGGCCTTTACTTTGCATTAAATGATCAAATGGCCCTTTCTTTCACTCCATCTCCTTGATTCATCTATAAATACCAAAGGAAGGGTCCATGTAAGGGGTGGGGTTTTGAATATTTACTTGATGTAAATAGATTTGAGGCTGCTGAAGCTATGTTATTGAAGAAAGATAGGCTGAGAAGATGAGTTTGTAGCTGTAAAGACCCACTGGACTAGAAGATTGTAATTGGTTTGAATATCAAATATACAAGCTGATTTATGGGATCCTGGTCTTTGTCAATGGTGATGTGTTTCTTACTGTAATTGTCATTTTACTTATGTTTTCAATTCTGTTCACATTCTCTGATAAAAAACAGGAAAAATAGAGCAGGAATTACTATCAAAGTACTGTGTCTCTCACTGATAAGTTTTATCTCAATGTTTTCTTCTGATTGTGTTTCAATGGTAATTCAATAGAGTATAACTAGTGAAGTGTTGGTGAGCCCATGTTTCCTGAGTATAACTTGAGATATTGTCTTTGAAAGTTCTTGACACTAGTAAAAAATGATGAAATTAATGACTAGGTGACTAAAAATGTTAGTCACCGCAATTATTTCAAGTGAACTACTACTAAATTTGAGCAATTTTATGTGATTGAACTAAAAATGACTAACTTAAATGACTAATTTAGTCTTGGAATAAAATATACGACTAGATAACAAGTGACTAAACTAAAATCGACTAACTTAAATGACTAATTTAGTCTAAGGATAAAATATATGGCTAGATAATAAGTGACTAAAGTAAAAGCGACTAACTTAAATGAATAATTTAGTCTAGGAATAAAATATATGACTAGATAATAAGTGAAAAATTAATAATGATTAATGTAAATGACTATTATGGTCGAAAAATAAAAATATGGCCAAATAACAAGTACAACAAGTACATGAATTAGTCATTTATGTCAGTAATTTTTAACTGTGTCACTCCATATATGGAAAATTTCAATTTTGGTACCAAAGTGTTACATTTCATTATAGGTGTCTCTGAATCCATTTGCAGTGTTAAAATTTAGAGACAAAAGGGTCTCTGAATTTACAGTGTTAAAATTATGAATACCCTTTTGTCTCTAAAGTTTAACAGTGCAGATGGATTCATCTACAATTAACATAATTGCATGTATAATCATCTATCAACTTTACACTATTGCCTTCATTATAATTTTAGTAAAGGTTATAATATTAATTAGATAGCCAAATTAATATTTATATTTATATTTAATATTTGGCCATAAAGTTTATTTTTTAAACGTCATTGATTTATGTTAAAAGTGTGAGTTTTTTAAATCTAAGGTTAAATATTCATATTTACATTTAATAAACAGATAAATATAACATTTATTATGTTAGACATGTGAGTTCATTTAAATATAGTATTAAATTATCATATTTACATTTGATAAATACTAAATAGGTAAACCTAAAATATATATTTATGGACCTATTTAGCAAATAGGTATGAAAATTTATTAATTTAAGTATGAAACTTAATTAATTTTTTAATGATGTATGAACCTTTGTTTTTTTGTAAGTCAATGTTATATTCATGTAGGAAAAAAGGAGTACATATAGCCAGTTAAAAAACAGGTGGTCTAGTCTCACCTTGATTGGGTTTGTTGACAAAAAATTGCACCAGATACAAAAAAATACAAAAGAGGGACTGGGGACATTGTCCATAAACGGTTGGGTCAAAGGAACCATAACACATATAAAACATAAAGAACACCAAATATCATACTAGTCGTCCAACGTGATGGATGCGGGGTTGTCCGGGGTTGTTCCTAAATGCAGTGGAGGATAAAAGTCACACTGACTGTGCCCTTCAAAGTGCGCCAACCAAGTCTCTAGCTTTTCTACTTTCTCAGTGAGTTGATTTTGGCTTCACCAAGCCACTACCAGTCTCTCCCATACTTGGCACAGTAAATAGTGCATTCGTTCCAATGTTACCATCTGCTCTGCATGCTCCTCATGACATAATCTCTCAGTTGTGTCCACTCTTTCCATCAGGTTGTTGATAAGTGCATGACAGTTCTCTAGGCAGCAATGTTGGATAACCTGTCCCTCATTTACCTCAAATAAATCAAACCCACGATTCCCCTTGCCACCACGATCTCCTCCACCCCGACAACTATGCTTTTGAACCCTCAATCCCCCACCTCTGCTATCCCCCTGCTTACTTTGATTATATTTGATTAATAATCAAAGTAGTAAATCTCTCTTTGCAAAAGAGCTCCCCTCAAGTCATGCATAGTAGGGACTTTGAAGCCCTTTCCTGTAGCTATAATAGATTCCCACATAGCTTGGTAATAAGGTGAGCGAGCAACATTAAATGGGATATCTGCATCATACCACCATCTAGCAATGTACTGAAAATAAGATTATTTGCACAGTTACAAGACATGCCATATAACCCTCGATGATGGAGAGCTTGACCTTCACATTTTGTTTCACAACTCAGATTTCCTGATGGGGGAGATGGTGAAGGGGGTTTATTAGCATTTATGGCAGCACTAATGAACCCTGGTTTTGGAGGAAAGAATGGGAAGAAGTCTCCTTTTGGAGGACCGACGACTTTCGTACATTGACAGAGGAAACCAAATATGTATGATAGCCAATGTCTCCATAATTCCATTTCTCTATCTAGATTTATTCGTCGAATACTCATAATGTCCCTTAACCCGACATGGTGCTAGGTTTATGTACCGAAGCTCACGCAGTGGACCGGAGACAAGATAAAAACCCCTACAATGTCACCATCTTAGAGCTCGAAGGTGTGACTATGGATTAGAGACAAGATCAAAACCCCTGCAACATCACCATCTCGGAGCTCAAAGGTGTGAACAACGATAATGAGAGGGTTTTCAAGCTTAGCATCATGGGATTTGGCCTCGACAGAACAATATTTCCTTTCATTTTCAACTGCACCAATTTAGACTCCCTCGACTTGTTGGAAAATTTTTTAACTGACAAGATACCAATGAAGCTCCAATATATGGTCAATGCAATCTAATTCACTTGTTGTGAATCCTCTGCGCTTATCTAAATGTCAAATATCTCCAAGACAACGAGATCACGGGAAAAGGTGGTTGAATTTGGACATTCAAAGACTGGATCCAAAGGTATTTTTGGCCCTTGGGTACTTTGATCTTGAATACTTTAGAAGGCAGCAACTGACAGAGAAATTTGATGTGTATTATTTTGGAGTAGTGTTACTGGAGTTCTTGTGTGCAAGGGAAACTCTTAATCTTGTTTTTCCTAGAGAAAAATTCAATATAGAAGAGTGGGAAGTGCATTGGCAGAAAAAGGGCAAGCTTGAAAAAATAATTGACCCTCACCTTGTTGGGACCATCAACTCTGGTTCTCTCAAAATGTTTATGGAGACTACAGAAAAGTTCTTGGAAGAGATGAGCTTCGACAAGCCTTCCATGGGAGATTTTCTATGGAACCTGGAATATGCATTACAACTCTAGGAGACATCCATGCAAAATGATCTAGATGAGAATAGTACAAATCATATTGCAGGTGTTCCTTTGCGCTACCCAGATCCTGAGACTTTTGGTCCAAGTTCAATATGACTTCAAGTCTTGTACGAAAGTTCTCAATTTATAGATTTAATTAATGAGCATGCGGCATTTTGGAGTTCTCAACATCCCACGGAGGGATAGTTGTGAGAATTTACCTATTGTTTGGAACATGTTTTCCTTAAGTGGATATGACACATAGAGGATCAATACCTTCGTGCAACAGTTCCTTACCTCGAGATGTTTGCACAAGATTTAGGGAAAAGTGAACATACAACGCTAGTGGCTTTGATTTGGGAGGAGAGCTACAAGTATGTAGAAGAGATTGAGGACGCATGCATTATGTTCCTTTTGGCTACTGAGAGCTTGAGAATTTTTATACTAGCGTTATTGGATGAGGTGTTGGTGGAAGTGATGATGATTTAGAAGATGCAACCACAAGCGTTGTGTTCTCACAATTGGTGAATCCTTGTGGGAGGTGATCACAAAACAAGACTCCTTTGTCATGTTCCAAATTTACCAAATTAGCACACACAGATAGAACATTGGTGAATGTGATGTAGAAATTTCTATTTTCCCACCCTGGTTTTCAGTTTCACCTTATTACTCCAAAATAGTTAAATGCCCTTTCCCACATCCATACATTTAACAAGCTCGAAAATAAATTTTGTTGAAAACACAAATTATGGAAAAATTACAGAATGCTGGAAAATGCAGAAATAAATATCAGCACACATAAAATAGTCATTCACACATTTTGACACATATATTTTTGGTCAACATGACCCTGGAAAAACCCCCTACAACTCTTGGGGAAAACCAGTTCGAAAGCTCCTTCTTATTTCTGGAAAATGCTTTTTACAGTGAGAGAAATATTTAGCAAAAAAATCAGCAAAAAGACTTTACAACTTATCTCGTTTTCCGTGCTTAACCACCACCTCGGAAAATGTGCAAACAACAAAAATAGAACAACAATAAATGCTATACGTCCTCCTCGATTTTCGTGCCCAGAAATATGCAATAAATGCAGCTGTATGACCTCCTCAAAATCTGTGCAAACAACAATAAATGCTGCTGTCCAAAATCTCAATTTTCGTGCCAAAAACACAGCAGAACTTTGTTGTACAGAACAACCCTCTGCTGCCTCGATTTCTGTGCCAAATCTTGCTGTACGACCTCCTTTTCTAGAAAACCATGCCCAAAAATTCTGCCTTTCACTGTGCTAACTCAGCTGTACGGTCTTGCTGAAATGTTGCCTTGGAAAGTGTGCCAAGCTGCTGCCTCCTTCTCCTCACTGCCCAGAAATCTCCCTTGCTCTCTTGCTCTCCTTTTCTCAATCTGCTCATGAAAGAATGAATGATCTTTTCCTCCTTTTCCTCCTTTAACCTAACCCTAAGTGACTTTTGGGGAATCCCTAAATCCAATGGTTGAAATAGATTGAGATCTAGGGCTGAGATTAAATGCTCATTTAAATCTCACTTTCTATTTTTTAATTCACCCCACTTTAATAAAGAACCACTTAGTCATTTATTTCCAAAGTCACTTTTCCTTTCTAATTTTACATTGACTTTATTAAAGTCACTTTAAAATTAGACTTTAATAACTTTATCACTTAAAGTCACTTTTAAATTAGATTTGACTTTATAACTTTATAAAGTCACTTTAGTAACTTTATCACTTAAAGTCACTTTAAAATTAGATTTGACTTTATAAAAATTATAAAGTCACTTTAGGAGAAAAATTAAATTATTTTGGACACTTTTCCCTAGGCCAAAGATCAAAGCCTTAGGGAACCACCTGTCCTCCGGTACAAAATTTCAACACTCCCTCTTACTAAGAAAGGTGTTCCTCACCACACCCATCTTGTCTCTGAAGTAGACATGTTTGCCCCGTGGTAAGGCTTTGGTAAGAATAGCTACAACCTGCTCATCAGTGGGAATATACTCAAGCTTCACAGCTCCTTTCTGAACATAGTCTCTGATGAAATGATATTTGATCCCGATATGCTTTGACCTATCATGAAATACTGGATTCTCTGTGAGTTTAATGCAACTCTGATTATCACAGTAAATCACTGAAGGTCTCAATGGCTAACCAAATAAGCCAAAAAACATCTTGCGAAGCCAGATGGCCTCACAACTAGCTAGACTGGATGCCATATACTCTTCTTCTGCTGAACTCAATGCTACTGACTGCTGCTT